>JAYEPQ010000010.1:36685332-36697832 GCA_036321105.1 Dracaena cambodiana | reverse complement strand
CATATGACAATTCTCTCTTCTACAAGAGCGATTGCCATACGGGCTATTGCTTTGGCACTAGATATCTTACCCTCAAAAGTTGTTGCATTCCTATCTTTCTAGATGAGCTACATATAGTAAATTAAGCTGGCCTGTCTGACCATATCATACCACAATATTTAACCAAAGACCACTAGTTGCTCATTGACAAAGCTTGTGCATTGCCATCAATCAATCTTTGTATAGCATCCCACACCCTCTTTGACTTGATATAATCAACAATAAGGTCAAAATAGTTCTTGCCAAACTCATGGCAATGCAGACAACACATCAAATCGACCAACCCACCTTTCCACAAGAAACATTTAGTAGCCACCGCTCCTTTTGCTAATCGCTACAGCCAAACACGCACTCTATATGACTTAGGCATTTGCTACACCCACTTTAAAGCAAATTTCCTCAAATTTAGCTCATCATTTCGCATTCAAACTGATTCGTAGAGATTCTTCGTTGTTAATGCTTCAAGCGGCTGCCCATTCCAAAGTAACCTATCTTCAAAATTATTCCCCCAAATTTGAATTTTCATAATCCTTTCTACCAATTTAATGTGAAAATACTCCAATAAGAGTTTACAGTTCCAACAGCTAGTAGTATCAATAAAAAAAAAAAAGAAACTGATCTACCATGTAAAAGCTCCTGATTCCGCACAAGATAGGATGCACAAATTAACGGAAAAGTATCCAACCATGGATCATCCAACACATGAATACACTTGCCATCTCCAATTTCCCATCTCAAAACTCCTGTAACAATATCCAACCCTTTGCAAGCTGCAATCCAGCTCTGAGAGTAATTAGGCACCTGTTTCATTTTCCAAACATTATATTCATGTTTGTATTTTGAGTTTGCAATCACGATCCCCAAGTAGAATCCGGAGATTTTAATGACATGATAATTTGCTTACGCATTAAAGCCTCATAAGAAGTAGCCAATGGATAAAAACCAACTCCCCCATACTCTCTTGACTTACACAATTCCTCCCATTTAACCATAGCCACTTCTCGAATTCTACCATCTTTTGACCATAAAAACATTCGGATTCATTTCTCCATCTAGTCAAACATAGAGCTTGGCATGCAACTTGCAAACATAATAAATATAGGGATTGATTGAAGTATTGCCTGTGCTAATGTAACTCTTCTCACAAAAGATAAGGATCACACCTTCCAAATACTAATATTTACCTTGACCTTGGAAATCAAATGCTCAAAATCCGCCACTCTAAGTTTATCAATACGAACTGTTGCCCCCAAATATCTGAACAGTATAGAGCCACATCGAAAACCAAGTATATTTTGGTTCTTAGAGCACATACCGCATCGAACCCCCTTACCAAATGAAACTGCTGATTTTTTAACATTGACCAGTTGACCACTATTTGAAATACTGATCTAGAATACTTTTTAGTGCCTACATGATAGTAGATGCATGGTTGAAAATAAGATAGCCATCAGCATATCCAAAATAACATATCCTACGCTATTACCTTGTAATTGCAGCCCATGAAGCGCTCTTTGATTCTGTTGTTTGTCAAAGCTACAAGCTAGAATTTCAGCCCCGATAATTAATAGGGTGATAGATAGTCAGCTTGCTGATCTCCAACATTAGATGTAAATCAATTTGAGAGACTTCTATTTATCTAAACTAAAAAAATATTGAGACTCGTTGAAACCCATTACTAAATCAACAAAGGATTTATGAAAACCAAATCTCACCAATCTTCCCTCAAAAACACCATGCCATCCAGTCATAAGCTCTTTCGATATCCACTTTCAAAGCCATCATCATTTGTTTTTTCTCATGTTGCCTCGTTGAGTCAAGCGCCTCTTAGGCAAGCAAAATGTTATTTGACATATATCTACAAGATGCAAAAGTACTTTGTGACGGAGAAATGATTCTTGGGAGAAAATGCTTCATCCGATTAACAAGAATCTTAGAGATAATCTTATAAGAGTCATTACATAAGGTAATTGGTCTGTAATTCGAAGGAGAGGTAGGATAGGTTACCTTTGGGATCAACACAAAAAACGTGGCTTTCCACTGCTAAGTTAGTTGTTTGGTTATGAAAAATGGTGAGAGCATCCATAAAATCATTTTAATTATATCCCAGCTGAATTTATAAAATGCACCTGAAAAACCATCAAGGCTAGAAGACTTATCTAAATGCATGGTCTTCATAGCCTCAACTTCTTGTGAAATAAAAGGCTTAATGAGAGTTTCGTTGTCATCATGATTAATAATCTTTGGAATCACATCTAGCGGTTCCATATCTAGAATAGGAGCATCCAAATTCTATCTGTCAGTAAAGTAGCCATGCCAAAAAGTAGCCAGTACATCATCCCCTAAAATAACTACTCCACTATCCAGCTGGAATTTGTGCATGAAATTCCATGCACGTCTACAAGTATTGGCTCAGTGAAAAAACTTGGTATTTACATCTACACCTTTCAACTAACTAATACGAGAATTTTGTTTCCAAAAATAACTCTTGACACTTCAGATTATTATGAATTTTTGATTTTATAAATGATAACTTAGCTTGAAACTCAGGGTCCTATTTATTTGAAGCTTCATGCACATGTAGCCTCTTTAGCTCAGCTTCTAACTCCTAATTCCAGGAAAAAATATTACCCACATGACCTCTATTCTAATTGCACAATGATTCTTTAACATGTTTCAATTTGGAAAACATTTAAAAGAGAATTACTCTCAATAGACTTCATCTAAGTTTCCTCAATCACTTCTTTAGCCTCCTCCAATTCATGCCAAAACCTTTCAAATCTAAAATGCTTGTATCCCGCTTGATAACCAATCAGAATATAGAAGCAAAGGACTGTAATTCGAAGCAAGCCGCAACTCATGAAATACCACAGTTCATAGGTCCTCATTGAGGCAATTTGGACTGACTAAAGCTCATCCAAGCACTCAAAAATGTGCCTTCTCCCATGTTGTTCATTACACCATGTAAATGATGGCCAACAAATTTCAAATCCATCAAATCACAGTTCTAAATAATTCACAAAAGTCCCATAATACACTATCTTCTCTAATAATACCATCCAGTTTCTCTTCTGCCGAAAGAACCACATTAAAATCTCCAATAACTAGTATAGGATAGCCAAATTGTGATACTTTACCCATCAAGCTCCAAAGCCGTTTTTTTTCATAAATATCAATGAATGCATATACCAACCCAAGAACCCAAGGCGGTGACACTCCATCTCTAATAATAGCAAATAAACCCTACCTAACTTTCTACAAGAAAGTAAGATTATGTACATGTTTCTTCCACCAAAAAATAATACTCTCTGACTGCCCCCTTACAGAGATATACTTCATATCATACTCCCTAGCAACCCTTGAATAAATAAGTTTAACACTGTCTTTTTGGATCTGCTTTTCTAATAATGTAAATAATTGGGCTTGTGAGAGGTTAGATGTTTTCTGCAATATGAGTGAGCCACCTTCTTAGCACATCCATGCAATTCCAAGTTACGACTTTCATCGAAAAGTGGCATTAATGTCATCTACTCCTCTTCCTCCACAAGCTCATCATCATCATATTCCATGTCACATGCTCCATCCCTTGACTAATCTTCACAGCAAACCACATCCAAAGTCTTCATGCTCTTTATATGTTTATTATGATTGCTATGCACAACCTTTCCACCAATTTCCAACCCATTCTACTTTGAGGCTGAGGAACCACCAGCAAGTTCATATCCCGCACCATTTGAGATATCCACCCCCTGAAATCCCCGAGCTCTGGAGGACCCTTGTACATCCGTCACACGCTCTGATCTACTAACAGGACCCTTCTTCGTCACACGCTGCTTCGGATTTCAAGAAAATCCCCATTCGATTTTCTTTGAGTTGCGTCATCCTCCATACTGCACAAGGCCTCTTAGAACACCTGCTTTCACATGGCAGAGCCCATAGGGAGCAGGATTTGTTTATTGGAGGGCCCCCGCACGTGTGGGATCTCTAGCTGGTTTACCCCCATACCTGATCTATCAGACATTGAGTCCACACCCGTACCCGCATTCAAAGAATTCTGATATGATCCTCTTAGCGAACCCCCACCTCCAACCAAACCAGGCTAAAGTTGTTCAGTTTGTTGAAAACCAGAATCCACCACCTCCTTCCTTTGAGGATTTTGTCTCCCATCTAATCCAATTCTTTCTCCATTTCTCCAATGTAAGAGCCTCACCAGAGACGGTCCAAAGCAATAAGAATATGATACATATCATTTTCATTCTAGAAATGAATAGTGATGTGACCATCCACAAAAGGAATCAATTTAAGATCTCCAGTTGGATTTCATTTCCTACTTAAAACTCTTGCAAGATGATCCGAATTAACTAGCTTACCCAAAAGTTTACCAATCAACGAAAATCTCTATTTTTCTCTTATACTCTTTGATCTATCTTCTGAAAATAACAGCATCAATCATTTACCACTTGCAACCTTCGGATCTCGCCTTCCAAAACTTTCCTCTCATCCCGAGTTTTTAGAGCTTGCACAACAATCACAGACCATTCAACCACTAACCTTCATCCTAGAATTATCTTTCGATTGAATCAGAGAGGCAACATCCCCCCATTCCTTGAGCCTTTTGTCTACCATTTGCTTCTTGACATGGCATCACCTCTCCATCTTATCTATAGTTTTGTTATTTCTGGTCTCTTGGTAAGCAAGTCCACTTTTCTAATGGGGGTAATCGATCTTACCACTATATCTTTGGTTTCACCAAGCTCTATGAGTCCATCTTTGGTTGCACATATAGATATTGGTTGACTCATTTCTGATGCATCCTCAATTTCCCAAGGTTGAGAGTTTTCAATGAAGGAGTCAAGATACTGCCATGCTTCTTCGACATCTTTGTTAAAGAAACTCTCCATTATATATTGTCTCGATAAATTGCTTGAAAGTAGTACATAGGCCTTGATAGAATATGTTGACTGGTATCTATATTTTAAAGTCATAATATGGACATAAGAGTAACAAATCCTTGAAGTGATCTTAGAATCAAAGGAAGATGGATCATTTTTTTAAAACAACGTATCTAGCTATAGTCTTACGTGCTTGTGTTGCATCATAAAAAAAGAAGATAAAGTACCCTCGTCGAAGATTGAGACATTATGATTGACAGCTACTAGGTGGGCCTCGATCCTTGCTATAAGATTTTTTATGGGTCATCAAGAGAGTCTTGGCGGAGTGTCTGCTTAGAAGTTTGGCACAGATTGGGCACTTCGTTTTGATGCTAGTGAAGATACCTGCGTCATCCTTCACCTTAATGGGTTCAAAGAAGCTCTATACTTCAAACTGAAACCTCTTTGGTGGAGTTGCTGGAGAAGCAATCAAAGAGTTAAGGCCGGGAGAGGTAGGGATAAATAAAATAGAATACGGCCGGTGAGTACTAATTTTGCTTGCTATATTCAGGAGAGGTAAGACCGGCGGGTGTACCCTCCTCCTCATCGTCAATGAAGTAGGATGATGATGCCATTGCAATTTCCAAATAATTTTTTTTTAAAAAAATAAGATAATTTAGAGAGATTTAAAGGGACTAAAGAAATATGACAAGAACAACCCCCAAACAAGTTATCTTATGGTTGTTAAGCTAATACTTTCCCACTAGCCATCGAGAGTTCAATCCACGGTCTAGAACTAGCCTAGGCCTAGATATTTTGACCATTATGATTTGAAACCCGAGCCAGGCCAGGTTGACCCGAGCTTCAGTTAAGGTAGCCCAGATATGGCTCGGGCCCGAGTGTGGCCCGGTTAACAGACTGTTGCGTCAAGTACAGGCCTGACAGGGCTAGGCACTAGGCCTGGTTTTTTTAGACAGCTCTATTGACGCTCGAAGGCAATTGGAAACTAGTTGCATATTAATATTTATCTTGTTAAATCACCGACTTATTTTAAGTGCACGAGGATGAGGTGCATAATGGAATTACATTTGAATATCTTGTCAAGTCACCAAATTATGCTAATTCTAATATGAAATCACTATCATTCATCGTTTGAAGGCCGAAAAAACAATTAGGCAAGCAAATTTATTTTAAGAGCAAGTGGATGAAAGTGCATAATTGAATTGCGTATGAAAATCTCATCGAATCACCAATTTATGCTATTCTAATATGAAATCACTATCATTTATATTTTGAAAGCTAAAGTACAAGCAAGCAAACTTATGTAAAGAGCACGTGGATGAAGTGCATAGTTAAATTGCGTGTGAATATCTCATCAAATCACCAACTTACGGTATTTTAATATGAAGACATAAATTGTTTGGAAGCCAAAGAACAAGCAAGCAATAATAGAGATTTTGGCCTGACCCTGACAAAATTAATCTCTAAATGGCATCTTACACTTTAAACAGGCCATGGATCCCATTGATGGGTATTACAAAACTTGATTATTTCATTTGTTACTTAATAAATTTTTGCGGAGCACTCATTGTCGGTTAAAGTTATCAACTCCTGTGCATATCTACTCGTTTAAGTCTTTGGATAAGAATGAAACTCATTACAGATAATGAGGTTGCAAATTTATCTCCAAGTCCAATCCGAAGAGCCTCTATCCGTCGTGACATAATATTTCATAAAGTTTCCTAAGAATCTCTTATAATTTAAACAATGAGGCATGTGTTTTTGTCCCTTAAGAAAAATATAAACACATGCTTTCTTGAGGTCGGTTCGCGTGGACTTGATAGACGCAATATAGCCCATGTAAAATATTAATTTTGATAATACAAAAATGTACTACAACGTGTGCCACTAATAGTTGATTGTTGAGAGCTTACTAGCCTATGGATTTGAATTGAGAACAATATAGGCATGTACTTTGCGCTTCTTTCTCTGTTCGTTCTTATTGTGGCAGAAATGAGGAAGGTACTGATGGGACTTCATTAGTTCTTGCATAATTCTCATCCATTATTTTATCTCTGATAAATAGTTTATGCGCCAATTTAGGATCTCTTTGGGGAGTTTCCAAAGGAGCACACCATTTTTCCTAGTGAGCCCACGTAGAATTTACAAAATGGAGGATTTTTCTAGTGAGCACATTAAAAATTTCGAAAATGCCTTTCATATCTATTTATCATCCTCCTCTCCCTCTTCTCTCCCAATTTCCTCTCTAACCGTCCAAACCCAAAAAAAAATCCTAACCCTAACTTCTTCTTTCCCCTCCCACTTCCCCTAATCCTCTCTTTCCCCTTCTCTATCTCCTTCTCCTTCCAAATCTCCCACTCTCTCCCGTTCCTAGAGCCGAGGCCGTTGCTGCCACCGCCGATCGAATGCCGCCGCCACCGCCGTTCTCCCGCCGCTGCGGCCGCCTTCCCGCCGTTGCTTGGTGAGATTTCCTAATTTAGTAATATTTTTTTTTATATTTAGATTTTTTTATTTTTTTGATCAAACAACTCTTCAATATTAGGGTTTGGTGATTTTGTTGGGTTGGAGAGGAGGAAGAGGGGAGGCGCTAGCAAATTTGGTTGTAGCAATTTTTTGTTATTTTTTTATATTTAGATTATAATTATTAAGAAAAATTAATATTGTAATTCTAGTTGTAAAATATGCGAAATTTAATTAATTTTCTAATCATAGCCGTTAATATTAAATTTTATTAGTTAATTTTGAAGTTTGATGGTATTATCCTAATAGTTGATTAAGTAGCAAAAGACGATTTCAGTGTTTTTTAAACTTTAATATTACACTATCTTTCAGCAAAAAAAAATAGAGAAAATATGATATTTGTAGCAAATTTTACTTTGTAACTACTTACTTATACATTGAGAAGTTACTGTTCTGATAAATAACATCTATGAATGAAATATTTTTGTATTCTATAGATGGATCCTGCAGAATATTCTCGCGTACGACCAACTGCTTCGTTAAGGAGGAAGGAAGCAACATCTCGACCACAAATTCGTCGCCCGATACGAAAGAGAGAAATCGAAGTTACTGTAGATCCTGAATTAAATGTAGAAACTCCTAATTTGATAAGATATGATAGTGCAAGACTAGAGGAAGGGTAATGATGCAGGAGGCTCTCAAGATGATCTTTAAGAGTCAAATTATCGAGGTCCAGTTGATTTATCAGTATTGAAGAGCTTCAAGACACACGTTGCATTCTTCGTTTTAAAAGATGAGGTAATTATTTCCCGTAAAAAATTATAAACCAATTATTGTGTGTGCATATATTATGACTATATTATATATACAGAAACGAGATCCACTGTGAAGTATTAGTCACTTGAGAAAAATAAGTGCATGGTCATTGACGACACTACAGCCAAACACCCGATTCATGGAATTAGTATGTGGGTCTTTATTATATCCATTGATCAAATACTCGTACCAATACATTAGCGCTGTTGAGGTTAGCGCATTTGTTGAGAGATGGCATCCCGAAACAAATACATTTCATATGCCGTTTGGTGAGATGATGATTATGTTGGATGATATTTCTTCCTTACTTGGCTTGCCTGTAGCAGAAAAATTCGTATGCCAATAAGAATCAACAGTTTCACGTGAAGCTGCCGACACAATTACTCATTCTTTGGGCGTCAGTTATTCTGAAGTGTGGAATGAGCTTAATACAAAAAGCGGTATATCGGTTTGACTGGATTGGTTAAGAGAAAATTTTTGCGGGGTTGTTGGCACCGACACCGAACATAGGATTCGGTGTGCTGCAAGGGCATATTTACTGTATCTTCTTGGTTGCAAGCTTTTTACGGACAAGAGCTGTACGAGAGTGTCTATTGATTACTTACCATTACTTCATGACCTCGAATATGTTCATACGTTCGCATGGGGTGTTGGGACTCTTGCATGGTTATATAGGCAGCGTGGGCTTACTTCTCGAGCTAACGTTGCTCAGATTACCGGGTATCTCACATTACTACAGGCTTGGATTTTCTCTCATTTCCCTACCTTTATGTCAGTGTCGAACCGATCTTTTACCGACGGTGAACCACTTGCTTATCGTTGGTTGAGCAGACGGGATCACAATGTCTCTCAATCACATGTACAGTCTATTCGGTCCAGTCTAGATAAACTCACCGGCAACCAGTTAATATGTTGCGTTATTTTTGTACTTATTTAGTTTGCAAGTTACATGTTGGTTACTAATAGATCTCTATCTGTAACTATGACACTTGGATATATATCGTTCAGAAACAGTCCACGCAACTTATCAAGTGCCCAGGAATAATTAGTTTCCCGCTCTTTTTCAAGAAAGGCAAAAGTAATGTAAAATAACATATTCGTTGAGGTTACTCCAATCATCTCTAGTAATGGATACTTGTACCTGTTCATTTTATTGGTACAATCCATGATAATAATACCTGTAAATGCTCGAAGAAGATCGACGCCAACAGGATGAGCCAGAAAAGATCCGTTACTGATTTTGTTTGATCATTGCTTTGATGCCATTCGATATAGTTTAATTCAGAAATTTTTAATAATAACTGTTGCATCTGCGTTCGACCGCCTTGTTCATTGACTCTGAACTTATATCGTGCATTATATACTGTTTTCATTGTCGAAACATTCTTTGGATCCTTTTGCTTCAATGATGTCAGTATATCTTTCGGCTTTACGTGACACTTCGACATTTCGATCACAACATTAGTCTCGCTTTCAGACAATCTTCTCGCATACAAGTGTTCTTCGAAATAATCTGCTGCAGGATGATTATGCACACCAAACAAAACCGTTAGGTTATATTCGGGGGGCCCCGTTGATATCTGTTGACCCTTTAATTGAAGGGGACATCCACATTTTTTACTGCCCCTGTGACCCTCATCATTCTTTAATTTCTTGAATCTTGGTTGTCCACCTCGTTCACATCCAAACCATATTCTCCCCTTCTTAAATTGACCTCCAGTATTAGATTTTGAAACAATGATGACAAATCCTGATTTCTTTCCAATATCGCGCACCTACTAGCAAATTTCGTCTCGATTTGTAAAAATTTATAGTCAAAATAGAGAAGATATATTTTTAGTGGAAATATTCTGATTTCAATATGAACAGGTTTTCTAAATATTATCATATCTGATTTGTTGTTAAGTCCAAACCATAATCGACGACTAATTCATTCTCGACTTGCATACTCTGCGTCAAAATATTACCCTGTGTTCCAATAATTTAACAATATTAATACTTATTAATTGATAAGACTCTTGCGGGAAAAAAATTAATACTTATTAATTGATATTTGATAACACTCTGTCCGGACTTTCAGTCCGGACTTATCTGCTTTGTCCGGACTGAAAGTCCAGACAAATTCTTTCGTCCGGACTTTCAGTCCGGACAAATTTATTTTGTTCGGACTGAAAGTCCAGATAGGAAGTCTATGTCCGGACTTTCAGTCCGGACAAACATTTTTGGTCCGGACTGAAGGTCCGGACCGAATAGTTTTGTCCGGACTTTCAATCCAGACACCGACGTCCTCCCACGGGTTCTCGCACCATATTCAACTGAAAATTCAATCCAAAAGCCCTAATTTCATTCTACTCAATTTATATCAAAATCCTAAGTTATATTTGGAATAATTTATACGAAGAAGATGGAATAATACCTGAAGAGTGTTTTAATCGTCGAATGGAACCAACGACCTGGTTGTATTCTCCATTTATGTCTCGTTCGACACAACTCAAAATTTTCTCTTTTGTTTGGAATTCTAATGAAAAATAATGCAAAAGGAAGAAAAAATCGGTTTTAAAATAGCAAATTAACTAAAGAAAATGTCGAGATGGAGAAATGAAATGGATTTTTGGCTTTAAAAAAAAAAAATCAAAAAACCTTACCTGTGACGCACGGGAGAGCTGGAGGACACGTGAGGAGGAAGAAGGGCAAAATGGGACATTTTTTTTAAGGGCAAACTTGATATATATGGAAAGTTATTAAGTGGGCTAACTAGGAAAAAAAGTGTGCCCCTTTAGAAGTTCCCTCTCTTCGAGTACATCGAGATTTATTGTGGATATTACCCAATTGAGGTTAAATAACTATTAAAATATAATTCTATATTTGGTTGCAGACACTAGAAATTATTTCCAAATATAAACGAAAGATTCCAGATCAAAAAGCCCTTGAAAACTTTTGCATAGAGGCAAGACTGGCCTAGGGCCACTAGTGAATCCATCGGTGGCCGAGTGTTAGGAATATCAGCTTTAGCCACCGGTGGCTCATTCTTGGAATCGAGCGCAGCCATTGCTAAGGCCACCGATAAGCCCACTGATGAGCTCATTGGTGGCCCGGAAGAGAAAAGTCGAAATTCAAAAGGATTCAACTGATTTTTGTGTGTATAAATAAAAATATCAAGAGTTAGGATTCCTATTGTGACTTGTAATTCGTCTTAAAATCCCTAACCCTTGTAATAGGTATAAATAGGCATTTGGAGCCGTTGTTTTAGTGGTGATAAATTTTTTAAAACTTAGTTTTCTTTTATTCTTAAGTTTGGAGTGGTTAAGAGATTTAGTCTGTAAAACCTCTTGAGAGGTTTTTCTTTTCTTCTTACCAACAAATTTGATGGTGCTTCTCTTTAATATGATGTGCAAATTAAATGTCAGAACTTGTGACATTTTAATAAGTGATTTTTCAATTACAATTATATTTCATTAAGGATCTAAATTGATTCCATTCTTATTTGCTATAGGAATTGATGAACTTACTAGAACTATTCAAAATATGATACCTTGATATATGCTATTTGGTGATGATATTGTTTTAGTCGATGAGACAAGCGTAGATGTAAATACCAATTTAAAGATATGGAGGCAAATATTACTCGAGGCTTTAAATTGAGTAAGTCCAAATAGAAAATGCAGAGTGCAAATTTAGTAAAAGATCAAGAACTCAAGACTATAGTGCTGTAACATTAGAGGAGTGAGAGCTACAAATTAGTAATCAGTTTAGGTATTTATGTTCTACTTCTTTAAATGATTGAACCCAAGCTGGTTAGTTAAAATAGAGAAGTGCAATGGGAGATTAAACGACTGTAATATTCTTTTAAAACTGAAAAAAAAAATTATAGGACTATTATTAGGTCAACCTTATTATGTAGCATAGAATACTGAGTTATAAAGAGACGTCAATCACAGAAGATAAATATAACAGAAATATACATTCTTTGTTGGATGTGCAGTAAAACTAGAAGAGATAAAGTGATATATAAGGATATTTATATTAAGACAGGCGTAACCACTATTGAAAAGAAGATGTAAGAAAATCACTCACAATGGTTTGGTCACGTGTGGTATAGATATACAAATACAGCAATTTGATGAATGAAACTTATCAATGTAGAACAAGTTAATGGGAGTGAAGGGATGATCGAAAAAAATATGAATATATGTGATATAACAATATATAGATGTTAGAGAGTTAAATGAAAACATATTGCTCAATAGGAATGAGCAGAGAAGGATTATTTCTATGGTTGATCCAGCGTGACTA
>JAYEPQ010000010.1:36275332-36682832 GCA_036321105.1 Dracaena cambodiana | reverse complement strand
CCAGTGCATACCCGGAACCTGACCAAGATGCTGGCGCTGAACCAGCCGTGCCGCTAAGCACTCAAGCAGATACCGATTACTGAGTAATCGGTCGTCCCATCAACATGGACTAAACAAGACATGATGGCTCAGTACCATCCGAACGCCCCCGCGGATGGGCCCCTATTTCGGTTGCACAATCTATCCTAAACCTTTCACGATACAATATTTGTCCACCCTTTAGTTCTACCATAACCCAAAATTTCAAGTTATATTACATGCAAATCAATCCGGAATATGATAAACTAATCATGTCAAGATTAATACATATACATGTCTAGCAACAAGAAAGATGTGGTCCATGTCAAAATCAAGTTAACAGGCAAGTTAGGATCCATGGCACCATCAAGACATGTGTATATACTAACAAGGAAAATCCGGAATATTTTCATGTATCTTGTATAAGTAATTAGTATGTGTATGTCGAAGTAAATATGATGGAATGTCAAAATCAAGTTAACAGGCAAGTAAAGATTCATGGCACTATCAAGACGTGTATGTACTAATAAGGAAAGTCTGACATAATTTCGTATATATTGTACAAGTAACTAGTATGTATGTGTCAATGCAAGTATGATGGAGTATAGAATGTTAGAATGAATGTTATGAAAATGATCATGTATGTAAACTACACATAAATACAAGTATACATATAAATACGTATGTGAGTATTAAGATGTAAAGATACCTAGGATGATCATATATGTAAATCATGCATATACAATTATGCATATAAACACATATATAATTTCATGTATATTGTACAAATTACTAGTACGTATATATTAAGGCAAGCATGATAGTCATAGAATATTAAAATGTGTTATGCAAATAATAATCATGTATGTAAACCACGCAATACAATTATGCATATAAACACATTAGGCAAGTGGGTACTAAATTTGTAAGGATAGGAATTAAATAGGCTTAACACTTTTATAATAATTAGTTTAACAACATATTGATTTTCTAAATTCTAGTATGATTTCATAGTATGGAAAGTAGCAAATTTGTTAAATCTTATATATATATATATATATATATATATATATATATATATATATATATATATATATATATATATATATATATATATATGTATGTATGTATATATTTAAACATGGATTAGCATAGAAAGAATTATGACCTAACATAATATCTCGTATGAAAGAAATATTTTAACAATTTAATGTAGAAACTTATTTATTTGAAATCTTCTTTTTAAAACATGATTATGAATATATATATATATATATATATATATATATATATATATATATATATATATATATATATATATATATATATATACACCTATGTTCTAATGGCAAGTGGAAAATGATTTAAAAATCATTGCATTATATATAAAGAACTTATATGGAAAATTCAAATGTATATCCAAACATGATGAATATTCATAAAGGTAGTATTTTTATAATTTAAAAATAAAGCATATAGTTTAACTTTACAATTTGTAGTTTAAAAATGAGAGATTATAAATAAAATGATAAATTCGATATATAAACATAGGGTAAAGTATAAAAAATCATATTTTTATTTTTCTAGAATAATCGTAGAGATTTTTGTATAGAGATATTATGTTTTTAAGTTCTAACAAATCAAGATTCTAAGTTAATCATAAACAATTAGAATTAGAAATAAAACATGAGAGGGGATGTGATTTTACTTGCCTTGATAGGTTAAGAAAGGTAAGCCTATTTTGAGACTATAGAAATTCTTTTTTTATTCTTTTTCTCCTCTTTTCTTCTCTTTTCTACTTCTTCTCTTTTCTTCTTCTTCTCTTGAGTTAGAGTAGAAAAAATAAACGGAAGAGATAAATGAAAAATAAATGAGAGAAAACAAATGAAAGGAGGGGAAGAAAAAGATATAAATAAAGGAGAGATATGTGATAACATGATGGTTTGTCATTCTTGACCAAAAGACAAGTATGGTGAAGGAGGTATAGGTGAATAAAAACAAAATAGGAATATGACAAATGACTAATAATAATAGGTTATTAAACTTATTTAAAGCTAAAATTTTAAATTAAACTAATCCAAACAAAATTAAACTTCATCTTTACAAGTCATAAGAAGAGAGACTAGTAAAAATATGTGTAGGACACACCGGCGATTAAAATAATATTATTTTAAGTGACTATCTGAAAAATTTTAAGAAAATCACAAAAATATAGAAAAATAAGACAAATACAACACATTCATTTTGGAATTAATCTGATATCAAAAATGTAAGTTATGATGAAATTAGGTTGTTATATATATATATATATATATATATATATATATATATATATATATATATATATATATATATATATATATATACACACACACACTTGACCTTGATCACTGTGATCTAGATTTGATTTCTGTATATCATACATTGATATTACAAGGTTGTGGGGGAGCAAAGTGATAGATTAGTAGCTTACTGTTAGAGTTTCATGGTTTAAATTGTGCAATCGGCGGGGACCAGAGTCTTTGACCGCTACGGTGCTAAATAGCGCTGAGCCATCATCTTTATTTAGTCATGTCAGAAAGGATGTTCTTTACTATACAATATGAAATCTTCTTGATGTACTTAATGTCACAGTATGGTTCAGCAGTATGCATCTGCTGGTCGTGGTCCGGTATGCACGAATACTCTTAAAAAATAGAAAAAACAACTACTTGACGTTAACATGGACTTAAATTAGGCTCACACTTGACATTTTTGCTCACATTTATGCAATTATTTGCTACTTGACATTACCTTGCACACTTAATTCCCGTTATGCCTATTTATACTTGTACACTTGATAATTCAATTCACATTGATACACATGTTATCCATGCACCATCATCTCGTCCGGTTTCTTTGTATTCTACTTGTCATTTTAATCCCTGAGTTTCTATACCCTATATAGGTGTTGGCAAAGGGCATGAGGCTGCTAGTGGATGATCTTTCTTAGACTAGGCCGAGTAACAATAGATCTTCTAAACTCCTCTTTTGATATCTTTTGTTTGGTATATAATGATATCTATGAAAACTATTGCAAATAATCTTTTATTCGTTACTTTCATCATTATCGTTTTACATATACTCAGAATCTGGATAATGTACCCTTATACTCCCAGCGCGCGCGCGCACATACACACACACACACACACACATATATATATATATATATATATATATATATATATATATATATATATATATATATATATATATATATATATATATATATATATATATATATATATAACAGGAAATTCGTTGACGGTGAAGGGAGTTCTTTCACCGCCGCTTAGCTGGCCCAATAAAATTATTACACGTAGCGTCACTTAAGATAATAAATAACATAACTCTTTTAACCGTCTTTTGAGTGGCGCTACGTGTAATAATTTTATTGGGCCACCTAAGCGGCGGTGAAGGAACTCCCTTCACCACCAGTGAATTTCCCGTTATATATATATATATATATATATATATATATATATATATATATATATATATATATATATATATATATATATATATATATATATATATATATATATAGAGAGAGAGAGAGAGAGAGAGAGAGAGAGAGAGAGAGAGAGAGAGAGATATGAAAATGAGTTGTCACCTCACATAAGTTACCTGAACTACAATCAATTTCTACTATCTCTAATATTTTTTTAAAAAAATCTTTTGGATTATGATCTCTAAGGTTCACTCATACCCAAATTTTTGGGATTTAATTTTGATTTGCTATTTCATCAAGTAAATACAAAATTATCGGTTTTCAGTGAATACAATATTTTTATATCCACTTGTTGAAAGAACAAATAAAGCTTAAAACTCATGAAATTTAATCTTAAAATAGTTATGGAGATAGAGATTATGATCTAAAAAATGAATTTAGAAAGAAATAATGGAGTCATTATTTTTTCACCACTGACTCATGTAACTTATCTAAGTTGTCAAGTCATAATGGGGTGTGCGTGTGTATTATATATGGATTATTGTAAATGAGCAGTTCAACTAAATTATTTATGGTAGCAGTAAAAAAAATACTCCTATTATTTCTTTTATAAATTTTTTTTGGGATCATAATCTCCATCTCATTAACTTTTTTAAATTTTATAGATTTTAGAGTTCATTTGTCATTTTATCAAATGGATATAAGATGTTGTATTTATAAAAAATCGTTAATTTTGTCTTTACTTGATGTAAGGTCAAATCAAAAATAAAATCCAAGAAATTGGGTATGAGTGAACCCTAAAAGTATGAGATCATAATCTAATGAAATAGTTTGAAAAATAATTATAAAAGATAATGGAAATGAACTACACTTCAGGTAAATTGCATGGACTGTCAGCACATTTTCATTATTCATATATATATATATATATATATATATATATATTGGATTACTGCAGGTGAGCCGCCAGCTCAGGAAAAGTTACGTGAGTTAGCGACAAAATTATAGTGATCTAATAATTTTTCTTCAATTTTTTTAACAATTACTATCTCTATCTCCTTAACTTCTTTCAGTTTAAATTTCATAAATTTTGAAATTCATTTACTCTTTCATCAAGTGCATACAACATATTTTATTCATTGAAAACAGTTAATTTTGTGTTAACTTGATGGAGGACCAAATCAAAACTAAAACCCAAGAAATTGGATATGAGTAAACTCTAGGGGTCGAGATCATAGTCCAAAAGATTTTTTAAAAAACAAATTATTTGAGATAATGGAAATGAACTACAGCTCAGGTAACTTGTGTGAGCTGTCAACTCATTTCCATATATATATATATATATAGAGAGAGAGAGAGAGAGAGAGAGAGAGAGAGAGAGGAATGATGGATCTAATGGTACAGTTCAATTGGAAGAATTCAAGAACGAAGTAACCGGGATAAAGGAGCGGAAGCCATGGGAATAAAGGCATGGAAATAGTGGGATCAAACTGACTCTCAAGTGGGATCCGAAAAGGAATTAGAATCATACAAACCGTAAATCTCACAATCATAAAATAATTACAAAATTAATAGATTGTTTTAAAAATACGATAAATATCCACTCCCTAACCTTTCCATATATCCTTTTTTGAGTTAAATATACTGAATAAGGGAGTGAGCTTTTAGAAAGTAGTGGATATTTATGTGTTACATTAATCAATTTGTTAATGTTATTTGAGAATTTATGTGAATTTGAGATTTCATGATGATTTACATTACATAAAAAAAATTCTTAGGAGTCTTTGAAAAATATGAGATATTTCTTGGATTTTCTTCTATTTTAGCCTATTAATAAATATGAAGTCTTAAAATATCTTTCAAACAAAACAATCCAACTCAGCGATATGTTAAGAATTCATGGCTTTCTTCTATTTTAGCCTAATAAATATAGAGCCTCAAAGCGTATCTTTCCAACAAAACAATCCATCTCAGCAAAAATTAAGGTTATGCTTGGATGTTAAAAACAAAGCATTTTGGAGTATTTTTAAAGTGTGTGATTTAGAGTGTTTTGATGGTACGTATTTTGGGGTGTTCTTATTATGGATTTTGGGGTGTTTAACTATCTACTTACGAGTTTAGTTTCTCATGGATTTTCATGAGTTCCATAAATATATAAAAGACAAAATAACCCTTCTACACAAATTGTGTTTAAATTAATATAATTTTACTTGAAACGAAATGTTGTCCTTTTGAACTAGTAATACGTTTCATTTTATTATCCCTTACTTTCTCATTACGCAATTGAATTAATTTTTTTCACTCAACATAAAAAAACTATTGTTTAGAATATTACTAAGTTTATTAGATATTTGCATCATAACTTTTTGAGATTTTAATTAAAAAATTAAATAAACAAAAAAAAATGATATGATAATTAGGAGAATTTAATAGAAAAATTAAAAATAGAAATGTAACAAATCATACTCACCTGAATTGAAAAGAAAATCTTAACTTCTCCAATAGTAGAAGAGATCGGGTTGAAATCGAGTTGTACTGTAAAATCCTAAACTTTCTCTTTAAGAAAAATAAAGAATGGTTTTTTTTTTCTTTTTGTGTAAATAAATAGCGGTTCGTTTTGGAAGAGAAGGTAACGTGAAAAGAAGTAGGAAAATATAAAGACGCGGAAGACAGTTAGAACGAGAGTAGTTTTGAATAAAAATTTAAAACACTCAAAAACATCTCGATTTGGAGTGTTCTGAAAAACAATTCAAAATAACTATCCAAGTGTTTTGAGGTGTTTCCATAACACCCTAAATCACTTATCTAAAAACTCACTTCATAACATATAACTACAAAACACTCCAAAACACTTTATAACTAACTTCCAGGGTGGCATAACCTAAGTGTTCACCACTTTCTTCTATTTGAGCCTATTAACGAATATGAAAAGTTTTAAAAGTAACTTTCGAACAGAACAGTCCAACTGAGCGATGAGTCAAGGGTTCACTAGCATCCATTAATAACTTTTTAAAGACTTCCCGAACAGCCATTGATATTTTTATATGCGATGCGGATGCCAACAAAGTCATCAAACGACAAGTCCAGTAATTCCAAATTGTACTGTGTAACACGAGACTCACCAACCCAAACCACTTTATTTAAGCTCAGTCAAGGGAGAGGGTTCTCGTGCAAGCAAAATCCATCAACTCACCAATGACTTCCTCTCCTCCACTTCCAGCCTCTCTCATGAAACTGGGAGATGACCTCCCAAACTCCTCCACTTCCCTCCTCCCAAAACCCATCATAAACAAACCCCCATCCTCTCTCATCTCCGCCACCCTCCTCATCCTCACTCTCATCTCCCTCACCTCCGCCCTCGCCTTCACCATCCTCCACCTCACTCCCCCCCTCACTTCCTCCCACTTCCCCTCACTTCCCCACCCGAAACCCAAAAAACTCCCCCACCCCACGGTCATCCTCATATCCTCCGACGGCTTCCGTTTCGGGTACCAGCACAAGACTCCCACCCCCAACATCCACCGCCTCATCGCCGGCGGCACGGAGGCCGAGCTCGGCCTCATCCCGGTCTTCCCAACCCTCACGTTCCCCAACCACTACGCCATCGCCACCGGCCTCTACCCGGCATACCACGGCATCGTCAACAACTACTTCGTGGACCCCGCAACCGGCGAGAGCTTCACCACTGCCAACCACGACCCCAAGTGGTGGCTCGGCGAGCCCATCTGGGAGACGGTCGTGAACCAGGGCCGCAATGCCGCCGTCTACTTCTGGGCCGGGGGCGAGGTGGTGAAGGGCTCGTGGACTTGCCCTTCCAAGTTCTGTCCCAAGTTCAGCTCCTCGGAGCCGTTCGAACAGAGAGTCGACAACGTGTTGGCCTACTTCGATCTCCCGAAGCCCGACATCCCCGTCCTCACCGCGCTCTACTTATCGGACCCGGACGAGCAGGGCCACAAGTACGGGCCGGACCACCCGGAGATAACCAAAGCCGTGGCTCACGTCGACAGTGTCATCGGCAGGCTGATCCGCGGCCTCGAATATCGAGGGATCTTCGAGGACGTCCACGTAATTCTTCTGGGGGATCACGGGATGGTCAGTACATGCGACAGCAAGTACATATATCTCGAAGACTTAGCTCCGTGGATTCAGATTCCGAGCGACTGGGTGCAGGGGCAGTGGCAGCTGCTCTCGTTGCGGCCGCGGCCGACAGTGTCGACCGCAGAAGTGGTGGACAAGATGAACGAAGGGTTGGGGTCCGGAAATGTTAAGAACGGAGAGAAGCTGAAGGTGTACCTTAAGGAGGAGCTGCCGGAGAGGCTGCATTACTCGGATAGCGATCGGATAGCGCCGATAGTTGGGATCGTGGAGGAGGGGTACACGGTGGTGCACAATAGGAGCGACGGTGGGGAGTGCGCGGGAGTTCATGGGTACGACAACGAGCTGTTCTCGATGAGGAGCATGTTCGTCGGGCACGGGCCGAGGTTTGAGAAGGGAAGGAAGGTGCGGTCGTTTGTGAACGTTGAGGTGTACAATTTGGTGGCGTCGATTCTTGGGCTCGTTGGCGCACCAAATAATGGGTCTGAATCGTTTGCGGATTATGTGCTCCTGCCCACTGCTTGAGAGGATGCTAGTTTGCTTTCGACTGATCAACAGGCCCCTCAAGAAACTTAGCTCGTGCTATGGGCTTCTTTCTTCTTTCCTTTCCCCCTTTTTTTTTTTTGGTGTTTTCGTCTAATGTACGTTAGGGGTTTTCAAAAATAAATTACTCATGCGAATAAATATATTATTAATAATGGATGCCTTGTTTGGATGGTCGGCATAAAATTTTCTAAATTTTGTTTAAGATAATAATCCTTTACACCTGTGTTCCTTTGGAGGAAAAAGAAAAAGAAAAAAAACAAACAAAAATTGAAAAACCTAAATTAAGGTTCAAAACTTCATTTGAATATGCTTAAGATTTCCTTACAAACCACAAATTACAGTCAGTAGCTAGTTATTAAACTTTTTAGATTAAAAATAGTAGGATATGACTTATTCATTTTAATCCAAAAGATTGTACTATTTTCAGGATTATAATTCTCTTGATTATAATCGTAAAAGGTTTTTATTGCTAAGTCCTCAATGACTATTGCCTTTCATATATAGAATCAGAAATATTTTTTAGCGCAAGTTTTAATAACTATTGAGGAAAACTGCCTTCTCACACTGTTTTCGTACGCATTTCTGTACCTTCAATTGGCACATGATCAACGCACATATTCCCCTTCTTATAGATATATTGGACGGAAAGTTCCGTAAAATAAGTTACCAAATATGGACATCACATAGTATGGGGTGATGGGTATAATTGTCATGTCTATCAAACAAACTAAGTATGTCCTAAGTCATATCCTTCATCACTATATGCTGACTAGGAAGCCTGTCCGCTACCCAGCAAATAGCCTCCCCCCTCCCTCCCCACTATAGATCTCATATCTCAGTTTCTGATACTGATACGGATCTTATAGAAATACTACTGATCTCAACCAATAGAACAATATTATTTTTTATAACAAAATTAGGTCTTCCTTATCACCTTGTACTAAACTATCAAAATTCAACTTAAACCATCCTTTAGGAGGGAAGTCCCACCTAACCCATTGTTACTGGTGTGACCGGGTAGAATACTCGATAACTACCAGGATTGCCATAAGTCTGCACTGTGGCAGAATAGAGAGTTCATTTTTAGATAACCAGAACTCCTTGACTGTGGAGACAATCGTTAGAGCCATCTTATTAGGCAAGAATACTACGTGCCCGAACACCATCTAATTCCAAATCTCCCAACTCGTGTACATAAATACTGATTGGACAAATCTCTGTAGCATAAGTGCACCAATTCCCCTGCTTGAAAGATAGTAGATAGCCAGTCATCCCACAACACCCAAGTAAACTACATGCTTAACTCATTAACAATATGAGACTATACCTCCCAGAGAAAGGGCAAAGAAGAATAAGGTGCTCCATATTTTTCTTGTCCATTCCATAAGAGAGCTAGCTATAGCAACCGAGATGCCATGGCGATACAAGAAAAATTGAATAGACAACCTGAACAATTTGCCAAGTCTAAATCCACACCCGCAATACAACAACCGACTTCTACACCCATTCAGGTTAATGGGCATTTTTGGCTGAATTATGTCCATAAATTTACGGTCAAGCTAACAAATCCAATGAATTTTCAAAATCCAATCTTTACTTCTATACAAAAGAAATGCTGCAAGAGAAATCTTTTTCTACTGGTGGTAATTTTTCACATAATGCCTCTTCTTCCCTTCTTTGGATTCGTTGGGTCCTTTGGTTCTGACCTGTGTGTGCTCGTGTGTGTTGCCTTAGGTTTGTGCTGTGCCTAGGGCTGTAACGCCACTTCACTGGTGAGATTTAATTTGATTTATTCAAAGTAAAAAAGTTAAGTTTTTATTAAATATTAATATTTGATTCTTCTTTAGTTGACTATCCTACTTAACATAATTCAAATGATACTCTAAAAGGATTTGATTTAAGTTTCCTAACTAGCTATATCATTCCTAAATAATTAGAATCTTAATTAGAGCTTTCCATTTCTAACAGAAAGGAAATCCCAACCACACCTTGTTTTCCCATAACCACAGCCCCTCTTTACAAAAAGTAGAAAAACAAATTTAGAAAAATGAAAGAGGAATATAACAGAGAAGAAGTTAGAGAGAAGGATCAACTTAGAGAATTTAGATCCAATTTCTGAACCTTTTAATATTGCATCCTTAGATCCTTTTATCATCCTAGACCATGTGAGTTTTGGATTACACTTAGACCCGCTTAGTATAGGGGCACTATAACTTATAACCCTTTAAGTTTACAACTTTAATTTAGGTCCCTAGGAGAATAACAGAGTGAGATGGCCGTTTAGAGGATGGCATATGAGAGCCACGTGCCGTAGAAGGACAAGTTTGCTCTTGAAAGGATAGTGGGGAGATAGTGGGGAGGTTGGGGGTTTTATTTTTGGAACTGAAAGGATAGTGGTTAGGGTTAGGCGGAGGGTGATCTACGGCTGGAGTCAGTAAAATCGCTCTGCGGCTAAAGGAGTGTCCGCAATGAAAACTATCATTGTCGGCAAAATCTCTCTACCGCCAAAACCTTTCAGAGGAAAACCCGAGTAGTTGGGTTGAAGGGCGCTCTGTGGCTACACGGTAATCTGTCAGCTGGAGTCAGTGAAGGGTGAGTGCGAGCAGCGGGTCTTTAGGCAAGTCTGTGGAAGCTCTGACAGGGAAGTCAATCCAGGCTTGTACTGGTAGCGGGTCGGTCGGTGGTTGAGGTGAACCCTAATTAGAGTTTTTTTCTCCAGAAATTGGATTTGCAATTTGGACAAGACAGTGGTGTGGTAACTTATATACGTTCTCTTGATTGGTAATGACGTTGGTGTATATTGGGTTTGTGTGGAGAGGGGTACCATATAGGACCAGCATAGAGGGAACCATATAATTTTGAAAGTGGGCAGCACGTGCGGGTGTTGGATAGTGTCGGGCGGGTTGTGATATATAGAAAGTGTGTTGAGAACTATCTTATGACTCTACGTTTATTGTGTTCTAATAGATCATGTTTGGTAACTTATAATATAATTTTGTGTTCTAATAGATTATATTTGGTAGCATATAATAAATTTTGTGATCAACCAAAATTAAATAATACGGTGTTACTGTTATGTACAGCTAATAGATTACTATTATTGTGTTGCTACTAGTATGTACATGTAAAAGATTATGTTCGGTAGCATATAATAGTTTTCGTTAGAAAAGCTAGTAACGTAGAAGCAAAAAATGTAATAGTAGCTTGAGTATGCTTATTCTTTATCAAATAATAGTGTGTGGTTGGTGACATAATATTGATTTATTTTGATGTACAAGTTATGTTAATTGCAGTTCACATATGGCAAGTACTAATTTTGATCTTTATGTTCACCACGGGGGGCAATTCAAGGAGGAAAAGAAGATGTGAATGAAAATATCGACCTAGACTTCTTTGGATGGTTTGATCTGAAAGATATTATACGAAGGTTGAAATATTGGGAGTTCATATTGCACTATAATGTGCCCGACAAACGAAAGGATTATGGGTGGAAAGTTGTAGACGATGATAGTAGGGTTATGGAAATAGTTAGGAAGCATCAATCTTGTGGGAAGATCAAAATATATGTAAAACACTTATTTGAGAGGCCACTTCTGGGCGAAACCCCCCCAATGATGATGTTATGAAGCAACTAGAAAAAGCGGATGAAGACAGTAACATCATGTAGTGAATATGTGGAAAAGGAGGGTAAAAATATGAGTAGTACTGAAGAGGAAGAAAATGAAAGTCAGATTAGTTGTTCGGAGACTCCGACGAGGAAAATTTTACGTACGGTGATGACTGTCAGGATTTTGGCGGAGGGGTAGAAAAATGCTAGGGAGGGAGAGATTGGAGGGGACAATGAGACCGTAGATAATTCATTACCAACTTTAGTTTAGATAATAATATATTATTACATGATTTACAAGTTAAACATTACAATTGGTTGTTTGTTTTATATGTTTCAGCTGCTCAAGATAATTCTGGGTTAGGAGTCGGAGATGGTGAATTAGAAAATTCTAATAGTTAGCAGTTGATGAGCCTATCTGATTCTTCAGAGGACAAAGCACATAGAAAGAAGTGTGCTTGACATCTAGAGTTTGATACTAAAAAGAACATGCGTCACCAAAACTGTGTGCTGGACTTGAATTTACAGACCATGTTGAGTTTCGTGAAGCTTCAGGTATGATTCTCTAAATAAAGGGTACGAATACCATTATGTAAAAAACGAGAAGGCAAGAGTAACTATAGTTTGTGTTCATGAGAGATGCAAGTGGAGAGTCCATACTTCTTGGGATCGGGACCAAGTTGTATTTCAAGTCAAGATGTACAACGTAGACACACGTGTACTTCGGCAAAGGCCAACAAGCATGCAACATCCGCTTTTTCTACACGAAAATATTTGGATGTCATTCAAGAGGACCTCGACATCACTTGGTCTCAAATTGTGAGCATGTTAAGAAGGGAGTAGGCTTATAGGACAAAACAAAAGGCAATGAAATTATTCATGGAGAGATGGGGAAACAGTACTTGATTATAAAACAACATTGCAACATGATCACATCAACAAACTCCGGAAGTGTGGTTAAGTTGATGGCTGATAAGCCATATCTTGGTAGATTTCCCCAATTCCTTAGAATTTTTGTACCCTTAAAAGCATGTATAGAAAGATTTAGAGGTAGATGTTGGCCCATCATTGGGCTTGATGGATGCCACATTAGGCATGACAGGGATATTGTTGAGTGCAATAGGCCGGGATGGCAATAACTAATCGTTTCCGATCGCATAGGCAGTGGTTGAGCTTGAGGGCAAATCATCATGGGCATGATTCATTCATTATTTGTTTGAGGCTATAGGCTAAGTGAAATAACGGTGGTGGACTTTCATATCCGATCAACAAAAGATGAAATACTTTGTTGAATTAAAATGCCTTCGTCATTGAATAAAATCTTTTTTTTCTTCTGAAACTCATGTTGTGAACATGTATTGCTTTTATGATGCATTTGCAAGGATTGGTGAAAGTCTTTGACACAATGATATCGCATGCTGACTATAGATTCTGTATACATGTATGCCAATTTCAAAGAGAGCTTCAAAGTATGCAAGATACTAAAGGACATGATGTGGAGGGCAAAATCTGCCAATAATGTAAGGGACTTCAACCATTCAAGAAGGCACCAATAAAGAAGCTTATAGAATGGCTCGTTGCAAAGCCCATAAATTCTTGGATGCGAAGTGGGTTTAACCTAAGGCCTACTTGTGAAATATTGACCAACAACCCTTCAGAGTCGTAGAATAAGTTTATTCTGGCAGCCAAGTACAAGCTCATTATTACAATACTAGAAACTATCAAAAAGCAAGTTATGCATAGAATTGTTGGCAGTGAAAATTTCTAAGTTAAAAGGATTTTCCACAACAGAACGCGGAGCTAACTCCGCAGCCCCGCGTTTGGCTATATTAGTCTCGCATTTGAACAAAATGCGAAGCTATTCAATAGCTCCGCGTTAGTTCCGCATTCTGGTTCTTTAGCTCCGCTTTTTGATGCGGTTAGCTCCGCGTGAGCAGATAACCAGAATCTCAAATTGATTGAGATTATGATTTGGGTTTATCCAAATACCCAAATTAAGTCCGATCAGAACTCTAAATCAAGAGATTTAAATCAAAACTAAGATATTTGATTGGAATCCTTGATGAGAACAAATTCTATTTAAATAGAAACTCTTTCATCAACCAAGGGCTATAAATACCCCTTTGAGGAAGCTCTAGGGATATTTTCGGATCGTCTTTTTAGCATCTTAGAGAATTCGAGTTACGCATAGAGCCTTGGATTCGTGAATAGCAGAGAAGAAAAGATCATTTACAGTCGGCCGTCACCTTCAAGAAAAAAGAGTTTGACGTCAGATCGTCCAAAGGAGCTACTTGACAGATCCCATCGCCACAGATCCCACACTATTTTGTAAAAGAGAGTGATTGGGATATAAAATCTTCTCGTTTGTTCTTTATTGTTCACTGTAGACACCTAAAAAAAAAAAAAAAAAAAAATTTGGGAAAATCCCCCACGGGTGGGCCCAGCGGGAATTCCTCCCGCGGGTGCCCACCCTGCGGGAGGAATCCCGCGGGACACTCGCGGGATTCCTCCCTCGGGTGTGCACCCGTGGGAGAAATCCCGCGGGTGGACACCCGCGGGAGGCTCCCGCGGGTGCCACCCTCGGGAGGCTCCCGCGGGTGCCACCCTCGGGAGGCTCCCGCGGGTTGCCACCCGCGGGAGCGATCCTGTTGGTGGGCACCCGCGGGAGCGATCCTGTTGGTGGGCACCCGCGGGAGCGATCCCGCAGGTGCCAACCCGCAGGTT
Organism: Dracaena cambodiana; assembly: GCA_036321105.1. Lineage (NCBI taxonomy): Eukaryota > Viridiplantae > Streptophyta > Magnoliopsida > Asparagales > Asparagaceae > Dracaena > Dracaena cambodiana. The sequence goes on along the minus strand of JAYEPQ010000010.1, from coordinate 36,668,352 downwards.
GTTTTCCGCATGTTTCCGTTGTTTATTTGGCTGATATCCCGTGATCCGATTTTTCAGGGAGGATTCGAGGCGGATTTCGAGCGGATTCGGTCTATAAAATACAGCAGTGGATTCAAGAGAGAGGACTTTTGGACTTTTGGACGATTTCGGGTGGGCTCGTAAGATCAAGGAGCGAAACAAAGCCATTCTCTTCTCGGTCAGACGGTCAACGGAGTGCACCAGCGAGACTCCATCGCCACCCGAACCCACACAAAAAATGGGAATAAATTAATATTCCCGTTCTTGTTATTTCTCAGATTTCTTTTGTAATCTCAATTTTCGTTGTAATCAAATAAATTTACAATGGAAGGAAAGATCCAAATTTTGAGCAAATAAGAACTGGCGACCACAGTGGGAGTCCCTCTGTTTACCACAGAGAATCTGGTGGCGCAGTTCGACCGGGTGCCGATTGGCTCAATGGTTGAGACGCTGGTCATAGAAGTTGACCAGCAAAAGTACGAGGAGTTCCTATCATCCTCGGATTCGGAACCCAGGCGTCATCGCCGGGTAACGATTAACCAAGGCGAGGTGTCATCACCCGCCAAAATTGAAAAGGCGCTATGCCATTCAATACATACGAAGCGTCATCGCCCGTTGAAACTTACGAGGCGTCATCGCTTGTTCCAAAGTCAAGCCAAAAGTCAAACCAGTCCCTGACCAACTCCCAAAAGAGAAATTTAAGGCGTAAAACTCAACGAGCATGCCTCAATCATACAAGAAAAGTTACAGAAAACTCCGGGACAGAAAACTCCGGGACGGTAAAAAACCTCGGAAGTAACCCCACGGGCGCAAACCCATGGCTTGCAACCACGGGTGGCAACCCGCGGGTTGCAACTGCGGGTGGCAACCCGCGGTTGCCAACCGCGGGTGCCAACCCGCGGCTTGCAACCGCGGGTGCCAACCCCCGGGTTGCAACCACGGGTACAAAGTTGCAGTTACAACTGCGGGTTGCATCCCGCAGATGCCACCAACGGGTTACGTTAGATGAACACAACCCTCATGTCTCTTTGAGCACGCCTATGGTGAGCACACTACATACACCAAGAATTTTAATCTCTCTATCAGAGGCGTGCGGGGCCCACACAACTAATCAGGCCAGTGTGCACTCCAGAAGAATCCGCAGAAGAGTTGGAGAACAATCTGATGCTGGAAAAGAGCTCAGCCCTGAAATATTGCAAACTCTCCTTTATTATGAACCAAATTTGCGACGCAAGAGGCGTCAAGATGCAAATAGAGAGGAGAAGATACCTCAAGATTTGAGAGAGTATCTCAATTGGAAGAAGAACTCCTCACGAAATATTCCTCACTGCCAATGCGAACAGTTAATCTCAACTGTTCTATCAAACTGCAAATGCAATTCAAATCGATCAGTTTTTTAGCGGATCACCGAACCTAAAAGAATGCGAACGGTGAAAAAGGTGTGCTCGGAAACCGATCTGCCTGCTGCCTCATCACATATGGTTAATAAAGGCAAAAAGGTGGTCGGAAACAACCCTTCAGATAAAGAAATTACTCCAGGGTCAAAAAGAGTTTCTATCGAACCAGAGGACGTGCTCTTAGAAGAAGTCTCTGGAAGGTTTGAGAGACAAGAAAAACGTCTTGAACAGCAAGAGGAGACCATAGAAGAAATGAAACAACTTTTAATTGAGTTATTAGCTCAAACTAGAAAGAACCAATCCTCGTCGTCCGTTTCTGGTCGGCAGAAAGGAAAACGATCCGCCCAAATAAATGAAGACAGTAAGGACGAGGATGAAGAAGTACCTCCTCATTCAAGAGAGGAAGAGAAAGTGAAGGTTATCATCAACCCTCATGTAGAAAAAATAGAGAAGATGGAGAATCAACTACAAGCTCTTCTTCATCGAAAGAAACTGCAAGAGGTGGGGGTAGTCCGTCCTTATCCCATAGAATGGAAAACCGTACCTTATTCTGCAAAATATAAACCGTTGAATCTTCAGTCATTCGACGGTAAAAGTTCGCCACAACAGCACATCTTCTACTTCCTGTCGCAGACAGGACATCTCATGAGGAATGATCCGACTCTGACTAAGATATTTGCTAGCACTTTAACAGGGCCTGCATTTACCTGGTTTATGCAGTTACCTCAGGGAATAATTAAATCATGGGCCGATGTAGAACGTGAGTTCTTAGCCCGATTCTTTGAAGATGATACAAGTCTCTATACTATCTTTACTAGCAGCGAAGCAAGAAGAAGGCGAAACGGTCAAAACTTATGTCGAGCGGTTCCGAGAACTTTCTGTTCGATGCCCACATGGCATGACGCAGGACACACTTGTGGAAACCTGCAGACACAACTTGTTGACCGATATCCTAGACAAGATGGGCTCGGTCGAATCCAAATCATGGAAAGATCTGCTTAAGCAGGGTGAACAGGCCGAAGAAATACTTCGACGCCCCGAAAAGCAGCAGTCCGCAATCGGAGGCAGTACAAATGAACCTCCATTCCAGTTTTTCCGTTCCAAAGGGAAAGATATAATGGCAATGGTGGTAGAAAGCACACCGAAGCAGAAACCATGGCCAACTATAAGCAACACAACAAAGTCGCCCAGGCTTCAAAAGCAGTATTCGTTCAAGAATGAATATACTGCTACTATGTTCAATCTGCTCAGTAAGCGCAAAATGCTAAAGTTGCCAGAGAGCAAAAGACCTGAAGAGGTTGGGAAGACTAACGATCCGAATTACTGCCTGTACCATCGGGTTGTAGGTCACCCCATAAAAAATTATTTTATTTTAAAAGACAAAATTCAAGCGTTGATTGACGCTGGAGCAGTTCAGCTCAAAGCTGAACAAAAAAGGAGTTAGAGCTAACTCCGGCACATTTAATGTGTGTGGTCTAAAGGTACTACTTGGGCTCACAACAATTCCCAAGACGAGCTCAGGGCGGTTAATTTAAACCCTCGTAAAAAAAAAATAATAACAAAAAAATAAAAAAATAAAAAAATAAAAAATAAAAAAAGAAAAAGAAAAAGAAAAATTATGAAATTACCCAATGCCATCAAGGCAATGGGAAGAGAATAAATTTCTCGCCAACCCCTTCATGGTGGGGATAAAAGTATGAATTACCCAACGCCGAGAAGGCTACGGGGAGAGAATAAATTTCTCGCCAGCCCCATCATACTGGGGGTAGAAAGTATGAATTACCCAACGCCGACAAGGCTACGGGGAGAGAATAAAGTTCTCGCCAAGCCTACCATGCTGGGGTAAAAAGCATGAATTACCCAACGCCGACAAGACTACAGGGAGAGAATAAATCTCTCGCCAACCCTACCATGCTGGGGGTAAAAAGCATGAATCACCCAATACCGACAAGGCTACGGTGAGAGAATAAATTTCTCGCCAACCCCATCATACTAGGGGTAAAAAGTATGAATTACCCAACGCCGATAAGGCTACGGGGAGAGAAAAATTTCTCGCCAACCCCATCATACTGGGGTTTAAAAGTATGAATTACCCAACGCCAACAAGGCTACGGGGAGAGAATAAATTTCTCGCCAACCCCATCATACTGTGGGTAAAAAGTATGAATTGTCCAATGCCGTCAAGGCAACGGGAAGAGAATAAATTTCTCGCCAACCCCATCATACTTGGGGTAAAAAAAGTATGATTACCCAACGCCATCAAGGCTACGGGAAGAGAATAAATTTCTTGTCAACCCCTTCATGCTGGGGGTAAAAAGTATGAACTGCCCAATACCGTCAAGGCAACGGGAAGAGAACCAGTTTCTCGCCAACCCCTCCATACTGGGGGTAAAAGTATGAATTGCCCAACGCCGCTAAAGCAAAGGGAAGAGGAAAAGTTTGACATTTAAGACCAAATAAAATTCGCGACAACTCTTCATGCTGAGGGGAAGAGTATGGCTAGCCCAACTCAAACGGTAATTGGTAAAGGCAAATCAAACCCGTTGATTGCTAGGGGTTTGCTAAAAATCCCATGACGAACCTGTCACAACAGTATCCTTATTCGAATATAATGATACATCACTGCCCTAAGCTACTAAAGCAAAGGGAAGATGAAAAGTTTGGCATTTAAGACCAAACAAAATTCTCAACAACTCTCCATGCTGAGGGGAATAGTATGCCCAACTCAAACGGTAGTTGGTAAAGGCAAATCAAATCCGTTAATAGCTGGGGGTTTGCTAAAAATCCTAATCAAATAAATCTCTTGTCACGTTAAGATTTCAACTCTGACAACGAAACTTTTCTCGTCATTTTTCTCCAGTAGAGCAAGCGACACTCCAAAATATTTATCAAGTTAAAATCATACTTCTGACATCATAATTCAAAATCAAATGAGATAAAATCCAATTAAATCTCCTGTCATGTTAAGATTTCACCTCTGACAGAAAAGAAAACTCACACTTCATCAAGTCCAATATTACAGTTTCTGATTAACTTGTTTTTGATATCGTTAAGTTAAAAATTACTTCTGACGAAAATCATCTCTATATAAAGTTAACAGTTACCTCTGATAGTCCGATTCCAAAACTAAATACGTTAACCGTCACCTCTATTTAGTCAGCTTGTCCCTATCACAACCAGATCCTCTGAATAGGTTGAGCTTCAAGACACGTTTAATGCCACATCTGTCTTTTCCTGATCCGTCATACTAGATGTCATTGAACGGTTAGGATTCGAATGAGCACGTTAACATGATACCTCTGCTTGACCTAAAATAAGCATGTTAACATCATACCTCTGCTTGTCACCCAATGAGTACGTTAACATCATACCTCTACTTGTTATCTGATGAGCACGTTAAAATCATACCTCTGCTTGTTATTGAATAATTGAATATGTTAACAGTTATCTCTGTCTACAAAATCCTTTAAAACGTAAGATAGCCAAAAGTAAAGAATCCAAAATGTTTCGAAATTCAGTGCGACTCAATACAGAACTTAGAAAACTTTGGAGGGGGTTATGTAGACACCTAAAAAAAAAAAAAATTTGGGAAAATCCCCCACGGGTGGGCCTCGCGGGAATTCCTCCCGCGGGTGCCCACCCGCGGGAAGAATCCGTGCACCCACCGAATTCCTCCCGCGGGTGTGCACCCGCGGGAGAAATCCCGCAGGTGGACACCCGCAGGACTTCTCCCGCGGGTGGCCACCCGCGGGAGCAATCCCGTAGGTGGGCATCCCGCGGGTGCCAACCCGCGGGAGCGATCCCGCAGGTGCCAACCCGCGGGTTTTTTCCGCATGTTTCCGTTGTTTATTTGGCTGATATCCCGTGATCCGATTTTTCAGGATGGATTCGAGGCGGATTTCGAGTGGATTCGGTCTATAAAATACAGCAGTGGATTCAAGAGAGAGGACTTTTGGACGATTTCGGGCGGGCTCGTGAGATCAATGAGCGAAGCAAAGCCATTCTCTTCCCGGTCAGACGGTCAACGGAGTGCACCAGCGAGGTTCCATCGCCACCCGAACCCACACAAAAAAGGGAATAAATTAACATTCCCGTTTTTATTATTTCTCAGATTTCTTTTGTAATCTCAATTTTCGTTGTAATCAAATAATTTTACAATGGAAGGAAAGATCCAAATTTTGAGCAAACATTCACTTTCGTTGTAATTCAAGCTAATTCAATGGAAGGAAAGGCGAATACAATTTCAGCTGAGAACAAACTGGCGATCACAGTGGGAGCCGTCTCTTTCACCGAAGAAGAGATTGTGGCGCAATCCGACGTCAATAAGATCGGATCCGACGTAGAAATGTTGGTTGTTGAAATCGACCAGCAGAAGTATGGGGAGTATCTCTCCTCCGAATCAGGTGACCTGTCTGAGACACGCCGCTATCGTCGCGTCCTGCACTCCAATACCCGAGTAACGGGTAAAAAGAAATCCACCAATAAACGGGGATCCTTGGAGACCGCGGCTATAGAGCCGCTATTTGGCCAGGAAATCCTAGCGAAGGATGGCCTATTTACTGCCGGAGAAAGCTCGGGAACTAGAGTGACCAGAACCCAACTCCAAAATAGAAATTGGAGAGCTAGGCGGAAGGCCCTCAAAGCCCGCTTTGAACACGAGGCTAACTTCACAGAACGCGAGGTTATGGTCCCTCGCAAACTGACTCGCGTTAATCGCAAGACCAGTTATGATCGCATAAAACTCGAAGTTGCAACCTACGTTGATCGCAAGGTTGAGCCAGCGTGTGATTTTCCACGCGAGGCTATGACTCGGCTGAGCGATAAACGCAAAGCCAATAGTACTTGTGATAATCGCAAAAATTCTAACACTCGCGAGAAACGCAAGTATAAAATAATCTTGAAGCCAGCGTGTGATTCTCCATGCAAGGCTATTACTGGACTAAGTGATAAACATGAAGCCAGTATGACTTGCGATAAACGCAAGACCTCTGATACTCGCAAAAAATGCGAGGGTAAAGACTCCTTACGGCTAGCGTGTGATTTTCCACGCGAGACTATTACTGAAATTAGCGAGAAACGCGAAGCTAGTAGTACTTGCGAGAAACGCAAGATGCCTCACTTCCGCGCAGATCGCGAAGATGATTGGCAGATTGTCGTCAATCGTAAAAATCGCACTAGACGCGAAGTTATGACTTGTGTTAATCACAAGAATAAGCCAGCATGTAGAAATTTTCTTCCGCGTGGGGCTAAAATTCCAGAAGAGAAACTTATGAAGGCATGCTAAGCCAGTGTAAAACGCGAGGCTAGAGTAGCAAAACAAGGAGTTATTTTTCCGCCCCGCGTTCCAAAACGCGAAGCTAATTTTCAGTCCCGCGTTCCAAAACGCGAAGCTGTTTCTAAGCTCCGCGTAGATCAACCCGACTATAGAATCAGGGATGATCGTCGCATCACTGAACCAGAACCGGATTCCAGTAATCCTAAGAAGCTCCAGTGGGTTTCTAGACCCTCTCAAAAGTTGGATGGATCCCATGACTCCGTGGTTAAGATCACTAACCTCAGGGAGTATCTATCCAAGAAAAGAGACATAGAACAAGTTCAAGCTGAACCTGTCTGTCACTGCCAGCAGCTTATGATAGCGGTATCCGCTGTAATAGACAACTGTGGCTACAGCAAAAGTAGGGTATCGGTGTTCGACCGATTAACCGAGTCGGACAAGAACCCTACTAAGAAGACCAAAACCGCTTCCTTAAAAGAATGGAGAGCTGTAACCTCCAATATGGTGGGAAAAGGGAAGAAGGTTGTAGAAACGGATGATGATTTAGAATCGAGTGATGAAGAACCTCATCATATCACTCGATTTAAATCAGGAGCCGTCCTGCCTCGAAACTATAAGAGGCTTATAAGAGGTTCTTATGACGATGACAGCGATAACTCAGCAATAGCTTCACCTCCTTCTTCTGCGTCATCTCAGCTACAAAAGTCAGCATCGCATATGGCGGATAAATCCGACGACATCAATCAGAGATTTAAAGCTCAAGAAAGAATGATTCGAGAGCAACAAAAGACGATTGAAGATCTTAAAATGACGCTCTCAAAATTTGTTGAGGATAATGCCAAAAGGGGCAAAGAAACTCTGAACGAAGAGGAAAAAGAAGAAAAAGCCTACTCGATGCACGAGGACGAGGATGGATTTTCTTTCCATGCGCATGGAGAAAAGATAGAAAAATTACAAAGTCAACTCGAAGCTCTGATGCATAAAAGGGAGATGAAAGAGTCAGGGGTCTCAAGACCGTATCCGCCTGAATGGGATGCGATACCATACCCTCAGAAGTATAAACTGCTCAAATTAGAGTCATATGACGGGAAGGGATCTCCCAGTCAACACATTTATTACTTCTTGTCCCAAGCGGGACATTTGATGGCAATGACCCGATTATGACTAAGGTATTCGCAAGTACTTTGCGAGGGCCTGCTTTTGCTTGGTTCATGCAGCTGGCCCCAGGTATTAATAGTTGGTTAGATGTTGAGAAATTATTTCTCGCACGTTTCTTCGAGGATGATACCGAGATTACGGTTCATTCCCTCCTTACAACTAAACAAGGGAAATAAGAGACAGTAAAGGACTTCATAGAAAGGTTCCGGGAGAAGTCCGTGCATTGTAAACATGGAATGGCCCAGGAAACTCTAGTAGAGACATGTCAGCATAATCTTAAGACTAACGTGCTTCTAAAAATGGGGGCCGTAAAGTCTAAGACATGTAGAGATTTGCTCAAATAAGGAGAGCAAGCGAAGACTTGATCCGTCGAGTTGAAGAGTCTCGTAGATCTAAAAACACTCGGAGCAGTAGACCATACACCCAAAATAATAGTAATAAAAATAAAGGGAAAGCGGTGATGGCATCAGAAACTGCTCCGCAGAAAACAAATCCTCTACCAAGCCCGAAGCCCCAAAATCAGCAGGGCATCAGACAAAATAGACCTCAGCAAGAGAGGACCTATACTTTCAAGGCGGAGCAAACGCCTACGCTCTTCCACTTACTCCTGAGAAAGGGAATGTTGAAACTCCCGGAAAATAGGAAACCGGAGGACGCTGGTAAAACTAACGACCCCAATTATTACCTCTACCACCGGAATGTTGACACCCAACTAAGGACTGTTACCCTCTGAAGAACAGAATCCAAGCATTAATAGAAGCTGGAGTTCTGACGCTTAAAGAAGAGTAAAAGAAGGTCACTGCCAACATGACAACCATAATAGTTGGAACCCATGAGTTCCCCACAGGGGTGACCCCAATTCCAAAGGGTAAGTTGGTTACGAAGAACCATGACCCTCATAAAAAGGCCCAAGAAGGACTTGTCCCCATAACGACCCAGAGAGGGAATGTCATGTGGGTCCACCCTGATTTGCTACAGGATGAACAGTGGACAAACACAGGGGGTCAGAAGAAGAAGCGGACTAGCAATGCTATCTCCGCAGAAATAAAAGTTGAATATATTACAGGGGTACCTACAGACTCTGAAGAGGAGCCCGAAACCATGGCCACTCATCAAGATGGGGCGGGCCCTTCCGGCACTCGGTCTGGAAAAACATATCTTAAGGACTACACCAAAGTAGATCCGAAAGATATATACGCGGAACTCGTCAATCCTGCGAAGCAGAAAGGTCTTCGTTTCCAAAAAATCCCTGGAAAAGATGAAGGAGTCAAGGATACTTCCTTCAAATTCGATATTATAGCTCAGCTGACAAATATTCCAGCTTGAGTCACGTTATACGAGTTGCTGCGATTATCGAAGTCAACTCGTGAGGCGTTAAGAGAGGCATTGGTAGACTCTGAGTCATTCATAGCTCAGATTGTTGAGCCGACTGATGAAGAACGGGACTCTTGCCCCCGCTGTCACCAAGTAATGAGGCAGGTCCCACAAATTATCTTCTCTCCAGAAGACATGCAGGTGAGGAATATAAAGCATAACAGACCTTTATATTTCACCGGATATGTCGGATCCACAAAGGTGGACCTAATTCAAATTGATCCGGCTTCTGCACTAAGTGTCGTGCCCAGAAAGTTGATGCAGCTGTTAGGGATTTCCCTCCATCGTCTGACACCAACCAATACAACGATATATGGGTTTAATGCCAATAATAGCCGTCCCCTTGGAAAAATCCGACTCCGATGTCAAATCGGAGATTTGAGGACGGATGCTACATGCTACGTTATTGATGCAGATACCTCCTACAACATCTTGTTAGGACGACCTTGGATCCACGCTTACATGATAGTCCCGTCGACTCTTCACCAATGCATGAAGTATTGCGACAAAGAAGGAGAAGTCCGGACACTAATTGCAGATAAGTAACCATTTAAAGGGCTGGAGAATTACTTCACAGATGCTGCACTTTACAAACCAGCCCATGAAGTCTCCAATGACGATCTTAGCAAGCCTCAAAAGCCTGACGAAAGCGGTAACGAGGCAGATACTGAATATGAGCTTCCTGAAGAAGACGTTGGGGGTGATTATGAAATCAACCCTCACTTAGATTTTAGTCTGAGTCTTGATAATGTAGCTGATGTAATAGAGGAAGAGTGGATTATAAATGAAAACATAAAGTTAGTCTACGAGCCTGTTATAGCTACTTAGTCTAAACCTTCTTGTACTTCCACTGAAGTGGATGGCCTATCCGAACTTGAAGTTCTGGCGGCATACCATTTGCCCCTTAGGTCCTCCTCTCTCAATTAAAAATAACTAAGGGACAAGGTCATTTCTTTGAAGTGCCTCCTCGACAGAAGTCTCAAAGGCCGATTATGTTCGGCAAGATAATTACGTCACCTCGACAAGGACAAAGCAGTGAAAGTGATGAACAAACATCACCTCAATTTCACTTGTATGAACAGAAATTCCGGCAAATGATGGAGAAAATGGGTTATAATTTTACCTAGAAACCGGGATTAAACTTTGGAAAAGGGCGACGGAATCTCATACCCTCGTTCAGACCGAGAGGAAAGAGCCCGGATTATTATCAGAAGACCCGCAGGGGGTTGGGTTATGTATCTACTCCATCCTCATCACCATTAAAAGATGAAGAGAGTTCTTCGGCCAAGGGAGATACATCTTCACCCGACCATGATTCGGATATAAGTATCGGTACTTGGTTTCAATCTTTGACAGCCAATATGGTTTCAGCCGCATTAGAAAGCGACGAGGAACCAATTGATGTTCAAGATGATTCCTGGGCTAAGCATATGGACACTCTCTGGGATGTCCGCTATGAACAGCATGACCCGCCCACAGAAGACAAATTAGTACAAGTCAACATGAAAACGGAAGAAAATCCGAAACCCATCTTCATAAGCGACACGCTAACTCCCTTGGAAAAGGAGGAACTTATATCTCTCATCAAAAAGTATATAGACGTGTTCGCATGGAGTTACGAAAGCATGCCCGGGCTTGACCCTCAAATTGCCACACACCGGTTAAATATTAAAGAAGACACCAAGCCCGTTAAACAACAACATAGGCATTTTCGACCGGAATTGATAGAGGCAATAGTTGCCGAGGTCAACAAGCTTATAAAATCTGGATTCATCCATGAAGAGCAACATCTTGATTGGGTGGCTAACATAGTGCCGGTTCGTAAGAAGAAAGGCAAAATCCGGATATGCATCGATTTTCGAGACCTGAACGCTGCATGTTCTAAGGATGAATTTCCACTCCCCATCACCGATGTGATGATTGATACTACTTGCGGTTATGAGAGGATGTCCTTTATGGATGGCTTTTCAGGATATAATCAGATTAAAATGCACCCAGGTGATGAAAAGCACACGGCTTTCAGAACGCCGTTGGGGGTATACTGTTATACGGTGATGCCTTTCGGATTAAAGAACGCCGGTGCCACCTACCAGCGTGCGATGAGTGTCATATTCAAGGAACACCTGCGCAAAACGGTGGAGTGCTATGTAGATGACTTAGCAGTCAAAAGCAGAAACAAAAAAGATCATCTGCATGATTTAAGGACAGTCTTCAATCTTATGCGAAAATATCATTTGAAGATGAATCCTGCCAAATCTTTCTTGGGAGTGTCAAGTGGAAAACTCCTTGGGTTCATAATAAATTCGAAAGGAATCTTCCTCGACCCTGAAAAAGTGACAGCAATCAATGAAATGCCACCACCCCGCAATCTTAAGGAATTAAGGGGGTTACAGGGAAAGTTAGTCTATATCCGGTGCTTCATCTCCAATTTATCAGGGCGATGCCAGCCATTCTCTAGACTCATGAAGAAGGGGGTCTCTTTCATATGGGATGAGGCGTGTCAATAGGCGTTTGACGATCTCAAAGAATATCTCACTAAACCTCCTGTTCTTATGACACCGGTCCCTGAGCAGCCCTTCCTTATATATGTAAGGGCCATGGATGATGCTCTAGGAGCATTACTTGCTCAGTATAATGAGCATGGCCATGAACACGCCTTGTATTACTTAAGCAGGACAATGATCGGAGCCGAGCGTCGGTATACTCCGATCGAAAAAGAATGTTTAGTCCTAGTGTTCGCCATTCAGAAAATGCGACACTATCTTTTAGGGCAAACAATTCATGTCATATCACGAGTCAATCCCTTAAAAATCTTGATGACAAAACCAGGATCCTTAAACGGCCGATTGGCGAAATGGGCATTATTGCTATTGCCATATGATATACACTTCGTCCCTCAAAAAGCCATGAAGGGACAGGCGATTGCCGATTTTCTTGCAGACCATCCAATTTGGTCCAATTCCAAACAGACGTCAGAGGTCAACACAGTTAGTAAAGAATAATCATGGCAAATGTTCTTTGATGGTGCTGCAAGACGATCTGCTGCTGGAGTGGGGGTTGTGCTAATATCCCTACATAAACATATATTGCCTAACGGTTACTCATTAACAGAACCGTGCACGAATAATGTGGCGGAATACAACGCACTCATTATCGGCTTAAAAATAGCTCTGCAAGTGAACTATCTAGAGGCTTATGGAGATTCTAAGCTCATTATCAATCAAATGACAGGAGAGTATGAAGTCAGACATGAAGCCCTCATCCCCTATCATCAGCTAGCCATCGAGCTAGCAGGATACTTCGAGCAATTTTATATTTATCATATATCTCGGAATGAGAACGTCTATGCAGATGCTCTTGCTGCACTAGCTGCAACATTGGCGATCCTGCCAGGTGAAGCTAAAAGCATCACTATTGGTAGCAGAGAACTCCTCCACCCAGATACGGTATTCCAAACCAAGGAGGTATGCCAGACAGGCTTAATGCTGGAACACCATGATTGGCTGTTTCTATTTATAGATTACGCCTTATATGGGATACTACCAGAGGATCCAAAGGAAGCCGCCTTGATAAAGAGGAAGGCCCCGAGATTCTACTTTGACCGTACACTTCAAACTTTATATAGAAAGTCGAGTGATGGTCTCCTGCTACGCTGCATATCAAAGTCAGAAGCAGATGAAGTGCTGAGAGAAACACACGATGGAGTATGTGGAGCTCATTAGCCCGGCCCAAAACTTAGAGACCACATAAAGAGGCTGGGATACTACTGGCCGAACATAATTACAGAAGCTATAGCATACGCTAAGAGGTGCCATGAGTGCCAAGTGCATGCCAATTTTATTCATAAACCCCCAGAATACTTGCACAATACTATTGCTAGTTGGCCATTTGAGGCATGGGAAATGGATATTGTGGGGCCTATAACTCCCCCGTCATCCAGAGGACATCGGTTCATTCTTGCGTAACCGATTATTTTTCAAGATGGGCCGAAACCGTGCCCATGAGAGAGGTAAAAATAACAGATGTGACTAAGTTCATTAATCATCATGTTATTTACCGCTTTGGCATCCCTCGGAGGATCATCCATGATAATGGACCGCAATTCGTCAGCGAGAGATTTTCAAGATTCTGTGATAAATTCAGAATCAAGGACATCGCTTCAACACCATATAACCCTGCGGCAAATGGATTGGCCGAAGCCTTCAACAAAACGATTATTAAACTCCTTCGGAAGTTCGTCTCTTCCAACAAATGAGACTGGGATGAAAAGCTGGGAGAATATTTGTGGGCTTATTGCACCACCGTTCGCACTCCGATAAAAGCTACCCCATTCTCCTTGGTTTATGGAAGTGAGGCCGTCTTGCCTCTCGAAATCCAGATACCATCTTTGAGAGTGGCCTTAGCCACAAAGATGACAACAGAAGAGCGCCATCAGCAGAGATTACAAGAACTAGAGGCGTTAGATGGAAAACGTCTCAGGGCTCAACAACAAATTGAGTTGTATCAAGCCCGAATCGCGCAAACGTTCAATAAGAACGTTAAACCAAGGACCTTTAAACAAGGAGACTTGGTTCTGGCTGTTAAAAGGCCAATGGTTCTAACCCACAAGACTAAGGGTAAATTTGAACCCAGGTGGGAAGGGCCGTTCGTTGTGGAGACTGTATACTCCAGTGGAGCCTACTGCTTAATGAATCAGAATGACGATAGGATGATGATGCCGATCAACGGCAAGTTTCTGAAGAAATACTATGCTTGACAAACCAAAATGGTGACAGAGTAACTGTCCCATCTAGTTCATAAAACCTGAAAGTGCACGCCTCCACTTATCCAAATTACGCATATGAGCACTTGGACCTCTTCATAAAATTCTTGGCATGTGCAATTGAGCACCTCTGACCAAAATCTGATGAATCCTAACCCGATCATCTTGGTGTGCCCAGTTCAAGTTACGCAGTTGAGTCTTGAACCGCCTCCACTTATCCAAGTTACGCATATAAGCACTTGGACTTCTTCATAAAATTCTTGGCGTGTGCAATTGAGCATCTCTGACCAAAATCTGATGAATCCTAACTCGATCATCTTGGTGTGCCCAGTTCAAGTTACATTTGAGCCTTGAACCGCCTCCACTTATCCAAGTTACGCATATGAGCACTTGGACTTCTTCATAAAACTCTTAGCATGTGCAATTGAGCACCTCTGTCAAAATCTGATGAATCCTAACCCGATCATCTTGGTGTGCCCAGTTTAAGTTACGCAGTTGAGCCTTGAACCGCCTCCACTTATCCAAGTTACGCATATGAGCACTTGGACTTCTTCATAAAACTCTTAGCATGTGCAATTGAGCACCTCTGTCAAAATCTGATGAATCCTAACCCGATCATCTTGGTGTGCCCAGTTTAAGTTACGCAGTTGAGCCTTGAACCGCCTCCACTTATCCAAGTTACGCATATGAGCACTTGGACTTCTTCATAAAACTCTTAGCATGTGCAATTGAGCACCTCTGCCAAAATCTGATGAATCCTAACCCGATCATCTTGGTGTGCCCAGTTCAAGTTACGCATGAGAGCCTTGAACCGCCTCCACTTGTTCAAGTTACGCAGATGAGCACTTGAACTTCTTTTCTTACCAGGCATGTGCAATTAGGCGCCTCTGTCAAAATCTGATGAATCCTAACCTGATCATCTTGGTGTGCCCAGTTCATGTTACGCATGAGAGACTTGAACCGCCTCCACTTGTTCAAGTTACGCAGATGAGCACTTGAACTTCTTTTCTTACCAAGCATGCGCAATTAGGCGCCTCTGCCAAAATCTGATGAATCCTAACCCGATCATCTTGGTGTGCCCAGTTCAAGTTACGCATGAGAGCCTTAAACCGCCTCCACTTGCTCATGAGAACCTTAAATTGCCCAATACTGTTATAGCAACGAGAAGAGGAGATCAAGCTCCTCGCCAACCCTATCATACTGGGGGTAAAAATATGAAATAAATTGCCCAATGCTGTTATAGCAGCGGGAAGAGGAGATCAAGCTCCTCGCCAACCCTATCATACTGGGGGTAAAAGTATGAAATAAATTGCCCAATGCTGTTATAGCAGCGGGAAGAGGAGATCAAGCTCCTCGCCAATCCTATCATACTGGGGTAAAAGTATAAAATCAATTGCCCAATGCTGTTATAGCAGCGGGAAAAGGAGATCAAGCTCCTCGCCAACCCTATCATACTGGGGTAAAAGTATGAAATCAATTGTCCAATGCTGTTATAGCAGCGAGAAGAGGAGATCAAACTCCTCGCTAACCTTATCATACTGGGGGTAAAAGTATAAAATCAATTGCCCAATGCTGTTATAGCAGCGGGAAGAGAAGATCAAGCTTCTCGCCAACCCTATCATACTGGGGGTAAAAGTATGAGATTAACTACCCGATGCTGTTAAAGGCAAATGAGAGAGGAAATCAATTCCTCGACAACTCACCGTGCTGAGGGGAATAGCATGGCTAGCCCAATGCAAACGGTGATTGGTAAAGGCTAATCAAATTCGTTGATAGCTGGGGGTTTGCTAAAAATCCCATAAAATCTGTCATGTTAAGTTTTTACCTCTGACAGTATGATTTGGATTATTTCTATCTCCATTCAAGATACGCACATGAGCCTTGGACTATTTTACCTAAAACAACTAAATCATTTTGATGACAAGTTATCTGTTGTGCAAACAAATTTGATAGCCAACAGGTAAAAGAATAAAAAAGATTATCTTTATTCATCAATGAAAAATGAAGCTACAAAAAGTTCTCTCTTTTATTACAAGTTCTTACAGAAAGAATGAAGAAAAAGGAATAGGAGAAAGTTATGGATCTCCTAGGTACTTCAACTTATTCATCGTCTCGTCAATCACTCGACGATGAGTTGCTTCTACGGAGTGTTGAAGAAAAAGGAATAGGAGAAAGTTATGGATCTCCTAGGTACTTCAACTTATTCATCGTCTCGTCAATCACTCGACGATGAGTTGCTTCTACGGAGTGTTGAGCCTGCCGACGTAAATCGTCATCGCTTATTGCCAATTGCTGGGCCAACTGCTGGCGAGATTCTTTGCGGCTTCCTATTGCGCCTTCTTGGTCAAGTTGTCCTTGTTGGAGGAGCAACACTTCCCGTTTCTTAACGGATTCCCCTAGTTTAGACTCACTGGCATCTAAAATGGCCCGAGCCTTGGCAATGGTCTTTCTGGCTCTAAGGATGGCGACCTGACTCCCCTCAATTTCAAAATTCACCATCTCTAGCCCCCTGAGGATTGATTCTTGACTGGCTCGTAGTTCTGCTAACTCCCGAGACCAGGCTTCCTCTTGGCGCTTTAACTCCTCTTGACGAGCCACTAATTCTACCCGGAGACGCGCCGCTTCAATTTCGGTGATCGCTCCCACATCCGCCTGGCGAATTGTGTTGAGCGTATTCACTGCTCTTCTAGGGCTTCAAGGCGGGCCCGATAGGGAGCTGCCCGGTCTTGTCCCCCGATCCATTCAATGTTATCCATATAGCTGGACAACATTGGACGTCCAAAATTAAGGGAATCTCTTCCATCAAGGATCATCCCGATACATCTTCTCAGCAATCGCATAAAGTCATTAACACTGTGGTTGAAGAATTCTTCAAGAGGGTCCACAGTGTCTGCATTTAAAGTAGGCAGTGCCAAAGAAGATGTCGCTGGCAGAGGAGTGGTGTCTGCTGGGGTTGAAGAGGAAGAAGCCCGTCCCTGTACCAGGTTCATAATATGCGGGGCCAGTAAAGCCAATGCAGACCTGGCAGAACTGGGAAACTGAGGGGGAGCATCGCCGGTACAGATCACTTGAGCAGTACCACTAACAGGAGTAGATGATGGAGTGTTTTCACCGGAAGCTCCTCCTGTGTAGAAGTGACTTCAAATGAGAACTTCAAATTTTCCTCGTCTCCCATTGGCGGAAGACTTGGAAGGGGAGTCACGGATGTCTCAACAGCTATTATTGTTGATGATGTTAAAATTGCTGGCTGAGAAACAGAAGGTGCACCAGAAACTACTGGAAAGGTCTCTGTGGAGCAGACCGGTGGTATTGGAGACGGCAGACTTGGAGACGGTGTAGCCTCTTTTGCGGCGGCCGCAATGACAACTTCCGTTCTATCATCACTCCCTAGTTCATCAAGGGGAGGAATTGATGAGGGAACTGGGCATGTGGCCGGTGTGAAATATTCAGCGTCAAATTCACTTGCAGAGCTACTCAAACCACCCACCGAACCAGTCATACCAGAATAGTCCACTCTCTCCTTGGACTCCCCCTTGGTAGTCAAATGCATCGGCGAGAGGGGGTGGCCACCTGTACCTCAGAAAAGCAAAACAAAGAGTGTTGCATACAAATATAGAAAAATGAATATAAGACAGAGTATAAAAGCTGAGGGAACCATACCAGGGGATACAAGTCTTGTGGTTGGACTAGACGGAGGAACCGTGGTCTTCTCTAGGAGCGCACCTGTTTCCCCACTTAAGAGCTGCGCTGTGGCGTGCTCACTGGATTCTTGAATAGGCAAACGGGTCGGGGCATCAGAGGCACCAGGAGTTTCAGCAGCCCTACCCTCCTCTACCGAAGTTGTTGGCAGGGCGGAAGCCAACAAATCTGAAGCAAACTTGACAGCCCCCTCTTTGGAAATTACTAGCGTCCTCGGGGCCAAATTCTTGCTGGTCCTTCGCTAGGGGCTCCACGGCGTTTGATGGTCGGACTCCGGGAACGAATGACCATGGGTTGGGGAGCTTCTCCAACATCTCATCCAACATCAGCACCATCATCGTCACCATCATCATCATCAGAATCGCCAACATCTGATGGGTCGGCCGCCGCGCCAAGGAATTCATCCATTCCTTTCACTCTTACTCTTGTTGCACCCCTACGGCTAGAGTAAAACGCTTTTATTTCTTTACCACAACTCCAATTAATGGAGAAGTTGGGCACGTCAGCATTTGCTATACTGTACCACGTGCAGAAGCTAAGAGTCATGGCCAGCTTGGGCAACTTCTGTGGCAAGACGAATTCAGCTCCGATTCTACCAGCTACAAAATGGAACCAACCGCGAGCACCCTCGTATAGATTCCCCTCATAAGCAAAGTTCTTGCTCGGATTACCCACATAAAGTTGGGAATATCCAAACTGACGAGCGAAGCGGCTCGGGATGTACGGTTCAATATGACACTTGGCATCTTGACGATACACCAAGTGCCCGGGGCGGATGTTAAGGAGCCACCAGAACACTCCTGAAGATAAGATAGTGAAGTTATCTGCTTCCACAATGTCTTTGAATTTCGACCCGTATTCTCCACCAGGAAAGTCGGGAAAATACCAGAAGAGCTCATAATTCTGATAGTGACGTAGCGTCTTCCGAATATGCGACACATAATGACTCTTTCATGAGGAGCGCTCGTATAACTCCACAAAGAAAGGCTTGTCACCGGAACGATGTTCAGCCGCACTCATCCGAGAGGGCCAGTGCATGACGAGCCACGCCATCAGATAGGTGTAAGGCATCTCCACCCTAGGGTTCGGAGTCTTCACCTTGACAATCTCTTTTGACTTGCCATTTCCTTTCCCCTTACCCTTATCAACAGGGATAAAGTCATTACAGAGTGCTCGCAGTCCATGCTGTAGGTTGCACACCATGGCAGGAAGAAGCCCGAAGGGTCGGCCGTATGCAAGAAGAACTGCTGGATACACCACGGTCATTGCAATGGCCTCTTTCGGCAATGACAGCACGACACATCTCTTCAACCATAACATCAAAAACCTAGCAATAAGATCTCTATTGGATATTGGGAATTGAGCTTGGTAGTGTTAACTCTTGAAGGAGGTGCCAGGACCAAATTCACCTTCGTTGGATTCGGTAGTATAATACATTATACGGGTCTTGGCGATGCGGCGATTGATCTCCGTAACGGCAATAGGAGCATAGCCATGACTGTTGTTGAACTATCCTTGGAGTTCAACTTGGCGAAGAGGTAATCGGCCCATTTCTTGTGGCCGATACCCTGATTACGCACACCTGCCATGTCGGCACAGATGCGGTAATGGCACATCATCTCCCAGTAGGTGGCATAGAGGCGCTCGTCCCTCACCTTTAGCATATTCAGCTCTTCGGTGGTGGGGATATACTCTTCATATGGGACTTCGCCCATTAACAGCCCGGACACCTCAAACATCTCATGAAGAGCGAACCCCAGCTCGCCCACTGGTGTAAAGAAAGTGCTAGTCTCGGGGTTGTACATCTCCAGGAGACCAAAAAAGTGATAGGCACTTTGAGGAATCCCAAACTGCACGTTTCTGATGGCTTTGTATAAGCCAATCTCTTTTAGATCTGGTTCATGAGAAGCAAACATATATTGGACAAGGCGGGCCCACCACATATTGCCAGAGGAATAAACCCAACCAGGCATCCTGAAGTCACTGGCTGGGTATTGGTCTCCTTTCGCCGTGAACTCGCTCAGGAAAGTTCGTGCGCGAGTTGGGAACTCTCCTACTGGGTGCTCCTTGGTAACCCTGCCTGGAAGCAACCCAGTAATACATCTGGTGGGGCCATCTTGATAAGCCCCATGTGCGCCCAACTTGCCCGTTGGGATACCGTCATATTCTTGAGTTAATCTCCACTCTAACTCACGATGCATCGCCAGCCTTTAAAGATAGACTAGAGGATAGCCACGCTCCATCCTAGGTAGAAACATTAAAACTTCGCCAGAATTATAGAGCCACATGCTCTCCTCTTCAAAAAGGAACTGGTCTGATTGCTCCATTTTATCTCCAAAGAGAAATGCAGGCTTCTCCAACACCTCTCTGTTCAAAGCCTCGAAGGACGCGTCAGTCACGATCTCCCGTGCAGTAGTGGAGCTATATTTTATTAACTTCTCCCTGCGCTCCGTCGAGTCCGGCCTGTATGCAGCAAGGATGGTTGTGAAACGGAAATGAGCCGTTGCATCTGCGCCCCCAGCAAAATCAAAGTAGTGCCTATGGGGGAGGGTATCCACCGGATATTCCACTACAAAAGAAGAATCAAGAGTTAGGAAAAAGTTTTACAAAACTTAGAAAATCTTCTAAGATGCGGAGCTAAATATAACTCCACGCGAAACTAAAAATTAGACCCCGCGAAGCTAAAAATAACTCCGCTCGAAGCTAAAAATTAGACCGCGCGAGACTAAAATTAACTCCGCGCAAAAGCTATAAAGATAGCCTCGCGTTTAAGCGCAATAGCTAGTCAGAATAGTCCCGCGTTTCCAACGCGAGGATAACGTGATAACTTTGCGTAGAAGAAGACCAGAGACCTTTCTTCTTCTCCAAGCCATATGGCCGGAAAACGGCGGTCTCGCCGGTGATAAAGCAAAATAGCCGGTCGAAACCAAGCCAAATCACTCCCAAGTGGTTCTAAGAAGACCAAAAGTTAGGATTTTTACCTCCAATAGGCGCGGCAGGAACTTGTTTGCCGCTGCGCCCGCTGCCTCGACCGCTGCCACCGCTGCTAGCCCCGGCCGCCGATGGAGAATTGGCGCGCGAAGTCGTGGTTTTCTTGGGTGCTATTGATCTTGAAGAAAACGGAGATAAATCGACGAAGAAGTTGGTCGGGTCGCCTGAAATCGCCTGATCGCCGGTCGCCTGGAGCTCTGGAATTCTTGAAAATTCTTCAGATGAGTGAAGAAGAAAAAGAAACTCCATTTAAATGAAGTAAACCGCCTCTTGACATTCGGCGCAAAAATCGGAGCGACTGGTTGATCAGTTACTCCTAAAACGCAAAGCTATTAGCTCCGCGCAACTATGCAAAACACGAAGCTAACTTGGTATTTTAGCTATGCATTTCTACGAAAATTGGACTTGGCAAGCGCAATTTGGCGTCTCTCCCAAAATCTGATAATCATCACTCGATTATTTTGGCATGTGCAATTCAAGTTATGCATAAAAGCCTTGAATTGCCCCCATTAAAACTAGGGCATGTGCGATTAAGCGCCTCTGTCTAAGTTAATATGATCCTTATCCGATCATTTCAGCAAATCTAAGTTACGCAAATGGGCCTTAGATTGTTTTACCAAAATAATGAATTATCTATTTGTTGAGCAAGCAAAATTTTTGAAGCCAACAGATAAAGAGAAAAAGAATTATCTTTATTCATGAAGCAGAAAATTACAGAAGAAGAGGGAGTTATAACTCTCCCAAAAGCTTCTACAAATTTATCGACTCATCAATAACCTAACGGTGAGACTCCTCCATGGGATGTTGAAGCTCAATTCCATAGTTCACATACAAAAGATCTCCTCTGCAAATGTCAACTATAATCTGTTTAAAGTTCTTAGTAGATCATCTGAAGATACTGCTATAAGAATCCTAATGAAGATGCACATGTTGGATTCGACATGCTACAAGCCCTTAGATGATCATCTCTATTGTTTTGGAAAGCGACAGAGATTGTCATCTAACAGAAATGGTCCTCAAAAAAACTTAATAAGCTACCGCATAGTTCTTGTAACTGCTTCAAAAGTTTATCTTTTGGAGCCAGAGCTTGAAACCTGCAACTACATTGTAAAGCATATGCTTCTGGTTCCCTTAGAGTTACTTTTGCTGACGAAGACTGGTAGAGCCACATGCACTCCTCTTCAAAAAGGATCTGGTCCAAGTACTTCACTGCAAAAGAAGAATCAAGAGTTAGAAAAAACTTGAAAAATCTTCTAAGTATGAAAACGCGGAGCTAAGGATAAACTCCGCGCGCAGTTGAGAAAATAGCATCGCGATTGAAACACGACTGCTAGTCAAAATAGCCTCGCGATTGAAAGGCGACTGCTAGTCAAAATAGCCTCGCGATTAAAACGCGACTGCTAGTCAAAATAGCCTCGCGATTTAAATGCGACTGCTAGTCAAAATAGCCTCGCGATTTAAACATGACTGCTAGTTAAAATAGCCCCATGTTTTAAACGCGAGGATGACGCAATAACTTCGCGTAGAAGAAGATCAGAGTTTCTCTCTGTCTTCTCCTTTCTTCCCAAGCCTTACGGTCGGAAAACGGCGATCTCGCCGGTTCAAAAATAATTGGTCGGTTAAAACCAAGCCAAAACACTCCAAAGTTAATTTGAGGAGTTTCAAAGTTAAGAATTTCTACCTCCAATTGGTGCAACATGGATTGGCTCGCTGTTGTGGCCACTCCCTCGGCCGTCGCCTCCGCTGCTAGAGCCGGCCGCCGATGGTGAGGAGGCGCGCGACGCCGTACTCTTCTTAGATAACATCTTAGTGATGGAAAATATTTGGAAAGTCTAAGAAAGCTCGGTTGAAGATCATTCCTTCAAACTGATCCGCCTGAGTCGCCTGAGCTCTAAGCTCTTGGATTCTTCGGATGAAATGAAGAAGAAGAAGAGCTAGACGCTCTATTTAAATGATCCGCCTCTTGGTATTCGGCGCGAAAGTCAGAGCAGAAGTAATTACTAAGCTATTAATTGAGTAATTACTGCGTAATTAATGAGCAATTACTCACTGAAACGCGAAGCTATTTAGCTCCGCGCAAGTGAACGAAACGCGAGATAAACTTGGTATTTTAACTCTGCGTTTTCAGTTTAAACATCCAAAGTATTTTAAAATTTGCTAAGTTTTAAGTCATTTTGAAAACTTTGGAGGGGGTTCTGTTGGCAGTGAAAATTTCTAAGTTAAAAGGATTTTCCACAACAGAACGCGGAGATAACTCCGCAGCCCCGTGTTTGGCTATATTAGCCTCGCATTTGAACAAAATGCTGTGGACATTTGACTAATATATTAAAATGAAAAAAAAATCAAGCATGATTTATTTTGACAGGTGATGGGGGATTAAAAGGGTGTAATTTATAAGTTTTGGGAGATTAAAATCAAAATATGAAGTTTTTAGAGATTGATATTCAATTTTAAATATTTAAGGGATCGACATGTAAAAACCCCTAATTACAAATAACAAAAACAAAAGTGTCAGATACATCTCAAGGATTTATATAGAGTATGAAATAGAAGTGTTTCCTAGCACCACCAAAAAATATTAATGTACCTCGCAATTATTATTGTATAGGCGAGCTCTTCAATGGAAACACAAAAATAAAATGATTAAGGCCTAGTAAAGCGACAAAATACCACAATATAATATAGGTCCGATATGATGTGCACGATATTGTTAATTCTGATACCATAGATCATTGTTGATATAGAAACTATTTTCATTAGTCTAAACCATTCTTAAATCTAATTGAAAGTAATCAATATTGGTGTGTAATTATTTATAAGGTTAATTACACTCAGACCTATTGTAGTATGTGAGTGTACAACTTATTACTCCTGAAATCTGAAACTCTCGCTTAGCCCCCTAGGATAGCTGACGGAGTTTAGTGACCACTTGGGATTAGGGCACGGGAAGTTCTATTTATACACGGAAATTTACTCTTCACGCACGGTTTTAAAACTTGTAAATAATTACAAGTTTACAATTTATTTTTTTGACTAAGTTATCCTTTTAAATCACAAATTAAGATTTTTTTTAAATTTAGAACTATAACTCATCGTCTTCCTCCTCTGTTTTTTCTCTAAAACCTTTAAAAATATTTTTTAGTAGAATTTAACTTTTAAAAAAAATACATCTCCCACGAACCCATTGATTTGATTTCTTAATCTCGTAAATTTTTTAAATTCATGTTCCTAAAAAGATCTGGAAAAAATTTAAAATTTTCGAATTCACTGTAACAAGTAAAATTAGGTTTTGAAGTTTTATTTTGAGTTTTTTTATTCAAATGGAAAATTCCAACATGCAATTAGTGTCGGAGAAAAAATCTAAGTTACAATTTAAATTTTTTCTTAGTTTTTTATGTGTATTTGTTTGCAATTTATTATTATTTATGATTTTTTTGTGAGGGAGACGTCGGCTGCTGGTCGGGTTTTAATACCCAACCAAGCGATTCTTTGGTCGGGTATTAATACCCATCTAATATATTTTTAGCTTGAAAATTAATATTCGACTCGAAAAATTTGGAATCGGATGACATAAGGAGATAGAGATGAGGGTTAAAATTGGAAAAAAAATTGGATGCATAGAGTAAATTGGTGACATTTCAAAATGGAAGTTTAGTGTAAAGAGCACTCAGAGCGTCAAAAGTAAATTGCAGTGTGTAAATAGAATTTCCCATTAGGGCACTTGATACGCATGTGTTGTGAAAGGTTAGTTTTGTCCCCGACCGAATTACGGGAGATAAGAGGGAGAAATTGGGACTTCTCACTTACTTCCTCTTCTACTTCAAGCGGGCTGAAATTAGGGCATTAGGCGACCGAATCTAGGGCATCAGCAAATGGCGGTGGCTTGGATTGGATGCAATCTAGGGCATCGGTGGCGCAACGATCGTCGGATCTACGAGTTTTTCTTCGTTGCTGCATGTGCTGTATTCGACATATGGGTGTTCACTAGACACACTCGATCGCTCAAGAAGTTTACTAATTTGGCAACGACGTTGGAGATAGTGAACACTCCCCGAGAGTTCAGCTACCGAGAGCTCAGCATAACCACTAGGAACTTCGAATCATCTTGAGTTATTGGGCATGGCGCATTCGACATTGTGTATAAGGGGATTATATCGGAGACTGGAGCAATGGTGGTAGTAAAGCGATGCATTCACAATGACAATGGAGGTAGAGAAGAACTCCTGTAGGAATTGTCTATTATCGCTAGCCTTTGGCATCAGAATTTAGTCTGTCTTCAAGGATGGTGCCATGAGAAGGGCGAGATCTTGCTTGTGTATGACTACATGCCCCATGGTAGCCTCGACAAGGCCCTCTTTAATGCTGAGAGCTGGAAAGGAGAAGGAAAAGGAGAAAAGAGGAGGAAGAAAATTGAAAAAATGGGGTTGCTTTTGGATTTTGCTAGAGAAGGCTGGGGAAGGAGAGGACGAAGGCCAGAGTTAACATGCCTCCGGCAGTCTTCACCTCCCTCTTTGAGCTAGGGCAAAGCTAACTTTTTAGCGGGTAATTATATCCTTTGTTGAGGATAAAATTATTGGTATTTTATTTTTCCAAAATTGGAACCTATTTAATGGAATACAGAGGATTATCTACCATTTGTGCTAAATAAAAAAGAAAGGATTAGCCCAACATGACTTATAGTAGGAGCAAAAGTCTGTAAGCACATGTTGACCCATGGTCTTCACCAGAAGGCAAAAAAAATGAGTGCGTAGCTATTACTTAAAAGAATGGTTATAAATATCAATTGATACCGATATTTATCAAAAATATCTTTTTGAATTTTGAGGTATTGGTATGCTACACACTGAGAGACAGAGAGAATGAGAGAGAGATATACATACATAACATAACATAATATATCTGATATTGCTAATTCTGATATCATAAATCATTGCTAATACTGATATTGTTTTCAATCGTCTAAACCATGCTTAAAAGCTAATTAAAGTAATCAATTTTAGATGTGTAATTATTTATATGTTGAGTGGAGTTTTTCTTCTTTGGAGAAGAAATGGTTAAAGAGAATGATAACCCATAATTACAGACAATAAATTACTATTGCCATCTTTTTCTTTTACAAAGGGGAAAAACCATTGGCATGTTAAGTAATTTATTTATTTATTTATTTTTAAACTATATCAGCTAGCAAATGTGATAGAGCAACTCTGAGGTTGAAGATGCAGGGTTGGGTTGCTTTTAAGATACTGGAACCCTTAATTTTTATGCTGAGTATGAAAGCTCAAGGTCATATCCAACCCAATTAACACCCCAAGCCCATAAGATTTGAGGAAACCAACCTTGCTATCCCAGGAAAGAAGCTCCTAGAAGTAAATTCTCAAATTGTGCTAAGTTACACAATGGCGTAATGCCCCTACTATAAATTTGGATAGCAGAAATACCATTAATATATTCGTAAGAATGTGCGAAGACTTTAGTATAATACCAATAATTAAAATAGTTTATAATTTAAAACAGATATTTCCCCTAGTAGTTTTTAATTAACCATGGATTCCTCACTCAATAAACATTGACTCCTTCCTCAAAAATTCTAGTGGCCAGACTAGATGATTTAGGATTTTAGAGGTGGCCTCTGCAATATACTTGTGGCACTTTATACCTCGCAGCACTTTACTCCATATGATACTTAATTTTGCACACATACGATTAGTAATATATTAAGCCTCGGGCATAATACCAATAGCTAAAATAGTTTATAATTAACTACGAATTCCTCAATCTAAAAGATTAGTTATGATTACTTTTGGATCTTATGGAATCAATATAAACTGCACTAGCTCTTATCACATATCAGATATGGTACTATTAGATAGGAGCATTAGAAGTGGTATCTTACAAATTGTCTCTAGTCTCCATTTGATCTTCTTATGCTGAGAGTTCTTCTCCAATCAGCAAACTGCTATTTAGGCCTTATAGTTACTGTAAATCATGAGCTCGGGTTTTGTGGAAGTGTTTCTCTATGGTGGGAAAAGTGTGCTTGATGTTGCATGAGCTATGCTTAGTTGGCAGTCTTCACGAACAACTTGTAGTATGCATTTGCCACAATAGAGCCCTTCACCAAAACTGATTTTGAAGAATTTGTAAAGCATAGACATGCATAATATATTTTTAGCCACAATTATATAACTTCCTATAAATAATTTGATCCCTTCTACCGTACATTGCCAAAAGAACAATACAACTGACTTTGTTACATTAAGCACTTATTAATAAAATATGGGGAGACTACACATACCTACCTCTTTATCACAAAAACAATTAACTGCTCCATAGACAGAGATTACGAAGATTGTACTTTGAAAAGAAATGTAAGAAGAAAAACTCACCACAATGAGTTCGTATCCACATTGTTTCAATCAATATAGACGATTCTCATCACATACACTTGAT
Organism: Dracaena cambodiana; assembly: GCA_036321105.1. Taxonomy (NCBI): domain Eukaryota; kingdom Viridiplantae; phylum Streptophyta; class Magnoliopsida; order Asparagales; family Asparagaceae; genus Dracaena; species Dracaena cambodiana. Next base: position 36,641,231 of record JAYEPQ010000010.1, on the reverse strand, counting down.
ATACATGCATACGGACCCAAATATCATCATAAACAAACAATGATTTAAGATAACAATGATGACTATCAGGAAATAGGCTTTGGTTTTATTCTTTTGAAGAAACTTGCAACATCCTCTTATTGTTCTTTGATGACAAAATATATAATATCCGTCCTACATGGATCTTCTATGAATTCTCTTGACAACTCAAAGCATGCGCTGAGATATTGTTGGCCACGTCCAACACCTTGAAGTAATAATTGAAGCTAGGAGTTCATGGGACAACAAAAAGAAAAAGAAAAAAAAAATTAGAGACACGGGCAAAATTCAAAGAGTATTATGAGGATTTGCTATGATAAGGAACAAATGGATGTACCTGAGAACACCGTTGCTTACATGGTTGAAACATATTTGAGCTCAGAAAACATAGTAGTACTAAAATCTTGCATGGGAAGAGCCCTACAAATAGATAATCTCTGTGCCACATACTGCATTGTTGGAAGATTATGTGGATCGGTACCCAAGCATTGGATTGCTACAGTAACTGTCTCGAGTATATTTGCTGCAGTTGGACCTGTGGGAGGTGATATGTGATAATCTAGAACATCTTTTAGTAAAACCTTTTGACCTGTGAGGGATAATAAAGAAGAAAGAAGTTCCTCTGCGTGTCTTCCTAAAATCACCTCTAGCATGATTATGCCAAAACTGTAGATGTCACACTTCTCAGTTAGTCTCATTGTATAGGCAAGCTCTGCAACAAAAAGGGGGAAGGTCAAATCATATATCAAATTAAATTTAAGCAAGCACAATAGAAATAACTAATTACTTCTCATGTAAATAAATACATCTAAATCTGAAATAGTTGACAAAATAAAGTTGTTACCACATTTCATTTTTCTCAATAGTAAATTGCTGAACAGAATCTATCCTCAGCAATATCCACTAAACTATTTTAGTGGAGATAAATATATATGTACTCTGCTACATATTTAGCGAATGTAAACAGCTAACGGATAGAAATAGTTTACAATATCATTCAGGCAAATTCTTACTAGATAATTACAAATAACAAAGCAAAATTGTCAGATATATCTCAAGTATTATTTATATGGAGTATGAAAAAAAGTGTGTCCTAGCACCACCCAAAAAAAAAGTTTAATGTACATCGCAGTTCTTATTGTATAGGCGAGCTCTTCAAGGGAAAGGCACAAATAAAATGATTAAGGCCTAGTGACGCAGGACAGAATATAATATATGTCCGATATATATACACAATATAGTATAGGTCTGATATGATGTGCTCGTTATTACTAATCTCGATACCATAAATCATTGTTGATATAGATACTTTTTCCAAGAGTCTAAACCATTCTTAAAAGCTAATTGAAAGTAATCAATATTAGATGTGTAATTTGAGTCTAGTTTTGGTTCTTTGGAGAAGAAATGTTGTAAGAGAGTGATGACCATTATACTACAAAGCATAAACTACCATAGTCATCTTTTTATCTTACAGAGGGAAACAACCATTGGCATGTAAGTCAAAAAAAATTTTGTAAGTCAAAAACTTTTGTTAGCTATATGAAGTAGTACATGAAATGGAATAATTCTGAGTTTGACAATACACAAACTATAAAAATTGAATATCATTCTCAACTAACAATAAGTAAGAGCTATATTTTCAAGGGGGAACAAGGATAGAGAGACTAACCTGGTGCCATATATCCGTATGTTCCTACTACATTGGTCCAATTGGATGAGTCAGGCTTTAGTAACCTTGCTATCCCAAAGTCTGAGACATGAGCCCTGAACTCATAATCTAGTAAAATATTGTTGCGTGTTATGTCTCGATGAACAATTGGCTGAGAGCAATCATGATGCATGTAAGACATAGCATTCGCCACATCCTTTATAATGGTGAACCTTTTGACCCAATCCAACTGTTTGGAAGCTTCCACATCTCTTAGAACATTTGCTAAACTTCCTCTCTCCGTATACTCGTACGCAAGAAATTTGGAGAAAGGAGAGGAACAAAATCCAAAGAGTTTAACAATACTTCGATGGCGAATATTGGTCAATATTTGGATCTCATTTCTGAATTCTTTCTTGTCCATAGAAGTTTCAACTTCATCTGGATGAATCTTTTTCACTGCAAACACTTCCAGCGTTGGCAATATTACTTTATACACATTTCCATATGTTCCCCTTCCAATGCAGTATAAGTGTCACTTCATTAGCACCTTGTTGAGTATATCTACTCCTCTTGCAAAGCACTAAGCAGACACCAACTGATATGCATATAAGCATCAAAATGCGTATGATGGGAATAATGACAAAGATTATGACCTTGTGACTTTTTCTCTTCTCATCTTTCCCCTTTAAAGATGAATCGCAAGCGGGCAGTCCATGCACTTGCCCACAAAGACCTTTATTATGAGCAAATGCATCGTCCGATACTGTTTCAAAGAATTTGTTATTAGGAACAAGTCCTTCCAATTCATTGTACGACAAATCTATAGAAGGTAAGTTGAGTAAGCCCACAAATGAAGGTGGAATGGGACCTGAGAAATTATTGTGGGAGAGATTCAGGTTCATTAAATTCTGCAACTTCCCTAACTGCTCGAGAATCTCTCTTGTAAACAAATTATGACTCAAATCAAGAGAAATTTGCAAATGAACTAGATTTCCAATTTGAAATGGAATGCTCCCATTCAGGAAATTCTTTCTCAACTACAAAGAAATTTGCTGAGAACAATCTCCCAATTCCTTTGGTACAGATCCTATCAGGTGGTTATCTGATAGATCAAGAAACTGCAGATTATTCAAGTTTCCAATTGGCAGTATTCTTCCTGAAAGTTTGTTTCCAGCTAAATTCAAGTTGTATAATAAAGAAAGTTTGCCTAGTTCCTCCGGTATCTTTCCTTCCAGCTGATTTGAGGAGAGATCAAGCTTCTGAAGCTTAGATAGCTTGCCAAATTCAGGTGGAATCCGTCCACCGATAAGGTTACCATAGATGCAAAATTTTATAAGATTCTGAGATTTTTCCCAATTTGGTGATTGCTCTCCGTGAAATTTGTTGTCATCCAGGAAAATACGGGCAGGATTTGGATACTCTCCAAATCCCTTCGAGATATCCCCAGTGATTTGGTTTAATTGGATGGAAACTCGGGACAAGCTGTTGCAGTTTTTCAAACTTGTAGGGATTGGACCTGTGAAATGGTTATCTTGAATAGAAAAGATTTGAAGGGACCCTCCTTTGCATACTTAAGTTGGTAAGTTACTAGAGAAGTTGTTTCCTCCCAATGAAAGCTGAATCAAGTTGGTAATATTTGACATCTCTTGAGGCAAGGAGCCAGAAAAAAAATTATAGAAGGCTGTGAGTAATGTAAGGCTCCTTAAATTACCAATGGACGGACGAAAAGGACCTATCATGTTATTTATACAAGAGTTAATGACAATCAGACCCCCTATAGTATTAGAGGTGTGTAACTTAACATCCCTAAAGTTTGAAACTCTAAAAAAAGCTCTGGACTTATTTATTTTCACTCTCCTTTTTTATTAAAGTGCACTCTTTGTCTCTTAAATTCCTATTCTACCATCATCTCTCTTTTTAACCAGCACACTTTCTCTCTCTCTCTCCCCCCCCTCTCTATCCCTCTCTCAGTCACTCACGCTCCATCTCCACTCTCTCTCTCTCTCTCTCTCTCTCTCTCCCCCCCCTCTCTCCCCCTCTCTATCCCTCTCTCAGTCACTCACGTTCCATCTGACTGAGAGAGAGGGATAGAGAGAGTGACTAAGAGAGAGGGATAGAGAGGGGGAGAGAGAGAGGAGAGAGAGATAGAGAGAGAAAGTTGCTAGTTAAAGAGAGAGATGATGATAGAATAGGAATTTGAGAGATAAAAAGTGCACTTTAATAAAAAAGGAGAGTGAAAATAACTAAGTTCAGAGGGTTTTTTGATAGTTTTAAATTTCAGGGGTGTTAAGCTGCATACCTTCAATACTATAGGGGGTTTAACTGTAATTAAATAATGATACTAATGACCAAGCTTTGCAGCTCGGTCAAGTTTCCCATTGTAGAAGAAATGGCTCCTATGAGATTAATAAAGCAAAATTGCAAGTCCCAGAGACTGCTGATTTGTACCAGTTCCAAAGGAATGGACCCAAATAGCTGATTGGCACAAAGGTATATAAACCATATAATTGTTAGATTCCCTAAGCACATAGGAATGGGCCCAGTGAGAAAGTTTCCACTTAAGTCCAGTTGGACCAAATGTCTGATGTTACCTAGTTCACATGGAATGTATCCTGACAATTGATTGCCACAGAGAGCCAATATATTGAGCTTGGTAAGGTTTGCCAAACCGGGAGGAATGGTGCCGGTAAGTTGGTTTTCAGATAAGTCTATGCGAATTATATTTGTAAGCATGGTAAGAGTGTATGGGATTGTTCCTATGAGATTATTTCAAGCAAATCACGGAGATTCTTAAGCTTTCATTACTCCGAGGGAATGGAACCGGTGAGTATGTTGCTAGCAAGGGACAAAGATGTGAACAGGGTCATGTATCCCAAACTATGAGGAATTGATCCTATGATATTGTTGAAGGCTAAATCTAGGTCAGATAGAATTTTGAGCACTGCAAGTTCATCTGGGATGACGCTTGAAATATTATTGTTAGCAAGGTGTAAGACAGACAGTTTTGCTAGAGAGCTGACCTCAGATGGAATACTTCCATTGATTTGATTGTGGCTGAGACCAGTATTTTAAATACGGCTAGTATATCGGTAATACCGGTTGGTATATCGAAAAATATGAAGAAATGAGACGGTAAAGTGATTTTTTTACCGTTTCTTGTTTTGGACCGGTATGGGCTAATATATCAGCCACGTGATGATATATCGGCCCGTAACAGATAAAAAATACTAGCCGTTATTAGTCAATATTGATTAAGTTAGGAATGAGTTTTGATTGCGAGTTAAACCCGCTAACTTGTTAAAAACCCAACCCATTAAGAAATAAAACCCCCTTAATGGGTCAGGAGGGGAGAAAAAAATCAAATAGGTTCACTCGTTCTCTCTATCTCTCCTCTCTCTCTCTCTCTCTCTCTCTCTCTCTTCCCCGCGAATGCAATCATTCCTCTTCTCCCATGGCGGCAAACCCTAACCCTAATTCCCAAATCCAGTTTCAACTTCGTCGGCCGAACAGTCCCACTGGTAAGTCAATCAAAATTTATTTCATATTAATTTTAATTAGCGTTACAATTTTATTCAATTTCTCTTATAATTGAGCTATTTAACTTAAATTGATTGCATATTGTGTTAAAATTTTTATTTTTTGTGCAATTAGAGGCAAATTGTGGAGTTCAGCCTACTGATTCAATGAATCAGTGGGCCGAACACTGATTCAGTTCACCGAATCAGTGTTCGACTCACTGATTCAGTGTTCGACCCACTGATTCATTGAATCAGTGGCCGAACAGTGATTTTGAACAGTGACAGTGAAGAATGAATGACTACATGTTAGCTTTGTTTGGCTATATAGGAATTTTGAAGAGAATTTGATTGAGAATTTGTTGAGTGATGAGTAATTAGAGTATTTGAGAAGAGTATTTGCTGGATAGGTAACATATCTTAGGGCCTATGGCTATGATTATATTGTATTAGAGTGTTCTCAAATTAGAGTGTTTGATCTATTGGAAATTAGAGTATTTGAGAATTAGAATGTTTGATTGAGAATTAGAGTGTTTAATCTATTGGGCCTATGGCTATGTTGTATTAATAATCTAATTCTTGTATGTTTCTAATTGAGTAATTGTCAATTGATACACTTAGAAATACTTTTCTTAATTTTGTATTGGTACACTTAGAAACACTTTTGTATTGTAGAAATATTTTTCTTTTTTCTTGAAAACTTATTTTTCTTAATTTTATGATTATATGTCGTTTTGTGCATATGAGGACATTCTAAATGATATCTGCAATTTCGCAAGTTTAATGCAAATAAACCAAGGTAAGGTAAGTACCATAAATTTATTTTATGTGTTTTAATATATTCTATTAGTCAATTATATGATTGTTCTTTAACTAGTATGACACCAATATGATACTCCAGTATTTAGGGTTATATCGCGATATCCTGTCCGGCATCCGACATCCGTTATGTAATTTGGCTAAGCAGTATATCACCGGTATCCGATATTTAAAACACTTGTTGAAACTGAGATTAGTGAGTTTTGAAAGGAAGCGGATGGTGGGAGGGATGGCTCCCTGGAGTTGGTTGTAGCTGATATCAAGTAGAGAAAGGGGATGGAAGACCGAAAAGTCAAAAGCATCAAGATTTCCGGCTAAACTCATGTTGTGCAGATTGATCTCAGCAATGGCCCTATGTTTGCTGTTGCATGTGATTCCTGTCCAGTTGCACGGATGCATTGACGGGGTCCAGGAATGAAGGGACTTTTGGGTTTGGAGGCTGGACTTCCATTGAAGGAGTGCCTTCCCTTGATTTCCTAGCATACGGGAAGCTCTAGCTGAGGCAAGAAGTAGTAAAGCTAGTGAAGCAAAAAAATCTGAGATGCATGGTTTCCATTTGGTAGGAAGCACAACCCAGACTCTTTTTAAGTATTAGCGTTCTCTTTTGCCATTTTCGTCGTGGGGATAAAGGTTTTTTATAATCAATTTCATTTATCTTCTTCTCTTGCCCTTCGCCAGGTTAGAATGATGAGGATTGTTTTACCCATCAATTTCATTTATTTTTCAGTCAGTCAACTAAGCAGGACAACTAAGAGGATGGACTATATTCATTGGCATACACACACATATTACCCATATTGAATCCCAATTAGAGTCGAACTCAGAACCTCTCGCAAATTGGAGAGGGGTGATGCCAGTTGAGCCAAGGCTCATTGGCATGTGAATCATGGAATTAATAGGTTTCATTCCGTTTGGTGTCATCAATAATAAAAAGCATAACTCCAGATTCCGACTAGGGATTCTATTGTGCTAAAAGGACGACGACTTGGATGAATTATAGAGGTTTCTATCTATATTCGGATGAAACGAGATTTTCTTGCTACAGGAATCTAGCGAAAAGAGATGACTGACTTCTCCAAGTCATACATGGACAGCCTTGACTGACCATTCTATTCCATAAATAAGATATTTGTGGTCATTGCATGGGACAATTTTGCTATCAGCAATTATGGTTGATGTCTCTACTGAGTCAGAAGAACGAGTCTTGGATGAATTATAGAGCTTGTTGTCTCTGTAGCTTTTGAACTATTGCTAGCCACTCACTTCTCTGTTACCACTACGTCAAGTCAACTGGTCAATATGAGATATAGCCAAAATAAGGAAAATAACAACATACATTCTTATTGTAGGATATTATTTTCTTATATACCTCACCTCCATGTTGTTGCTAATGGAGTCCAGTGCCTCAGCGGGTTTCGGTCCGCCGAAACGGGTCCAAAACTGGCCCAAACCTGTTATGATATATATATATACATATATATATATATATATATATATATATATATATATATATATATATATATATATATATATATATATATATATGGGATGTGGTCCTAGGGTTTTGGTTGAGCCGAAAAAGAAAAAAAAATTTGCTTGGCTGATGCTTTTGTTGGTTGGGGCGGCTGCAGCAAACAAAAGGGCGGTTATTTGCAGCCTGAGAGGGAGAAAAATAATTGTTGGTGGTTGTAATTATTTTTGGGCTTAGGCTGCTGGTCTTTGTGCTACAGGGTTAGGCAGAAAGCAAAAACAAAAGAGGCAGCTGCTCTTGTGGGTTCGGCCAAAGAAAAGGAAGCGTGCGGCTTTCTTTTGGATACCTTTGGGTTTTTTTTCGGCGGCCGAAGCAAAGAGGAAAATCACTGCAACAAGAGATTAGGATTTGATCTCAAAATCTTATGTGATTTTTTTGCCAATTCTCTTATGGTTGAGAACTAGAAACTTGTAATCTCTTTAGATATAGTAAGTTTTTCGATCATATCCTTGTGGACGTAGACATATTGCCGAACTACGTTAAATCTGCGTGTTTTCTGTCTCTGCTATTTTTCTCTTCGGTTAACTATTTGATTCCGCTGGTTGTTGCATTAGTATTATTCCGCTATTTTTGCTAACAATTGGTATCAGAGCCCTGGTTCGGGTCAGATTTCGCTCAGATCGGTGTTGATTTTGAGTGAGAGTTATGGCGGAAGATAGGAATGGAAAGGTTGAAATATTTGATGGGATTTCCAATGGTGGAAATTGCATATGGAAAATAATTTATATCAAAAGAACTTACATCAACCACTGTCTGGAGAAAAGCCAGAAAAGATGACAGATGAGGAGTGGGAATTGTTCTATAGGAGGGCTTTGGCGTAGATTTGATTGTACTTGACAAAGCAGGTTGTGTTCAACATCTCTAAGGAGAAGACCACTTCAGGTTTGATATCAGCATTGGCTAAGTTTTATAAGAAGCCGTCTACTTCAAATAGACTGTTTCTAATGAAAAAGTTGTTCAACTTGAGGATACTTTCTGATAGTTCAGTTGTTAATTATTTGAACGAATTTAACACATTATGGGCACAACTTGAATCCTTAGATTTTGTCTTTGTTGATGACATTAAAATTTTGATGTTTATATGTTCGTTACCGGATAGTTGGAGTAATGTTATTATGGCCATCATCAATACTTTCAATACTACTATTAAATTTGATGATATTGTGAGTACAATCATGAATGATGAATTGATGAAAAAGAGTATGGGTGAGAGCACAGTTTATACAAGTACTGCTCTGTCTGTTAATAATGACAGAATGAAGGAAAGAGTAGAAATTTAAGTAGGGAGTCGAAACAAAGAGGGAGATCAAAATCTAAGGGAAAGTTCAGGAAAAGTTAGTGTGTTGAAAATGTAAGACAGAGAGTCATATGAAAAAGAATTTTCCAAATAAAGATAAGCAAGGAGCAAATGTGGTGAATCCAAGTAAGGAGTATGATGATTTGTGCTTGTCTGCTTATATAGAATTAAGGTCAGATTTGTGATTTGTGGATCCAGGGGCTTCGTTCCATTGCACTGCTCGCAGAGAATGGTTTGAGAATTATGTCCAAGGTAATTTTGGGCATGTGACTGTTGGTAATGGGCAGGAATGCAAGATTGTCGGTAAGGGGACAATTCAATTGAAGTTGCACAACTATGGAAATTGCTTTTACAAGAAGTCAGGCACATACCAAATTTGAAGAAGAATTTGATATCTGTTAGCAAGTTGGATAGCGAAGGTTATTAAATCTCATTTGAGAAGAAACAGTGGAAGATCAGTAAAGGAGCAATGGTAGCGATCAAGGGTAAGAGAGTGGGAACTCTATATTTACTCTCAAGCTCGGTGGATCACGCTGTTTCATTACTACCGCGAAGAATGAGAAGGATATCTTATGGCATTAGAGGCTCGGTCACTTGAGCGAGAGCGACATGAGGGTATTGCAACTCAGAGGTATGTTGACAGATATAAAAGATGCTAACTTTGATTTCTATGAGAACTGTGTGTTTGGAACGCAGAAAAGAGTTAGTTTTATGAAGGATGGAAAGGAGAAGAAAACCGAGAGATTGGAGTTGGTGCATATAGATGTATGGGGGCCTTATTCGGTGAAGTCTCTTAGATGTAATTCTTATTTTGACACTTTCATAGATGATGCAAGCATGAAAACATGGGTATTCGCACTTAAGCAGAAATCCGATGTCTTCAAGATTTTCAAGGTATGGAAAGCTCTGGTTGAGAATGAAACAGGTTTGAAAGTGAATATCTATTGTTAGACAATGGTGGGAAATTTTACAATAGAGAGTTCGATGACTATTGCTCTACCCACGGGATCAGGAAAGTAAGGACTGTACTGAGAATACCGCATCAAAATGGCATTGCTGAGAGGATGAATAGAAGTATTTTGGAGCGAGCTCGGAGTATGAGACTATATGCAGGTTTGCCTTTATAACTTTGGGGAGCCACTGTAAATACGACAGTCTATCTAATCAACAAGAGTCCAGCTAGTATTTTAGATGGAGGAATTCCAGAGGAGATGTGGTCAAGTAAGACTGTGAATTATTCATTCTTAAAGGTATTCGGTTGTATGGCATTTGCACATATGGATCATGAGATGAGAAAGAAGTTTGATTCTAAATCTTAGAAGTATGCATTCATTGGATAAGGTGGCAACGAATATGCTTATTACTTATGGGATTATGAGCATAATGAGGTAATTCGTAGCAAAGATATAGTATTTAATGAGGGCTGTATGTATAAAGACCGAATGAAAAGTAAGAGTGAGAAAGCAGTGGAGAAAGAGTACTTGGAGTTGGATGAGCCACAGGATGGGATGGATCCCATGGATAAAAGAAAAGAAGAAATACCTACATCTAAAGGAGAAGAAATGACTACACCTGAGAATACACAAGTTTTAGATGAGACCGAACAGGAGAGAGAGAGCCCTTGGTAGAAGTAGATGGTTCCAATACTTCATTAGAGAGTGTTTCCACTTTGAGGAGGAGTACGAGGATAAGGAAGCCAACCCAAAAACTTTGTCTTCCTTTATATCATGTTTTGTATACTGATACAGGTGAACCAGAGAGTCACCAAGAGGCTATGCAGGATAAATTTCGTCTTAAGTGGGAGCAAGCCATGCATGATGAGATGTCTTCTTTGGAAGAGAATCACACATAGGAATTGGTATAACGACCGGAAAAGATGAAAGTATTGCATAACAAGTGGGTATACATGGTAAAACACGAGGCAGGAGGGACACAAAGGTTCAAAATTAGACTTGTGCTGAAGGGATACGGTTAGAGAAAATGTATTGACTTCAATAAAATATTTGCACATGTTGTCAAAATGACTTCTATTGAGCAATACTAAGTATTGTGGCTGTGAAAGGATTGTATTTAGAGCAGGTCGATGTAAAGACTGCTTCATGGTGATTTGGAGGAGGAAATATACATGAAACAGCCGGAGAGATATAAAGTTAAAAGAAAGGAGATTCGACTGAAAATGAGTTTGTATGGTGGTTTAAGTTCGATAAGTTTATTTTGGATTCAGATTTTGCCAGATGCAATTTAGATCATTGTGTATATCTACAAAAGTTTAAGGATGGTAACTTTATTATACTTATTTTGTATGTAGATAATGTGCTTGTGGTAGGTACATGCATAAAGAAAATCAATGATCTGAAAAGGAAGTTGGTAAGGAGATTCTCTACGAAGGACATGGGTGAGACTAAACAACTTCTTATAATACAAATTATCCAAGATAAAAAAAATAAGAAATTGTGATTATTTCAGGTGGGGTACATCAAGAAAGTGTTGGAGAGATTCAATACGGGGAATGCAAAACTGGTAACTACAGCTCTTGGTGGTCAGTTCAAATTGTCAAAGCAGTAAGGTGCTAAGACAGATACGGAGATGAGACACATGGAGAATGTGCCGTATTTATCGACCGTTGGGAGTCTCATGTATGCAATGGTGAGCAAAAGACCAGATATTGCACATGCAGTGGGAGTAGATTCATGAAGAACCCTGGAAAGGAACATTGGAAAGCGGTGAAGTGAATTTTCAGGTATTTGAAAGGTACTTCAAAATATTGTTTGTGTTTTGGGGGTGATAATATTGATGTGCAAGGTTTTGTGGATTCAGACCATGCGAGTGATAGAGATAATGGTAGGAGCACCACAGGTTATGTCTTTACTGTAGGAAGGACAACGGTAAGCTGGGTTTCAAGATTACAATCAATTGTTGCTTTATTTTCGACAGAAGCTAAGTATGTTGCAGCTGCAGAAGCAAGTAAGAAGTTTATTTGGTTCCAGTAATTGATGAGTGAGTTGGGTTTTGATGAAGTGGATTGCAGATTATTCAGTGATAGTTAAAGTGCAATTCATCTTGCTAAGAACTCGGTGTATCATTTACGGACTAAATATATTCACTTAAGATATCACTTCATTAGATCCTTATTGGACGATGGCCAATTGAAATTAGAGAAAATTAAATGCAGTAAGAATCCTACAGATATATTGATAAAGCCGGTTGATTGGAAAAATTTGAGCTATTACTCAACTTTGGTGTATTTGTGTTGAATGCTGAAATTGGGACTTTAAACGATAGAGGTAAAAGCTTTGGACACTAGGATTATCATGTACAGAGATTACAATTTTCGCAATAGGTCTCCAAGTGGGAGATTATTGCTAATGGAGCCCATTGTCGCAGCGGGTTTCGGTTCCCCGAAACGGGTCCAAAACTGGCCCAAACCCGTTATGATATAATATATATATATGGGATGTGGTGCTAGGGTTTTGGTTGAGCCAAAAAAGAAAAAAATCTGCTTGGCTGCTGCTTTTGTTGGTTGGGGCAGCTGCAGCAAACAAAAGGGCGGCTATTTCCAGCCTGAGAGAGAGAAAAATAATTGCTGGTGGTTGCAATTATTTTTGGGTTGTGCTTGCTGGTCTTTGTGCTACAGGGTTAGGCCGAAAGCAACAACAAAAGAGGCGGCTACTCTTGTGGGTTCGTCTGAAGGAAAAGGAAGCATGTAGCTTTCTTTTGGATACCTTTGGGTTTTTTTTCAGCAGCCGAAGCAAAGAAGAAAATCACTGCAATAAGAGTTTAGAATTTGATCTCAAAATCTTGTGTAATTTCTTTACCAATTCTCTTGTGGTTGAGAACTAGAAACTTGTAATATCTTTAGATATAGTGGAAGTTTTTCGATCGTGTCCCCGTGGACGTAGGCATATTTCCGAACCACGTCAAATCTGCGTGTTCTCTATCTCTGTTATTTTTCTCTTCGGTTAACTATTTGATTCCGCTAGTTGTTGCATTAGTATTATTCCGCTATTTTTGCTTACACAACTGCGTCTCCGATACCCTAGTAATATGTGTCATCAGTAACCTACAAATATCAAGTATGCATCTCACCCAAAATTTTCAGATGTCAGATTTTGGGAATTTACATGTCTTTTTGGGAATTGAGGTTGTTTCCCATCCGAATAGTTTTTGCCTTTTCCAGTAGCGATACATTCTCGACTTGCTTGGTTGTGGCTCTTCGAGTCTCTCACAGTTGCTACACCAATGGAGCTTCAACCACAACTGCATCCAACAAATTCCTCCATCAAAAAGATTAGCTATGATAACTTTTTGGATCTTATGGAATTAATATAAACTATGCTAACTTTTATCACATATCAGATGTGGTACTATTAGATAGGGGCATTAGAAATGGTCTCTTACAAATTGTCTCTAGTCTCCATTTGATCTCCATATACCGAGATTTCTTCTCCAATCTACAAACTGCTATTCAGGCCTTATAGTTTCCGTAAATCATGAGCTCGGGCTTTTGTGGAAGTATTTCTCTTTGGTGGGAAAAGTGTGTCGATATTGCATGAGCTATGCTTAGTTGGAAATCTTCACGAACAACGTGTAGTATACATTTGCCACGATAGAGCCCTCAGCCCTCACCAAAACTGATTATGAAGAATTCGTAAAGCAAAGACATGCATAATATATTTATAGCCACAATTATATAACTTCCTACAAATAATTGGATCCACTCTGCCATACATTGCCAAAAGCATAATACAACTGACTAAACAACTAACTTTGATACATTAAGCACTTATTAATAAAATACGGCGAGACTACAGATACCTAATGCTTTATCACAAAAACAATTGACTGCTCTATGGACGGAGATTAAGAAGAATGTACTTCAAAAAGAAATGTAATAAGAAATACTCACCATGATAAATTCAGATCCACATTGTTTCAATCAATATAGTCGATTCTCATCACATACACTTGATATACATGCATACGGACCCAAATATCATCATAAACAAAGATTTAAGATAACATCTCATGAAGAGCGAACCCCAGCTCGCCCACTGGTGTAAAGAAAGTGTTTAGTCTCTGGGTTGTACATCTCCAGGAGACCAAAAAAGTGATAAGAACTTTGAGGAATCCCAAACTGCACGTTTCTGATGGCTTTGTATAAGCCAATCTCTTTTAGAACTGGTTCATGAGAATCTAACATATATTGGACAAGGCGGGCCCACCACATATTGCCAGAGGAATAAACCCAACCAGGCATCCTGAAGTCACTGGCTGGGTATTGGCCTCCTTTCGCCGTGCGAGAGTTAGGACCTCTCCTACTGGGTGCTCCTTGGTAACCCTGCCTAGAAGCAACCCAGTAATATATCTGGTGGGGCCATCTTGATAAGCTCCATGTGCGCCCAACTTGCCCGTTGGGATACCGTCATTTTCTTGAGTTAATCTCCACTCTAACTCACGATGTATCGCCAGCCTTTGAAGATAGACTAGAGGATAGCCACGCTCCATCCTGGCAGAAACATTAAAACTTCGCCAGAATTATAGAGCCACATGCTCTCCTCTTCAAAAAGGATCTGGTCTGATTGCTCCATTTTATCTCCAAAGAGAAATGCAGGCTTCTCCAACACCTCTCTGTTCAAAGCCTCGAAGGACGCGTCAGTCACTATCTCTCGTGCAGTAGTGGAGCTATATTTTATTAACTTCTCCCTGCGCTCCGTCGAGTTCGGCCTGTATGCAGCAAAGGATGGTTGTGAAACGGAAATGAGCCGTTGCATCTGCACCCCCAGCAAAACCAAAGTAGTGCCTATAGGGGAGGGTATCCACCGGATATCCCACTACAAAAGAAGAATCAAGAGTTAGGAAAAAATTTTACAAAACTTAGAAAATCTTCTAAGATGCGGAGCTAAATATAACTCCACGCGAAGCTAAAAATTATACCGCGCGAAGCTAAAAATAACTCCGTGTGAAGCTAAAAATTAGACCGCGCGAGACTAAAATTAACTCCGCGCCAAAGCTAAAAAGATAGCCCCGCGTTTAAGCGCAATAGCTAGTCAGAATAGTCCCGCGTTTCCAACGCGAGGATAACGCGATAATTTTGCATAGAATAAGACCAGAGGCCTTTCTTCTTCTCCAAGCCATATGGCCAGAAAACGACGGTCTCGCCGGTGATAAAGCAAAATAGCCGGTCGAAACCAAGCCAAATCACTCCCAAGTGGTTCTAAGAAGACCAAAAGTTAGGATTTTTACCTCCAATAGGCGCGGCAGGAACTTGTTCACTACTACACTGCCACTGCTGCTAGTGCTGGCCGCTGATGGAGAATTGGCGCACGAAGTCGTGGTTTTCTTGGGTGCTATTAATCTTGAAGAAAACGGAGATAAATCGACGAAGAAGTTGGTCGGGTCGCCTGAAATCGCCAGATTGCCGGTCGCCTGGAGCTCTGGAATTCTTGAAAATTCTTCAGATGAGTGAAGAAGAAAAAGAAACTCCATTTAAATGAAGTAAACCGCCTCTTGACATTCGGTGCAAAAATCAGAGCGACTGGTTGATCAGTTACTCCTAAAACGCAAAGCTATTAGCTCCGCACAACTATGCAAAATGCGAAGCTAACTTGGTATTTTAGCTATGCGTTTCTACGAAAATTGGACTTGGCAAGGGCAATTTGGCGTCTCTCCCAAAATCTGATAATCATCACTCGATTATCTTGGCATATGCAATTCAAGTTATGCATAAAAGCCTTGAATTGCCCCATTAAAACTAAGGCATGTGCGATTAAGCGCCTCTGTCTAAGTTAATATGATCCTTATCCGATCATTTCAGCAAATCTAAGTTACGCAAATGGGCCTTAGATTGTTTTACCAAAATAATGAATTATCTATTTGTTGAGCAAGCAAAATTTTTGAAGCCAACAGATAAAGAGAAAAAGAATTATCTTTATTCATGAAGCAGAAGATTACAGAAGAAGAGGGAGTTATAGCTCTCCCAAAAACTTCTACAAATTGATCGACTCATCAATAACCTAACGGTGAGACTCCTCCACGGGATGTTGAAGCTCAATTCCATAGTTCACATACAAAAGATCTCCTCTACAAATGTCAACTGTGATCTGTTTAAAGTTCTTAGTGGATCATCTGAAGATACTGCTATAAGAATCCTAATGAAGATGCACAAGTTGGATTCAACATGGTACAAGCCCTTAGATGATCATCTCTATTGCTTTGGAAAGCGACAGAGATTGTCATCTAATAGAAATAGTCCTCAAGAAAACTTAATAAGCTGCCGCAGAGTTCTTGTAACTCCTTCAAAAGTTTATCTTTTGGAGCCAGAGCTTGAAACCTGCAACTATATTGTAAAGCATATACTTCTGGTTCGCTTAGAGTTACTTTTGCTGACGAAGACTGATAGAGTCACATGCACTCATCTTCAAAAAGGATCTGGTCCAAGTACGTCACTGCAAAAAAAGAATCAAGAGTTAGAAAGAACTTGAAAAATCTTCTAAGTATGAAAACGCGGAGCTAAGGATAAACTCCGCGCAGTTGAGAAAATAGCCTCGCGATTGAAACACGACTGCTAGTCAAAATAGCCTCGCGATTGAAACGCGACTACTAGTCAAAATAGCCTCGTTATTAAAACGCGACTGCTAGTCAAAATAGCCTCGCGATTTAAACGTGACTGCTAGTCAAAATAGCCTCGCGATTTAAACGCGACTGCTAGTTAAAATAGCCCCGTGTTTTAAACGCGAGGATGACGCAATAACTTCGCGTAGAAGAAGATCAGAGTTTCTCTCTGTCTTCTCCTTTCTTCCCAAGCCGTACGACTGGAAAACGGCGATCTCGCCGGTT
The DNA here is from genome assembly GCA_036321105.1 of Dracaena cambodiana. Lineage (NCBI taxonomy): Eukaryota > Viridiplantae > Streptophyta > Magnoliopsida > Asparagales > Asparagaceae > Dracaena > Dracaena cambodiana. The sequence goes on along the minus strand of JAYEPQ010000010.1, from coordinate 36,624,564 downwards.
CAAAAATAATTGGTTGGTTAAAACCAAGCCAAAACACTCCAAAGTTAATTTGAGGAGTTTCAAAGTTAAGAATTTCTACCTCCAATTGGTGCAACATGGATTGGCTCGCTGTTGTGGCCACTCCCTTGGCCGTCGCCTCTGCTGCTAGCACCGGCCGCCGATGGTGAGGAGGTGTGCGACGCCGTACTCTTTTTAGATAACATCCTAGTGATGGAAAATCTTTGGAAAGTCGAAGGAAGCTCGGTTGAGATCATTCCTTCAAATTGATTTGCCTGAGTCGCCTGAGCTCTAAGCTCTTGGATTCTTCGGATGAAATGAAGAAGAAGAAGAGCTAGATGCTCTATTTAAATGATCCGCCTCTTGGTATTCGGCGCGAAAGTCAGAGCAGGAGTAATTACTAAGCTAATGAGCAATTTCTGCGTAATTAATGAGCAATTACTCACTAAAACGCGAAGCTATTTAGCTCCGCGCAAGTGAACGAAACGCGAGTTAAACTTGGTATTTTAACTCTGCATTTTCAGTTTAAACATCCAAAGTATTTCCAAATTTGCTAAGTTTTAAGCCATTTTGAAAACTTTGGAGGGGGTTCTGTTGGCAGTGAAAATTTCTAAGTTAAAAGGATATTCCACAACAGAACGCGGAAATAACTCCGCAGCCCCGTGTTTGGCTATATTAGTCTCGCATTTGAGCAAAACGCTCTGGACATTTGACTAATTTATTAAAATGAAAAAAAAATCAATCATGATTTATTTTGATAGGTGATGGGGGATTAAAAGGGTGTAACTTATAAGTTTTGGGGGATTAAAATCAAAATATGAAGTTTTTAGAGATTGATATTCAATTTTAAATATTTAAGGGATCGACATGTAAAAACTCCTAATTACAAGTAACAAAAACAAAAGTGTCAGATACATCTCAAGGATTTATATAGAGTATGAAATAGAAGTGTTTCCTAGCACCACCAAAAAATATTAATGTACCTCGCAATTATTATTGTATAGGCGAGCTCTTCAATGGAAACACAAAAATAAAACGATTAAGGCCTAGTAAAGCGACAAAATACCACAATATAATATAGGTCCGATATGATGTGCACGATATTGTTAATTCTAATACCATAGATCATTGTTGATATAGATACTATTTCCATTAGTCTAAACCATTCTTAAATCTAATTGAAAGTAATCAATATTGGTGTGTAATTATTTATAAGGTTAATTACACTCAGACCTATTGTAGTATGTGAGTGTACAACTTATTACTCCTGAAATCTGAAACTCTCGCTTAGCCCCTTAGGATAGTTGACGGAGTTTAGTGACCACTTGGGATTAGGGCACGGGAAATTCTATTTACACACGGAAATTTACTCTTCACGCACGGTTTTAAAACTTGTAAATAATTACAAGTTTACAATTTATTTTTTTGACTAAGTTATCCTTTTAAATCACAAATTAAGATGTTTTTTTTTAAATTTAGAATTATAACTCATCGTCTTCCTCCTCTGTTTTTTCTCTAAAACCTTTAAAAATATTTTTTAGTAGAATTTAATTTTTAAAAAAATACATCTCCCATAAACCCATTGATTTGATTTCTTAATCTCTTAAATTTTTTAAATTCATGTTCCTAAAAAGATCTGGAAAAATTTTAAAATTTTCGAATTCACTGTAACAAGTAAAATTAGGTTTTGAAGTTTTATTTTGAGTTTTTTTTTTCAAATGGAAAATTCCAACATGCAATTAGTGTCCGAGGACAAATCTAATTTACAATTTAAATTTATTCTAAGTTTTTTATGTGTATTTTTTTGTAATTTATTATTATTTATGATTTTTTTGTGAGGGAGACGTCGGCTGCTGGTCGGGTTTTAATACCCAACCAAGCGATTCTTTGGTCGGGTATTAATACCCATCCAATATATTTTTAGATTGAAAATTAATATCCGACTCGAAAAATTTAGAATCGGATGACATAAGGAGATAGAGAGGAGGGTTAAAATTGGAAAAAAAATTGGGTGCATAGAGTAAATTGGTGACATTTCAAAATGGAAGTTTAGTGTAAAGAGCACTCAGAGCGTCAAAAGTAAATTGCAGTGTGTAAATAGAATTTCCCATTAGGGCACTTGATACGCATGTGTTGTGAAAGGTTAGTTTTGTCCCCGACCGAATTACGGGAGATAAGAGGGAGAAATCGGGACTTCTCACTTACTTCCTCTTCTACTTCAAGCGGGCTGAAATTAGGGCATCAGGCGACCGAATTTAGGGCATCAGCAAATGGCGGTGGCTTGGATTGGATGCAATCTAGGGTATCGGTGGCGCAACGATCGTTAGATATGCTAGTTTTTCTTCGTTGCTGCATGTGCTGTATTCGATATAGACACACTCGATCGCTCAAGAAGTTTACTAATTTGGCAACGGCGTTGGAGATAGTGAACACTCCCCGAGAGTTCAACTACCGAGAGCTCAGCATAACCACCAGGAACTTCGAATCATCTTGAGTTATTGGGAAGGGCGCGTTCGACATTGTGTATAAGGGGATTATATCGGAGACTGGAGCAATGGTGGTAGTAAAGAAATGCATTCACAATGACAATGGAGGTAGAGAAGAACTCCTGTAGGAATTGTCTATTATCGCTAGCCTTTGGCATCAGAATTTAGTCTGTCTTCAAGGATGGTGCCATGAGAAGGGCGAGATCTTGCTTGTGTATGACTACATGCCCCATGGTAGCCTCGACAAGGCCCTCTTTAATGCTGAGAGCTGGAAAGGAGAAGGAAAAGGAGAAAAAAGAGGAAGAAAATTGAAAAAATGGGGTTGCTTTTGGATTTTGCTAGAGAAGGCTGGGGAAGGAGAAGACGAAGGCCAGAGTTAACATGCCTCCGGCAGTCTTCACCTCCCCCTTTAAGCTAGGGCATGTTGGCAGTGAAAATTTCTAAGTTAAAAGGATTTTCCACAACAGAACGCGGAGCTAATTCAATAGCCCCGCGTTTGGTTATATTAACCCTGCGTTTGAATAAAACGCGGAGATGTTTAATAGCTCCGCGTTGATTCCGCAGTCTGGCTTGTATTAGCCTCGCGTTTGAGTAAAACGCGGAGATGATCAATAGCTCCGCGTTTTGGTTATTTAGCGTCGCGTTTTGATGCGATTAAAGCTCCGCGTAAGCAGATAACCAGAATCTCAAATTGATTGAGATTATGATTCTGGGCTTATCCAAATACCCGAATCAAGTCTAATCAGAATTCCATCAAAACTAAGATATTTGATTGGAATCCTTGATGAATGCGAGTTCTATTTAAATAGAAACTCTTGCATTAATCTGGGGCTATAAATACCTTCCTGGTGAAACCCTAGGGGTCTTCTTCTTTTTGGCATCGGAAGCCTCCTATCGATCCTTTGGCAATTCAAGTATGCGAGAGAGCCTTGAAGTCTTTGCCGATCATCTTCTGAAATCTTGGAGAATTCAAGTTACGCACAGAGCCTTGAGTTCGTGAAGATCAGAGAAAATCACCATCTTCTTTCTGGAGTTCTTGAGAAGTTCGAGTTACGCGAGAGAGCCTTGAACAAATCAAAGCCAGAGAAGATCGTCTATATTTGGCCGATATCTTTAAAAGAGAAGATTTCAATGTACCGATCGTCCAAAGGAACTGCTTGACAGATCCCATCGCCACAGATCCCACAATATTGTAAAAGAGAGAGATTGAAATATAAAATCCTCTCGTTTGTTCTTTTTATATCTTGTTCACTTTCATTGTAATTTAAGTTAATTCAATGGGAGGAAGCGAAGGAACTTTTGCGACGAACAAACTGGCGACGAACAAACTGGCGACCACAGTGGGAGCCATCTCTTTCACTGATGAAGAGATTGTGGCGCAATCGGACGTTGACTTGATCGGATCCGAAGTAGACATGCTGGTCGTTGAAATCGACCAGCAGAAGTACGAGGAGTTCCTCTCCTCCGGATCAGGTGACTTGGATGAGACACGGCACTATCGCCGTATGTACTCCAATGCCCGAGTGACGGGTAGAAAGGTATCCATCGAGAGACGGGGATCCTTGGAGACTACGGTTATAACGCCGGAGTCCACACAAGAAATCCTAACCGAGGAAGAGCTTTCGATTGCCGAAGAAGACATGGGAACTGGACTGACCAGGACCCAACTCCGGAACAGGAACCGGAGAGCGAGGCGTAGAGCCCTCAAAGCCCGCCTTGGACGCGAAGCTAACTCTAGAGGACGCGAGGTTATGGTCCCTCGCAAATTGGCTCGCGCTACCCGCGAGACCAATCTCTACCGCGTTAAACGCGAAGATACAACTTGCCTTAAAAGCAAGGAAAAACCAGCGTGTGATTTTCCATGCGAGGCTGGTAATACTGGCGAGTTACGCAAGATACCCAACACTCGCGAGTTACGCGAGTATAAAAATTATTAAAAGCCAGCGTGTGATTCTCCACGCAGGGCTATTACTGTGCCTAGCGAGAGACGCGAAGCCAGTAAGGGTTGCGCTAGTCGCAGAATACCCAACACTCGCGAGTTACGCGAGTATAAAAATTATTCAAAGCCAGCGTGTGATTCTCCACGCGAGGCTATTACTGTGCCTAGCGAGAAACGCGAAGCCAGTGATACTTGCAATAAACGCAAGACTTCTGACACCCACAAGGAATGGGAAGATGATTGGCAGATAGTTGTCAGTCGTAAAAACCGCGCTAAGAGCGAAGCTGTGATCTGCGTCAATCGCGAAGATAAGCCAGCGTGCAAGAACTTCCTTTCACGCGGGGCTATTATTCCAGAAGCTAAACTTCCAAGGACACACCAAGCCAGCGAGAAACGCGAGGCTAGTATGGATAAGCGCGGGGCTATTCTTCAGGCCCGCAATATAAAACGCGAGGCTATTCCTAAGCCACGCGAGGATCTGTTCGACCCCAGAGTCAGGGTTGATCAATCAAAGAAGCTTCAGTGGATTCCTAAACACTCTCAAGAGTTGAATGGACCTCTTGATTTCGTGGCTAGAGGCACTGACCTCAGGGAGCATCTTTCTAAGAAGAGAGGCATAGACCAACTTCAAGTTGAACATAGTTGCCATTGCCAGCAACTTATGACAGCAGTATCAGCCGTGATGAATAACTATGGCTGCAGCAAGAACAGGATATCTGTGTTCGACCGATTAAATGAGTCAAACCAGAATCCTGCTAAGAAGACAAGAACCACTCCCCTGAAACAAGGGAGAGCTGTAACTTCCAACATGGTAGGAAAAGGGAAGAAAATTGCAGAGACGGATGATGATTCAGAATCGAGCGATGATGAACCTCATCGTATTACTCGACTAAGATCAGGAGCCGTCCCGCCCCGAAATTATAAGAAGCTTGCAGGGGGTTCTTACGACGAAAACAGCGATAATTCCGCTATAGCCTCGCCCCCATCCTCTATATCGTTTCGGCTACAAAAGTCAGCATCGCACATGGCAGATAAATCTGGTGATATCAATCAGAGATTTGAGGCTCAAGAAAGAATGATTCGAGAGCAACAGAAAACGATTGAAGATCTTAAGATGCTACTTTTAAAAGTTGTTGAAGATAATGCTAAACAGGGCAAGAAGAATCCAAATGAAGAAGAACAGGAGGAGAAAGCCCACTCGATGCATGAGGAAGAAGATAGATTTTCTTTTAATGATCCACATGAAGAAAAGCTTGAAAAGTTACAGAATCAACTCGAAGCCTTGATGCGTAAAAAAGAGTTGAAGGAGTCAGGAGTCTCTAGACCATATCCAGCAGAATGAGATGTGGTACCCTATCCTCCAAAGTATAAGCCGCTCAAGTTGGAGCCCTATGACGGGAAGGGATCGCCCAGTCAGCACATCTATTATTTCTTGTCCCAAGCAGGACACTTAATGGGTAATGATCCCATCATGACCAAAGTATTTGCAAGTACTTTGCGAGGGCCTGCCTTTACTTGGTTCATGCAGCTGCCCCCAGGTACTATTAATACCTGGTTAGATGTTGAGAAATTATTTCTCTCACGTTTCTTCGAGGATGACACCGAGATTACGGTTCATTCCCTCCTTGCAACTAGGCAGGGGGAACAAGAAGCGGTTAAAGATTTCATAGAAAGGTTCCGGGAGTAGTCCGTACATTATAAACACGGAATGATCCAGGAAACTCTAGGCGAGACATGTCGACACAACCTTAAGACCAATGTGCTCCTCAAAATGGGGGTCGTAGAGTCTAAGACGTGGAGGGACCTGCTCGAATAAGGAGAGCAAGCTGAAGACTTGATTCGCCGAGTTGAAGAGTCCCGCGGGCCAAGAAGTGCTGGGGGTAGTAAATCGTATACCCAAAACAACAGCAAAAAGAATAAAGGGAAAGCAGTAATGTCATCAGAAACTGCTCCTCAGAAAACCAGTCTTCCGCCAGAGCCGAAATCTCAAGGTCAACGAGGATCAAGGCAAATTAGACCGCAGCAAGAAAGGAATTACACTTCAAAGCTGAACAGACACCAGTCCTCTTTCACCTGCTCCAAAAGAAGGGAATGCTAAAACTTCTGGAGAATAAGAAGCCAGAAGACGTTGGTAAGACAAAAGATCCCAACTACTGTCTCTATCATCGGAATGTTGGACACCCTACCCGGGATTGTTTTCCCCTTAAGAACATGATCCAAGCACTAATAGAAGCTGGGATTCTGATGCTTAAGGAAGAGCAGAAGAAGGTCACTGCCAATATGGCAACCATAGTGGTTGGAACCCACGAGTTCCCCCAATCCCAAAGGGTGAGGCAGTTACAAAGAATCTTGATCCTTACAACAAAGCCCAAGAAGGACTTGTCCCCATAACAACCCAAAGAGGGGAAGTTATGTGGGTTCACCCTGATTTGCTGGAAGATGAACAATGGACTACTTCAAGAGGTCCAGAGAAGAAACAGGCTGTCAATGCCATCTCTGCAGATATAAAGGAAGAATAGATAGCTTCACGCGCCTTCACAAGTTCTGAAGAAGAACCCGAAACTATGGCCACCCATCAAGATGGGGCAGGCCCTTCCAGTACTCGATCTGGAAAGACATATATTAAGGACTACACTAGAGTGGATCCAAAAGATATCTATGCAGAACTTGCAAAGCCTGCGAAGCAGAAAAGACTTCGTTTCCAGAAGAATTCTACCAGAGATGAAGGAGCCAAAGAAACTCCCTTCGAATTTGACATAATCGCGCAGTTGGCTAATATCCCAGCACGAGTGACGCTTTACGAATTGTTGAGATTATCAAAATCAACACGTGAAGCTCTAAGAGAGGCCTTGGCAGACTCTGAGTCATTCCTAGCTCAGATTGTCGAGCCGGCCATCGAAGAGCGGGACTCTTGCCCCCACTGTCATCAAGTGAGGAGGCAGGTCCCACAAATTATCTTCTCTCCAGAAGACATGCATGTGAGGAATATAAAGCATAATAGGCCTTTATATTTCACTGGATATGTCGGGTCCACAAAAGTGGACCGAATTCAGATTGATCCAGGTTCTGCACTCAGCGTCGTGCCCAGTAGATTGATGCAGCTATTGGGGATTTTCCTTCATCGCTTGACACCTACACACACTACCATCTATGGATTCAACGCTAATAATAGCCATCCTCTTGGTAAGATCCGATTGCGGTGTCAAATTGGAGACTTGAAAACGGAGGTTACATGCTACGTAATTGATGTTGATACCTCCTATAATATTTTATTGGGGCGACCTTGGATTCACTCTCATATGATAGTTCTGTCGACTCTTTACCAGTGCATGAAATATTGCGAAGAGGAAGGAGAGGTCCGGACACTAATTGCTGACAAGCAGCCATTCAAAGGGTTGGAAAATTACTTCACAGATGCTGCACTCTACAAGGCAGCACATGAAGCCTCCAATGACGGTCTTAGCAAGTCTCCAAAGCCCGACGACAGTGGCAATGAAGCCGACACTGAGTACGAGCTCCTTGGAGAAGATGACGGGGGTGATTACGAAATCAACCCTCACCTAGATCTTAGCTTAGGTCTTGATAATATAGTGGATGTAATAGAAAGTGAATGGGTTATTAATGAAAGTGTAAAGTTAGTCTACGAGCATGCTGTAGCTACTGAGTCTGAGCCCTCTTGTACCTCCACCGAAGCGGATGGCCTGACCGAACTTGAAGTTCTGGCGGCATATCATTTGCCCCTCAAGTCTTCCCTCCTCCCTCAATTAAAAATAACCGAGGATCAAGGGCACTTATTTGAAGTGCCTCCCCGACAGAAGTCCCAAAGGCCGATCATGTTCGGCAAAGTGGCCACGTCGCCTCGACAGAGACAAAGTAGTGAAAGTGATGAACAAACATCACCTCAATTTCACTTATATGAGCAAAGGTCCCGACAGATGATGGAGAAAATGGGATATAATTTTACCCAGAAGCCGGGATTAAACTTCGGAAAAGGAAGACGGAATCTCATACTCTCGTTTAGACCGAGAGGAAAGAGCCCTGATTATTATCAGAAGACCCACAGGGGGTTGGGTTATGTATCTACTCCACCTTCGTCACCATTAAAAGCTGAAGAGAGTTCTTCGGCCAAAGAAGAAACATCTTCACCAGATCATGATTCAGATATAAGCACCGGTGCTTGGTTTCAATCTTTGACAATCAATATGGTTTCAGCCGCTCCAGAAAGCGACGAGGAACCAATTGACATTCAAGATGATGCTTGGGCTAAACATATGGATACTCTCTGGGATGTCCGCTTTGAACAGCGTGACCCGCCCACAGAAGACAAATTAATACAGGTTAACATGGGAACGGAAGAAAATCCGAAACCCATTTTCATAAGCGACACACTAACTCTTTTAGAAAAAGAGGAACTTATATCTCTTATCAAAGAGTATATAGATGTGTTCGCATGGAGTTATGAAGATATGCCTGGGCTTGACCCTCAAATTGCCACACACCGGTTAAATATAAAAGAAGATGTCAAACCTGTTAAACAGCAGCAGAGGCGTTTTCGACCGGAATTGATGGAGGCAATAGTTGCTGAGGTCAACAAGCTTATACAATCCGGGTTCATCCGTGAAGAACAACACCCAGACTGGGTGGCAAACATAGTGCCAGTTCGCAAAAAGAATGGCAAAATCCGGATATGTATTGACTTTCGAGATCTGAACGCTGCATGTCCCAAGGATGAATTTCCACTCCCCATCACCGACGTAATGATCGATAATACTTGCGGTTATGAGAGGATGTCCTTTATGGATGGCTTCTCAGGTTATAACCAAATCAAGATGCACCCGGATGATGAAAAGCATACAACTTTCAGAACGCCACAGGAGGTATACTGTTATACGGTGATGCCATTCAGATTAAAGAATGCAGGTGCCACTTACCAATGCGCAATGAGCGCCATATTTAAAGAACACCTACGCAGAACAGTAGAGTGCTATGTGGATGACTTAGCAGTTAAAAGCAAAGACAAAGAAGATCATCTTCACGATTTAAGAGTGGTCTTCGATCTTATGAGGAAACATCATTTGAAGATGAATCCCACTAAGTCATTCATGGGGGTATCCAGCGGGAAGTTTCTAGGGTTCGTAATAACTTCAAAAGGAATTTTCCTCGACCCTGAAAAGGTAAAAGCGATTAGCGAAATGCCGCCTCCCCGCAATCTTAAGGAATTAAGGGGATTACAAGGAAAACTCGCTTATATTCGGCGCTTCATATCCAACTTATCTGGACGATGCCAACCATTCTCCAAACTTATGAAGAAGGGAGTGTCTTTCATATGGGATGAGGCATGTCAGCAGGCATTTGATGACCTCAAGGAGTACCTTACTAAGCCTCCTGTACTAATGGCACCAGTCCCTGGGCAACCCTTTCTTATATATGTAAGGGCCATGGATAATGCTTTAGGAGCACTACTTGCTCAATATAATGAGCACGACCATGAATATGCCCTCTACTATTTAAGTAGAACAATGATTGGGGCCGAACAGCGATATACCCCGATTGAAAAAGAATGTTTAGCCCTAGTGTTTGCTGCTCAGAAAATGCGACACTACCTTTCGGGGCAAACAATTCATGTCATATCACGGATTAATCCCTTGAAGATTCTGATGACAAAACCGGGATCCTTGAATGGCCGATTGGCAAAATGGGCGCTCTTACTATCGCCCTATGACATACATTTTGTCCCTCAAAAGGCCATGAAGGGACAGGCAATCGCTGATTTCCTTGCAGACCATCCAATTTGGTCCAAATTAAAGTAGACATCAGAAGTCAACACAGTTACCAAAGAACAGCCTTGGCAAATATTCTTTGATGGTGCCGCGAGACGATCTGCTGCTGGAGTGGGGGTTGTGCTAATATCCCCACATAAACATATATTGCCTAACGGTTACTCATTAACAGAACCGTGCACTAATAATGTAGCAGAGTACAACGCGCTCATTATCGGCTTAAAAATAGCTCTGCAACTGGGGGTGAACCATCTAGAGGCATATGGAGATTCTAAACTCATTGTCAATCAGATGACAGGTGAGTATGAAGTCAGACATGAAGCCCTCATCCCCTATCATCAGCTAGCTATTGAGCTAGCAGGATATTTTGAACAATTCTACATATATCATGTATCTCGAAACGAGAACATTTATGCAGATGCTCTTGCCGCATTAGCCGCAACGCTAGCAATCCCGCCAGGTGAAGCTAAAAGCATCACCATTGGTAGTAGAGAACTCCTCCACCCAGATGTAGTATCTCAAACCAAAGAGGTATGCCAGATTTGCTTAAACTTAGAGCCCCGTGATTGGCGATTTCCGTTTGTGGATTATGCTTTGCATGGGATATTACCAGAAGATCCTAAGGAAGCCACCTCAATAAAGAGGAAGGCCCAAAAATTTTATTATGACCATAAACTTTAGACTTTGTATAGAAAGTCAAGAGGTGGTCTATTGCTACGCTGCATATCGAAAGCAGAAGCAGAACAAGTGCTGAAAGAAACACATGATGGAATATGTGGAGCTCATCAGCCCGGTCCCAAACTTGGAGACCGTATAAGAAGGCTGGGGTACTACTGGCCGAGCATGGTTACGGAAGCAATGGCATACGCTAAACGATGTCATGCATGCCAAATACATGCCAATTTTATTCATCAACCCCAAGAATACTTGCACAATACCGTCGCAAGCTGGCCATTTGAAGCCTGGGGAATGGACATTGTGGGGCCAATAACTCCCCCGTCATCCAGAGGACATCGGTTTATTCTTGCAATAACCGATTATTTTTCAAAATGGGCCGAAGCCGTGCCCATGAAAGAGGTGAAAACGGTAGATGTGATCAAGTTTATCAAGCATCATGTCATTTACCGATTTGGCGTCCCTCGACGGATCATTCATGATAATGGTCCGCAATTCATCAGTCAGGGATTCTCCAGATTCTGCAACAAGTTCAGAATCAAAGATATCGCTTCTACACCATATAACCCTGCGGCTAATGGGTTAGCTGAAGCTTTCAACAAGACGATTATTAAACTCCTTCGGAAGTTCGTCTCTTCCAATAAACGAGATTGGGATAAAAAGTTAGGAGAATGCCTGTGGGCTTATCGCACCACCGTTCGCACCCCGACTAAATCTACCCCGTTTTCTTTGGTTTATGGAAGTGAGGCTGTCTTGCCTCTTCAAATCCAGATACCATCATTAAGAGTGGCTTTAGCTACAAATATGACGATAGAAGAGCGCCATCAGCAAAGGTTGCAAGAACTAGAGGCGTTAGACGAAAAACGTCTCAGGGCTCAACAACAAATTGAGTTGTATCAAGCCCGAATTGCTCATACGTTCAATAAAAATGTTAAGCCAAGGACCTTTAAGCAAGGAGACTTGGTTCTGGCTGTCAAAAGGCCAATGGTGCTAACCCACAAGACTAAGGGTAAGTTTGAACCCAAGTGGGAAGGACCGTTTATTGTGGAGACAGTATACTCCAGTGGAGCCTATCGCTTAATGAATCAAGACGGCGACAGGATGATGATGCCGATCAATGGCAAATTTATGAAGAAATACTATTCTTAGTATCCATGGAGATACGAGTCTTCTCTTTTTAGGCATGCGCAATTGTGCGCCTCTGACCTAAACCTGGTGCGTTTGGTTATCAAGTTTGAACCACCTCCAGTCTTTTCTTAGGCATGCGCATTGTACGCCTCTGACCTAAACCTGGTGCGTTTGGTTCTCAAGTTTGAACCACCTCCAGTCTTTTCTTAGGCATGCACATTGTGCGCCTCTGACCTAAACCTGGTGCGTTTGGTTCTCAAGTTTGAACCACCTCCAGTCTTTTCTTAGGCATGCGCATTGTGCGCCTCTGACCTAAACCCTGGTGTGTTTGGAGTACCCAGTATAAGTTACGCGAGAGAGCCTTGAACCGCCTCAAGTTTGGTTCTCAAGTTTGAACCACCATCAGTCTTTTCTTGGGCATGCGCAGTTTCGCGCCTCTGACCAAAAACATGGTGTGCTTAGTTCTCAAGTTTGAACAGCCCCCAATCTTCTTTTAGGCATGTGTAATTAAGCGCCTCTGGCCTAAAAGTACGAATTGCCCAACGCCAACTAGGCAATGGGAAGAGAACGAGTTTGTCGCCAACCCATCATGCTGGGGTAAAAGTATGAATTGCCCAACGCCAACTAGGCAATGGGAAGAGAACAAGTTTCTCGCCAACCCATCATGCTGGGGTAAAAGTACGAATTGCCCAACGCCAACTAGGCAATGGGAAGAGAACGAGTTTCTCGCCAACCCATCATGCTGGGGTAAAAGTATGAATTGCCCAACGCCAACTAGGCAATGGGAAGAGAACAAGTTTCTCGCCAACCCATCATACTGGGGTAAAAGTATGAATCGCCCAACGCCAACTAGGCAATGGGAAGAGAACAAGTTTCTCGCCAACCCATCATGCTGGGGTAAAAGTATGAATTGCCCAATGCCAACTAGGCAATGGGAAGAGAACGAGTTTCTCGCCAACCCATCATACTGGGGTAAAAGTATGAATTGCCCAACGCCAACTAGGTAATGGGAAGAGAACAGGTTTCTCGCCAACCCATCATACTGGGGTAAAAGTATGAATTGCCCAACGCCAACTAGGCATTGGGAAGAGAACAAGTTTCTCGCCAACCCATCATGCTGGGGTAAAAGTATGAATTGCCCAACGCCAACTAGGCAATGGGAAGAGAACGAGTTTCTCGCCAACCCATCATACTGGGGTAAAAGTATGAATTGCCCAACGCCAACTAGGCAATGGGAAGAGAACAAGTTTCTCGCCAACCCATCATGCTGGGGTAAAAGTATGAATTGTCCAACGCCAACTAGGCAATGGGAAGAGAACAAGTTTCTCCCCAACCCATCATGCTGGGGTAAAAGTATGAATTGCCCAACGCTAACTAGGCAATGGGAAGAGAACAAGTTTCTCGCCAATCCATCATGCTGGGGTAAAGTATGAATTGCCCAACGCCAACTAGGCAATGGGAAGAGAATGAGTTTCTCGCCAACCCATCATACTGGGGTAAAAGTATGAATTGCCCAACGCCAACTAGGCAATGGGAAGAGAACTAGTTTCTCGCCAACCCATCATGCTGGGGTAAGAGTATGAATCGCCCAATACCGATAAAGTAAAGGGAAGAGGAAAAGTTTGGCATTTAAACCCAAACGTTCTCCTCGACAACTCACCATGTTGAGGGGAATAACATGGCTAGCCCAACTCAAACGGTAGTTGGTAAAGGCTAATCAAATCTGTTAATAGCTGGGGGTTTGCTAAAAATCCCATATTAAACTTTAATTGTTATTTCGGCTCAAGAAATTGAGCATAAACGATACCAAGATAAATCGTTTTGACGACAGGTTATTTGTTGGGCAAGCAAATCTGTTTTGAAGCCGGCAAATAAAAGAGTCAAAAGAATCATCTTTATTAAAAAGGTGAAGATACAAAAGGAATTTCAAAGAAACATCGTAAGGTTCTCTCTCTCCTGTTTACGAAGTTCTTATTACAAGGAAGATAAAAGCGTAAAGAGAGATGAAACTATTGGCCTCCCAGAAGTCTCAATTGGTTTATTGTCTCGTCCAAATTTCTACGATGAGAAGCCTCCACGGTTTGCTGAGCTTGCCTACGCAACTCATCATCACTTATTGTAAGTTGTTGCTGACGAGATTCTTCTATGGCACGATTCCTGGCCATCTCTTCCTATTGAATCTGCTCCTGCTGGACAAGCAACATCTCCCGCTTCTTGACAGATTCTCCTAATCGGAGTTCATTTTCTATCAAGGTGGCCCGAGCTCTGGCAATCGTCTTCTGGGCTTTAGAGATGGCCGCCTGACTTTCCTCAATTCCGAAGTTTACCCTCTGCAGGTCGCCAAGAACGGATTCCCGACTGGCCTGGAGCTCTGTCAGCTCCTGAGACCATCTCTCCTCCTGTTGCCTTAAAATATTTCTTTGAGATAAGGATTCTGCTCGAAGCCGCGCCAGCTCTATCTCAGTGATCGCCTCCACATCCGCCTGACGGAGTGTGTGTAGCGTGGTCACCTGCTCTTCTAAAGCTGCAAGGCGGGCCCGATATGGAGCTGCTCGATCTTGTCCACCGAATTCTTCGATATTTCCTAAATAGCGGAGAACAGTGGACGTGCGAAGTTGAAGAAATCATGGCCATCAAGAACCATCTCAACACATCTTCTTAACAAATGCATAAAATCCTCGACAGTGAAGCCGAAAAGTCTTTCAAGAGGATTTGTATTGTCGGTAGGCAAAATAGGTAATGCCAAGAAAGGTGTCGTAAACAAGGGAGCAGTAGTTGTTGGAATTGGAGAAGAAGAAGCCCGTCCCTGCATTAAATTCATGATCTGAGGGACCAATAGAGCCAATGCAGATCTGGAAGAACTGGAGACCCCAGACGAAGTACCGACAGTACAAATCACTTGGGTACCCCCACCAACAGGAAGAGAAGATGGGATCACTTCGCCTGAAGCTCCTCCGGTGGGAGAAGCATCTTCGAACGAGAATTTCAAATTATTCTCCTCCCCTGCTGGAAGGCTTGAAGTCGGAAGAGTTGCAGGTATCTCAGCAGCCACGACAACAGACGACGTTAAAATCGCTGACTGAGAAGGCACGCCAACGACTATGGGAAATGTCTCAGTGGAGCAAACTGGTGTTGGAGATGGCATGCTAGGAGAAGGTGTAGCCTCATTAGCAGCAGCTGCGATAATAATCTCAGTTCTCTCTTCACTTCCCAATTCGTCAATTGGGGGAATTAAAGAGGAAACAGAGGCAGGAGCCGGTGTGGAATAATCAGCCGCAAACTCACCAGCAGAGCTACCCACACCGCCAACGGAGCCAGAATGGTCCATTCTATCGTCAGACTCTACTTGGGTAGTCGAGTGCATTGGCGAAAGAAGTTGATCACCTACATTTCAGAAGACCAGAAAAGCAGTGTTACGTTAAAATAAATAACGGGCAAAAGATAAAATGCTAAAGGCCATACCAGGCGATACAAGTCCAGTTGTCGGACTTGAAGGGGGAGCCATTGTCGTTTCCAGCAATGTACCCGTCTCGCTACCCGTTAGTTGCGCCCCAGGTTCTGCCACAGGCTCTGCGGCCGAAGGAGCCGAAACCTCAGCAACACTTAGAGCTTTAGCAGGTTCATCCTCCCTTGCCAACGCTGGGGGTACAGCTGAAGCTAACAAGTCGGAAGCAAATTTGATAGCCACTTCTTGGGGGGCTATCAAAGTTTCCTGTGCCAGTTTTTGCTTCTTACCCGGCCTTTTCTTTAAAGCGCCGTAGCGTTTGAGAGTTGGACTCAGGGAACGACTGACAACAGGCTGAGAAACTCCACCAGCACCAGTATTGTCGTCATCATCACCGGCATCATCGTCTGATTCGCTGACATCCGAAGGCTCAGCCGCAGCGCCAAGGAATTCTTCCATTCCTTTTATCCTTACCCTAGAAGCACCCTGGCGGCTAATATAGAGGGCTTCAATCTCTTTGCAACAATTGCGATTGAGAGAGAAGCCGGGCACGTCAGCATTTGCAATATTGAACCAATTGCAGGAGCTGAGGGTCATGGCCAATTCTGGCACCTTCTGGGGCAAGGAGAATTCAGCCTCGGTCCCGCCCGCTGCAAAATGGAACCAGCCACGAGCGCCTTCGTATAAATTCCCCTCGTGAGCGAGATCTTTATTTGGATTGCCCACATAGAGTTGAGAATATCCAAACTGACGAGCAAAGAGACTCGGGGTATATGGCTCAATCTGACACTGGAGATCTTGACGATACACCAAGTGTCCGGGACGGATGTTGAGAAGCCACCAGAACGCTCCTGCAGATAAAGTAGTGAACTTATCTGCTCCCATGGCATCCTTCAGTCTCGTCCCATATCCTCCGCCGGGAAAGTCAGGGAAACACCGGAAGATCTCGTAATTCTGAAAGCTACGAAGAGTCTTCCGAATCTGGGACATATAATTATGCCTCCATGAAGAACGTTCATACAGTTCTACAAGGAAGCACTTTTCGCCCGAACGACGCTCTGGTGCACTCATTAAGGAGGGACAATGCAAGACAAGCCACGCCATTAAATAGGTGTAGGGCATCTCCACCCTAGGGTTTGGAGTTTTCGGTTGGGCAGTCTTTTTCGACTTGCCCTTTCCTTTCCCCTTGACCTTAATAGTGGGGAGGAAATCACGACAGAATACCCTCAGTCCATACTGCAAATTACATACCATGGCGGGAAGGAGTCCAAGGGGTCGGCCGTATGCAAGAAGAACCGCTGGATATACCACGGTCACTGCAATCGCTTCCTTGGGTAATGACGGCACGACGCATCTTTTGAGCCACAGCATCAGAAACCCGGCAATGAGACCTCTGTTGGAGATCGGAAACTGGGCTTGATAGTGATAGCTCTTGAATGAAGTGCCAGGACCGTATCCATTCTCATTGGATTCAGTGGTATAATATAATAGATGGTGGCCCTTAGCAATGCGGTGATCAATCTCTGAGCCATAGATGGGTGGATGACCATGGATAATGGCCGAGCTATCCTTAGAATTTAAGTTGGCAAAGAGATATTCGGCCCACTTCTTGTGACCAATACCGTGATTACGCGCACCCGTCAGGTCAGCGCAAATATGATAATGGCACATCATCTCCCAGTATGTGGCATGGATGCGCTCGTCCCTCGCCAATAGCATGTTCAACTCATTGGTGGTAGGGATATACTCCTCGTAAGGGACTTCGCCCATCGAGAGTCCAGAAACCGTAAACATCTCGTGGAGAGCGAACCCTAGCTCACCCACTGGAGTAAAGAAAGTACAGGTTTCAGGGTTATACATCTCCAAGAGGCAGTAAAAGTGATAAGCACTCTGGAAAAATCCGAATTGGACATTCCTGATGGCTTTATACAAGCCAATATCCTTTAAAATGGGCTCTTGGGAATCCAGCATGTACTGAACAAGGCGTGCCCACCACATATTGTTAGAAGAATGAACCCAGCCAGGCATCCTAAAGTCGCTAGCCTGGTACTGACCATCCTTCACCAAGAACTCACTTAAGAAAGTTCGGGCACGAGATGGGACTCCACCCACTGGAAGCTCCTTGCCAAATCGGCCTGGAAGCAAGCCAGTAATGCATCTGGGGGAACCATCTTGATAAACCCCTTTTGCACCAAATTTGCCTGTTGGGACGCCATCTTGCTCTTGAGTCAGTCCCCATTTTAATTCTCGAGGCGTCGCTAGCCTTTGAAGATAAACCAGAGGATAGCTACGATCCATTCTAGGCAAAAACATCAACATTTTGCCTGAGTTATATAGCCAGACACGTTCCCCTTCAGAAAGGATCTCATCTGATTGATCCATCTGGTCTCCAAAGAGGAAGGCGGGTTTCTCCATCGCCTTTCTGTTCACATCTTCAAAAGCCGCGTCAGTTATGATTTCTCGCGCAGTAGTGGGGTGGTACTTGATCAGCTTCTCCTTGCGTTCCTTCGGGTCTGGCTTGTATGAGGGCAGGATGGTAGTGAAACGGAATTGGCCTGAGGGATCAAAACCCCCAGCAAAGCCGAAGTAGTTCTTGTGGGGAAGAGATTCCATCGAATATCCTACTGCAAAAAAAAAAAGAAAGCAGAATGAGAGAAGTTTCTCTAGGGCAGAAAATTTCTCTAAGTATGGACGCGCGAAGCTAAAAATTAGAATGCGCGTAGTTAAGAATAGTGCCGTGCGAAGCTAAAGATTAGACCGCGCAGAAATAGCCTCGCGTTTTCAGCGCGACTGCTACTTAAAAATAGCCTCGCGTTTTCAGCGCGACTGCTACTTAAAAATAGCCTCGCGTTTTCAGCGCGACTGCTACTTAAAAAGAGCCTCGCGTTTTCAGCGCGATTGCTACTTAAAAATAGCCTCGCGTTTTCAGCGCGACTGCTACTTAAAATAGCCTCGCACTTTAAACGCGAGGATGACGCGATAACTTCGCGTAAGAAGAAAGTCAGAGACTTTTCTTCTTCTCCAAGCCTTACGGCAGGAGTACGGCGATCTCGCCGGTAAAAGAGTTGATCGATCAGTTAAATTTAAGCCGAATCACTCTAAAAATGTTCTAAAGAGTCTCGATGGAGAGATTCTTACCCCCAATAGGCGAAATGTGGGCTGGCGCGTCGGTGCCTTGGCCACCGCCACCACTGCTTGCGCCAGTCGCCGAAGATGGAGCCGCTCGAGAAGTAGCACGAGTTTTGGGTGCCATTGTTGAGAAAAATCGACTGAAAATTTGGAGAAACTCGGTCGGAAGAAGATTGGGTCGTCTGAACTCTGATCGCCTGAATCTCTAAGTTTCTGGAAAATTCTCAAATAGAGTGAGAAGGATAAGAAATAGAGATTTCTTTTAAATGGAAGGAACCGCCTCTTGGAATTCGGTGCGAGTTTCGGAGAAAGTGACTGGTCAGTTACTCTCTAAAACGCGAAGCTATTAGCCTCGCGCAACTAAGAAAAAGCGAAGTTGATTAACTCCGCGCAATTTTACAAAACGCGAGGATAGTCCGTGCCTTAGCTTCGCGTTTTCATGGAAAAACTTAGATTTTTGACGAGTGCAATTAAGCACTTCCATCTAAGTTAAAGCGATTCTTATCCAATCATTTGGGTATTATCAATCTAAGTCGCGGAGAAGTGCCTTAAACTATTTTACCAAAATTATTGACCATCTGTTTGTTGAGCAAGCAAAATTCTTGAAGCTAACAGATAGAGAGGAAAATAATTTATCTTTATTCATTAAACAAGAGATTACAAAGAGGGAGTTATAGCTCTCCCAAAATCTTTTACATGATCAACTTGTCAATAACCAAATAGTAAGACTTCTCTACGGGGTGTTGAAGCTCAGTTCCCTGGTTCACATGCAAAAGAATTTAAGATTCCTCTACGGGGTGTTGAAGCTCAGTTCCCTGGTTCACATACAAAAGATCTCCTCTGCAAATGTCAACTAGGATCTGTCATCTGAAATGAAGCACGAGAGGAAAGGAAAGTGCTGCACTGAAGCGTAATTCTGCACTGCAAGTGCTGCAGCTCCTTATTTACAGCCCCTTCTGGAGTTTATCTCTCGGAGCCAGAGCTTGAAACCTGCAACTATATTGTAAAGCATATGCTTCTGACTTCCTTAGAGTCACTTCTGCTGATGAAGATCGATGGACCCACATACATTCCTCTTCAGGAAGGACTGGACTTACTGCAAAAGGAACAGAGTTTCCAAAAGAGTGAAAACGCGGAGCTAAGCTAACTCCGCGCACAGTTGAAGAAATAGCCTCGCGCTTTAAACGCAGAGGATGATGCGATAACTTCGCGTAAAGGGGGGACAAGATTCCTTTCTGCTCTTTCCTTCTCTTTCAAATTCATAGCTACTGCTAATCAAAGATAGCCTCACAATTCATAGCGAGTGCTAATCAAAGATAGCCTCGCAATTCATAGCGACTGCTAATCAAAGATAGCCTCGCAATTCATCGCGACTGCTAATCAAAGATAGCCTCGCAATTCATCGCGACTGCTAATCAAGGATAGCCTCGCGGATTCATTGAGACTACTAGTAAAGCCCCGCGTTTCAAGCGCAGGGACGACACAATAAAACGGCGATCTCGCCAACAAGACAAAGCAATCGTCCAGATTAAAATCAAGCCAAAATATCTCAGAATGGTTCTTAGAAAACCAAGAGATGAGGTTTTTACCTTCGGAAGATGCTGCATAGACTGGTTCACCGTCGCGTCTACCTTCACGGCCGCTGACATTAACGCCGGCCGCTGTACATGAAGCCAAACTCCTCTGGAGAGACATCCTGTGGAGAATTGAACGAAGATCAGTTGAAAATCATTCGTAAATCACTCAAGTTCTCACAAATTCTTCGGGTGAGATGAAGAAGAAGATGAGCCGGAAGCTCTATTTAAACAGAATTTCCGTCGCTTGGTATTCGGCGTGGAAACTCAGGGTAATTAATGACATAATTACTAATTTCACTGAAGACGAAGTGAAGCTGATTAGCTCCGCGTAAGTGAGCAGATAACGCGAGATAGACTTGGTATTCTAACTCTGCGTTTTCAGTTTAGATATCCAAAGTATTTCAAAATCTGCTGAAGTCTAAGCCATTTTGAAAACTTTGGAGGGGGTTCTGTTGGCAGTGAAAATTTCTAAGTTAAAAGGATTTTCCACAACAGAACGCGAAGCTAATTCAATAGCCCCGCGTTTGGTTATATTAACCCTGCGTTTGAATAAAACGCGGAGATGTTTAATAGCTCCGCGTTGATTCCGCAGTCTGGCTTGTATTAGCCTCGCGTTTGAGTAAAACGCAGAGATGATCAATAGCTCCGCGTTAGCTCCGCATTTTGGTTATTTAGCGTCGCGTTTTGATGCGATTAAAGCTCCGCGTAAGCAGATAACCAGAATCTCAAATTGATTGAGATTATGATTCTGGGCTTATCCAAATACCCGAATCAAGTCTAATCAGAATTCCATCAAAACTAAGATATTTGATTGGAATCCTTGATGAATGCGAGTTCTATTTAGATAGAAACTCTTGCATTAACCTGGGGCTATAAATACCTTCCTGGTGAAACCCTAGGGGTCTTCTTCTTTTTGGCATCGGAAGCCTCCTATCGATCCTTTGGCAATTCAAGTACGCGAGAGAGCCTTGAAGCCTTTGCCGATCATCTTCTGAAATCTTGGAGAATTCAAGTTACGCACAGAGCCTTGAGTTCGTGAAGATCAGAGAAAATCACCATCTTCTTTCTGGAGTTCTTGAGAAGTTCGAGTTACGCGAGAGAGCCTTGAACAAATCAAAGTCAGAGAAGATCGTCTATATTCGGCCGATATCTTTAAAAGAGAAGATTTCAACGTACCGATCGTCCAAAGGAACTGCTTGATAGATCCCATCGCCACAGATCCCACAATATTGTAAAAGAGAGAGATTGAAATATAAAATCCTCTCGTTTGTCCTTTTTATATCTTGTTCACTTTCATTGTAATTTAAGTTAATTCAATGGGAGGAAGCGAAGGAACTTTTGCGACGAACAGGGCAAAGCTAACTTTTTAGCGGGTAATTATATCCTTTGTTGAGGATAAAATTATTGGTATTTTATTTTTCCAAAATTGGAACCTATTTAATGGAATACAGAGGATTATCTACCATTTGTGCTAAATAAAAAAGAAAGGATTAGCCCAACATGACTTATAGTGGGAGCAAAAGTCTGTAAGCACATGTTGACCCATGGTCTTCACCAGAAGGCAAAAAAAAAATGAGTGTGTAGCTATTACTTAAAAGAATGGTTATAAATATTAATTGATACCGATATTTATAAAAATATCTTTTTGAATTTTGAGGCATTGGTATGCTACACACAGAGAGAGAAAGAGAGAATGAGAGAGAGATATACATACATAACATAACATAATAAATCTGATATTGCTAATTCTGATATCATAAATCATTGCTAATACTGATATTGTTTTCAATCGTCTAAACCATGCTTAAAAGCTAATTAAAGTAATCAATTTTAGATGTGTAATTATTTATATGTTGAGTGGAGTTTTTCTTCTTTGGAGAAGAAATGGTTAAAGAGAATGATAACCCATAACTACAGACAATAAATTACTATTGCCATCCTTTTCTTTTACAAAGGGAAAAAATCATTGGCATGTTAAGTAATTTATTTATTTATTTATTTTTAAACTATATCAACTAGCAAATGTGATAGAGCAACTCTGAGGTTGAAGATGCAGGGTTGGGTTGCTTTTAATATACTGGAACCCTTAATTTTTATGCTGAGTATGATAGCTCAAGGTCATATCCAACCCAATTAACACCCCAAGCCCATAAGATTTGAGGAAACCAACCTTGCTATCCCAGGAAAGAAGCTCCTAGAAGTAAATTCTCAAACTG
The DNA here is from genome assembly GCA_036321105.1 of Dracaena cambodiana. Lineage (NCBI taxonomy): Eukaryota > Viridiplantae > Streptophyta > Magnoliopsida > Asparagales > Asparagaceae > Dracaena > Dracaena cambodiana. Next base: position 36,602,192 of record JAYEPQ010000010.1, on the reverse strand, counting down.
TGCTAAGTTACACAATGGCGTAATGCCCCTACTATAAATTTGGATAGCAGAAATACCATTAGTATATTTGTAAGAATGTGCGAAGACTTTAGTATAATACCAATAATTAAAATAGTTTATAATTTAAAACAGATATTTCCCCTAGTAGTTTTTAATTAACCATGGATTCCTCACTCAATAAATATTGACTCCTTCTCAAAAATTCTAGTGGCCAGACTAGACGATTTAGGATTTTAGAGGTGTTCTCCACAATATACTTGTGGCACTTTATACCTCGCAGCACTTTACTCCATATGATACTTAATTTTGCACACATACGATTAGTAATATATTAAGCCTCGGGCATAATACCAATAACTAAAATAGTTTATAATTAACTACGAATTCCTCAATCTAAAAGATTAGTTATGATTACTTTTGGATCTTATGGAATCAATATAAACTGCACTAACTCTTATCACACATCAGATATGGTACTATTAGATAGGAGCATTAGAAGTGGTATCTTACAAATGATCTCTAGTCTCCATTTGATCTTCTTATGCTGAGAGTTCTTCTCCAATCTACAAACTGCTATTTAGGCCTTATAGTTACTGTAAATCATGAGCTCGGGTTTTTGTGGAAGTGTTTCTCTATGGTGGGAAAAGTGTGCTTGATGTTGCATGAGCTATGCTTAGTTGGCAGTCTTCACGAACAACTTGTAGTATGCATTTGCCACAATAGAGCCCTTCACCAAAACTGATTTTGAAGAATTTGTAAAGCATAGACATGCATAATATATTTTTATCCACAATTATATAACATTATTTATAGCCACAATTATATAACTTCCTATAAATAATTTGATCCCTTCTGCCGTACATTGCCAAAAGAACAATACGACTGACTTTGTTACATGAAGCACTTATTAATAAAATATGGGGAGACTACACATACCTACCTCTTGATCACAAAAACAATTAACTGCTCCATAGATAGAGATTACGAAGATTGTACTTTGAAAAGAAATGTAAGAAGAAAAACTCACCACAATGAGTTTGTATCCACATTGTTTCAATCAATATAAACGATTCTCATCACATACACTTGATATACATGCATACGGACCCAAATATCATCATAAACAAACAATGATTTAAGATAACAATGATGACTATCAGGAAATAGGCTTTGGTTTTATTCTTTTGAAGAAACTTGCAACATCCTCTTATTGTTCTTTGATGACAAAATATATAATATCCGTCCTACATGGATCTTCTATGAATTCTCTTGACAACTCAAAGCATGCACTGAGATATTGTTGGCCACGTCCAACACCTTGAAGTAATAATTGAAGCTAGGAGTTCATGGGACAACAAAAAGAAAAAGAAAAAAAAAAATTAGAGACACGGGCAAAATTCGAAGAGTATTATGAGGATTTGCTATGATAAGGAACAAATAGATGTACCTGAGAACACCGTTGCTTACATGGTTGAAACATATTTGAGCTCAGAAAACATAGTGGTACTAAAATCTTGCATGGGAAGAGCCCTACAAATAGATAATCTCTGTGCCACATGCTGCATTGTTGGTCGATTATGTGGATTGGTATCCAAGCATTGGATTGCTATAGTAACTGCCTCGAGTATATTTGCTGTAGTTTGACCTATGGGAGGTGATATGCGATCATCTAAAACTTTTTTTAGTAAAACCTTTTGACCTGTAAGGGATAATAAAGAAGAAAGAAGTTCCCCTGGGTGTCTTCCTAAAATCACCTCTAGTATGATTATGCCAAAACTATAGACGTCGCAATTCTCAGTTACTCTCATTGTATAGGCAAGCTCTGCAACAAAAGGGGGAAGGTCAAATCATATAGCAAATTAAATTTAAGCAAGAAAAATAGAAATATCTAATTAATTCTCATCTAAATAAATACATCTAAGTCTGAAATAGTTGACAAAATAAAGTTTTTACCACGTTTCATTTTTCTCAATAGTTAATTGCCGAGTAGAATCTATCCTCAGCGATATCCACTAAACTATTTTAGTGGAGATAAATGTATATGTGCTCTGTGACATGTTTCGTGAATGCAAACAGCTAATGGATAGAAATAGTTTACAATATCATTCAAGCAAATTCTTGCTAGATAATTACAAATAACAAAACAAAAGTGTTAGATATATCTAAAGGATTATTTATATGGAGTATGAAATAGAAGCGTGTCCTAGCACCACCAAAAACAAAAAATAATAATGTACATCGCAGTTCTTATCGTATAGGCAAGCTCCTCAAGGGAATGGCACAAATAAAATGATTTAGGCCTAGTGATGCAGGACAGAATATAATGTATGTCTGATATACATTCACAATATAGTATAGGTCCGATATAATGTGCTCGATATTACTAATCTTGATACCATAAATCATTGTTGATATAGATACTTTTTCCAAGAGTCTAACCCATTCTTAAAAGCTAATTGAAAGTAATCAATATTAGATGTGTAATTTGAGCCTAGTTTTGGTTCTTGGGAGAAGAAATGTTGGAAAAGATTGATGACCATTATACTACAAAGGATAAACCACCATAGTCATCGTTTTCTTTTGCAGAGAGAAACAACCATTGGCATGTAAGTCAAAAAATTTTGTTAGCTATATGAAGTAGCTAATGAAATGGAATAATTCCGAGTTTGACAATATACAAACTATAAAAATTGAATATCATTTGAATATCATTCTCAACTAAAAATAAGCAAGAACCATGTTTTAAGGGGGAACGAGGATAGAGAGACTAACCTGGTGCCATATATCCATGTGTTCCTGCGACATTGGTCCAATTGGATGAGTCAGGCTTCAATAGCCTTGCTATCCCAAAGTCTGAGACATGAGCCCTGATCTCAGAATCTAGTAAAATATTGTTGCTTGTTATGTCTCGATGAACAATTGGCTGAGAGCAATCATGATGCATGTAAGATATAGCATTCGCCACATCCTTTATAATGGTGAACCTTTTCATCCAGTCCAACTGTTTGGAAGCTTCTGCATCTCTTAGAACATTTGCTAAACTTCCTCTCTCCATATACTCGTACACAAGAAGTTTGGAGATAGTGGAGGAGCAAAATCCAAAGAGTTTAACAATACTTCGATGACGAATTTGAGTCAATATTTGGATCTCATTTTTGAACTCTTTCTCGTCCATATAAGTATCAGCTTCAACTGGATGAATCTTTTTCACTGCAAACACTTCTAGTGTTGGCAATGTTACTTTATACACACTTCCATATGTTCCACTTCCAATGCAGTATTTGTCATCAAAATTCTCAGTTGCCATAACGATGTCCTCGTATAAGATTTTTCCATCAAAATTCCATATAGAGAAAGTGCTCCTATTAGTCACTTCATTAGCAACTTGTTGAATATATCTATTCCTCCTGCGAAGCACTAAGTAGACACCAACTAATATGCATAGAAGCATCAAAATGCATATAATGGGAATAATGACAAAGGTTACGACCTTGTGACTTTTTCTCTTCTTATCTTTCCCCATTGAAGACGAATTGCAAGGGGGCAGTCCATGCACTTGCCCACAAAGACCTTTATTATAAGCAAATGCATTGCCCGATAATGTTTCAAGGAATTTGTTACTAGGAACAGGTCCCTCCAATTCATTGTACGATAAATCTATGGAGGTTAAGCTGATTAAGCCTGCAAATGAAGGTGGAATGGAACCTGAGAAGTTATTGTGGGAGAGATTCAGGTTCATTAAATTCTGCAACTTTCCTAACTGTCCGGGAATCTCACCTGTGAACAGATTATGACTCAAATCAAGAGAAAGTTGCAATTGAACTAGATTACCAATTTGAAATGGAATGCTCCCATTCAGAAAATTCTTTCTCAGCTGCAAAGAAATTAGCTGAGAACAATCTCCCAATTCCCCTGGTACAGATCCTGTCAGGTGGTTATCTAAAAGATTAAGAAACTGCAACTTATTCAAGTTTCCAATTTGGGGTGGTATTTTTCCTGAAAGTTTGTTTCTGGCTAAACTCAAGTTGTATAATAAAGAAAGTTTGCCCAGATCCTTCGGTATCTCTCCTTCCAGCTGATTTGAGGACAGGTCAAGCTTTTGAAGCTTAGATAGCTTGCCAAATTCAGGTGGAATCCGTCCACCGATAACATTTCCATAGATGCGGAATTCTACAAGACTCTGACATTTTCCCCAGTTTGGTGATAGCTCGCCATGAAATTTATTATCATTTAGGAAAATACGTGCAAGATTTGGATACACTCCAAATCCCTCCGAGATATCCCCGGTGAGTTGGTTTAAGTGGAGGAAAACTCGTAACAAGCTGCTGCAGTTTTTCAAACTTGTAGGGATTGGACCTGTGAAATAATTATGTGCAACACAAAAGTCTTGAAGGGAACCTCCTTTACATACTTCAGCTGGTAAATTACCAGAGAAATTGTTTTCTGCCAACATAAACACAAGCAAGTTGGTAATATTTGACATCTCTTGAGGCAAGGAGCCAGAAAAAGAATTATCGTAGGCCGAGAGCACTGTTAGGCTCCTTAAATTACCAATGGATGGAGGAAAGGGACCTGTCAAGTGATTTTCATTAATGACCAACAGTTGCAGCTCAGTTAAGTTTCCTATTGTTGAAGGAATGGTTCCTGTGAGATTATTTTTGCTAAATACGAAATCCCAGAGACTACTGATCTGTCCCAGCTCCAAAGGAATGGGACCCGATAGTTGATTGGCATATAGGTATAGAAAACGTATAATTGTTAGATTTCCTAAGCATGCAGGGATGGGCCCAGTGAGAAAGTTTTCACTTAAGTTGAGGCCGATCAAATATCTGATGTTACCTAGTTGACATGGAATGTGTCCTGACAATTGATTGTCACGGAAGGACAATGTGTTGAGCCTGGTAAGGTTTGCCAAATTGGGAGGAATGGGGCCAGTAAGTCGGTTCTCAGATAAGTCTATGTTAATTATATTTGTAAGCATGGAAAGAGTGTATGGGACTGTTCCTGTGAGATTATTTCCCAGGACAAGCAAATCACGAAGATTCTTAAGCTTTCCTAACTCCGAGGGAATAGAACCAGTTAGTTGATTCTCATCTAGATACAAAAATTGCAGATTGGTTAAGTTCCCTATGGATGCAGGGATGGGCTTGGTGAGAATGTTTCTGCTCAGGTCTAGCATGGACAAAGTTCTCATGTTTCCGATCTCAAGAGGAATAAATCCGGATAATTTGTTGCTAGCAAGGGACAAAGATGTGAGCAGGGTCATGTTTCCCATACTTTGAGGAATTGATCCTTTGATATCATTGACAGATAAATCTATAATAGATAACCTTTTGAGCACTGCAAGTTCATCTGGGATGACGCCTGAAATATTATTGTTATCAAGGTATAAGACAGAAAGTTTTGTTAGAGAGCTGACCTCAGGTGGGATACTTCCAGTGATTTGATTGTGGCTGAGACTGAGGTTAGTGAGTTTTGAAAGGAAGCGGATAGTGGGAGGGATGGTTCCCTGGAGTTGGTTGTAGCTGATATCCAGTAGAGAAAGGGAATGGAAGACCGAGAAGTCAAAAGCATCAAGATTTCCGGCTAAACTCATGTTGTGCAGATTGATCTCAGCAACAGCCCTACCTCGGTGGTTGCATGTGATTCCTGTCCAGTTGCACGGATGCATCGACAGGGTCCAGGAACAAAGGGACTCTTGGGTTTGGAGCCTGGACTTCCATTGAAGGAGTGCCTTCTCTTGATTTCCTAGCATACGCGAAGCTTTAGCTGAGGCAAGAAGTAGTAAAGCTAGCGAAGCAAAAATTCTGAGATGCATGGATTCCATTTGGCAGGAAGCAGAACCAACTATTTTAAGCAAAAATTATAATTTTTGAGGAGGAGATGCAGGCTTCTTATAAGCAACTGATTTTTTTTATCGTCATTTATCTTGGGTTAGAACGATGACATACTTTTTACATCACTTCCTACACACCATGTAAGACTCTTGACTCGGGCACAATCATAATTTCCCCAGACTTTGCTTTGAAGTTTCCTCCTGCATGACATTTGTATACAAATTGCCTTTGATAATTGACTAAAGGATTGACGAATAAATGGTGACAAGGGTGCATTTCAGGAAACTTCTCAAATTTCTACAGCCAAACATAATGAGTCTTGCGCTGGCATATATAGTCGTAAGAAAAAAATCTTTCTAAAGTGATTTATACCAAGAGTATCTTGACTAATTACATCTGCCTTCAGACTCCACTGCTGAGCAACAATATGATCCTGAAGGTCATTTTAATGGTGTGTTTCAAAGTAGTGGTTCCTCGTTCAAACTCTAGTTTTATTCATCTTCCCTTTCCACATCAAATTTTATAGTCTACAAGGATCCATGTTGTTAGACATATTTAAAACATAGTTTTATTGTTAAAAAAAAAAAAAAAAAACCTAACCAGCACAAGCCTAGAAGACTAAAGGGGTGCACCAAGCAATTGGATTGACACGGATGCTTGGAGCCCACGATAATCCACCAAAGAAAAACTCAATTAAATCATGGTGCCAGAAGCATCACGAGCCTCGCATGTGACAGCTCAAGCAATATGCACACAAACGGGAGTCCATTTGCAACGCCCCACTATCCAGAATGTGAATAGTTGGAATATTTGGTTTCAAATGATAACTCAACAAGCTTCCACAATAATTACAATCACATCACAGCAGAAATATGGACAATAAATAAACATCTCAAATGAAACTTGATAATGTATATGCACTTATTGCATCTTTCTAATATAAAAATAGTTCATTAATAAGAAAATAACAACTAAAAGGGGTCCATCAATCTTGTAGTTCCGTCTGCTTTTGAGAGTACGTCAAGTCTTGCTCTATTTCTAGCAGATCTATCTGCTGATAATGATATGCATCTGGTCATGTATATATAACTAGGATCGTCAGTAAAGCGATCCAATAGTGTATAATAAAATATGTGAAACAAAATATCTCGATAATATAAATAGTTATGTATAGTTAAAACAATAGAGAATCGCATATCTTAACACATTATGTTGCTTATCATTAGTTGTTCAGTAAATATCTTTTAATTACGATATTTAGAAATTTAGAAAGATATAAACTTAGCTGGTCTGAACGCATCCCCGTGTATTCCAGGAAAAACGAAATTATAAATATGATCGAAACTTATCTCGATCCTCCAAAAAAGGAAAACTATAACAATTTTGATCAGAACGTATCATGATCCTCCCAAAAAAGGAAATAGTGGGAGTTTTAATCAGAGTCTGTCCCAATCCTCCCCAAAAAGAAAATAGTAGCACAGTTATATTTAGCCATCAAATCATATAAGTTTTGAATTTCTCCCATAAATCTAGTGCATATTAATTTCAGTATAAATTATTCAGTTCAGTAAGTCCATTTCAGTATATAGATTGGTGTTCATCATTAAATTTGAGTATTCAGTATTCAATAACAGTAACATTCAGGAACAATATAACAGTACAGTGGTTAATAATTTATCACCAGTCACATATTATAACTGTTTGTATTCTGTCTATGTCTTATTATGTCTCGTTTTAGTATTTATTTTTCTTTTCTTCTTAGTATAAATAAAAATAAGTGAACTAGAATATATAAAATAGCATTTTGGATGATATGAATATCTTTAAAATGGATAAAAATATGAACTTCATAAGAAAATATTCGTACTTGATATTATAAGAATATACGCATGAATTCAAATAAAAATAACATTTAAATGTGTGAAAATTTAAGTTACCAATAAGTAAATAAATCATTTGCAATACTCGATTTTCTCTTTTGTTGCTAGAACATGAAACACTCAATTTAGAGGTTAATTACTATGAAAAGAAATAAAGCTACAATAAATATATCTGGATTCAAATTTTAAATTTTACAATAAGAACTGAATTCAAATATGAAAATAAATCCAAATGTAAGGTCATATTCATATCAAGTTATAGTGAGAAGATATCTCTTAAATTAGGAATCAGTTGGCCGAGGTGGTGGGGTTTAGAATTAGTATTAAGAATGGTTGTTGTGTTTTGGTCATTGTAGTTACTTTGTGCTTAGTTTAATATATGTGTTTGTATGTGATTAGTTGTTCATAGAAGTTGAAATTTGTTTCTAGAATATTGCCTTTATTATATGTTCCTTGTGTTTTTATTTTAGCAAATCATAATAGATAATTTTATATCACCAATTTGAATGGCCTCCGACCTACCATGCCATTCTAATTGTTACTTTTAACTAATTTGTATTCTCTACCACACTATGCAAAGTCTTAAAATTGCTATCTATTTATTAAACTATAGAAATTTTCTTTTTCCAATACTTTTGAATCTTTTTTCTGTCTTAATATTTCAGGATGTGTAGCTTGGTTAATTGATGGGATTTTGCTTTTCATGATTTGCGAAGACAAGGATGCAAAGATGATAAAATTTATTTTCATGCATAATCCAAACTTTTGCATATATTTCAATACGAACATATCATCTACAATTTAACATAAAAATCAATCCGCACATCCTTATATAAATATAATACACATTGTTAGCATGTTTATAAGTAAGCTGGACTTACCTTGGTCTTGATCTAAATTGAATCTAAATCTTTAACTTGAATGATAATAAAATCTCCAATGATGCTTCTAGACTTTCTGGATGAGTTTTTTTTTTTTTTGCCTTTTCCTTTTTTTTTTCCTCCCTCTTTCTCTCACACATTCTCTCTCCTTTTTTTCCCCGCGTTTGAGAAGCTGGGAAAGGAATCGGTTCTATTTAGCTAAAGAAGATTAAATAATTAAAATAAAATCATATTAGTTAAATGAAACTGAATAACTAAGTATTAGATAAGAGCCAATATAAGAATTAGATTTCTGTTTAGATTTATTATTTATTTATACTCTTATTTTATTAGATAAGAATCTAATTAGAATCTCTTTTTTCGGTTAAAATAAATCAGATTAATCCTTATCAAAATTGTTGGTTAAGAACCAATCTATTATTTATTATTTATTTTTAGGAGTTGTGTTCCAATTTAACTTGGTTTCTTTTATTTCTCTTTATCTTTTAAAAATCTTTTTTTATTCAAAAAATATTATTTTTAATAATTTAGAAAATTAAAAAATAACACATAGTAAAAATGGTTGTCACATCATTCTGTCCTTTCCTTAATGTATAGAAACTCTAAAGATTCCTAATTTCATCGGGATGGTAAATGATTACTGATCCTGAAGTACTATAAATACATCCCTACTTTGTAGTAGGGGGAGGGATTTTTCGATCAATCTCTGATAAATACGAGTGCTTATAACAGAGGGAGGTGAGTGTTTTATTCCTTGTGATTGTGTACTCAAATATTGAACAAAAAGATTTCATCGAACCGTTGATGTTCTTCTAAAGGTGTAGGCTTGACGCCCCATCATATTGAACTTCGTTATATTGTGAGCATATTTCTCAAATATGTCTTTTATATTCTGACACTAATCAATCCATTTGCAAGTTGTGCTTCCCCACATTTCTGTTGGCTCGGATCCATCTTGGATCAAATCTCCTTGTGGCCTTTGAAATTGGCCCGACTCCGCTAGTCAACAATTTTGAAATTAACAATTAGCACTGTCTGTGGGAAGCACAACTTGACAATGGCTGAGATACATTTGAAGGCATGGGTCACTGTTCCAATCTCATCCTTATAGAAAACAATCTCCCATAACCTCCCATCAACGAGGCCGGTACTAGTACCGCAAATGACTAGTTGGATCGAGACGACCCGATGACCAAAGCTAAACTCCAAATGATAACTACCCAACTCACCAACCATATCACCACGCTTATTAAAGTGTTGACAACTCACTAGTCAGATACTAGTGCACCACCACCTCTGCCTCTATGCAACTTTCCAATGAGGATCCCAAGAAGCTTGGTGGACAATTTCCACCGAACATCAATCCTTTTGGGGAGAATTCCTGAAAGCCTAGTGAGGACAATGATCATCAGTCCTCTGCCGCCTTAAGAAGGACTGGTCTACCAACTTACTTGGATATTTAATTTGAGGATAATGATCCTATTTCTAACCTGATCATAAAGTACGGGTCAAAATTCAAGATTCCGTACCTTGGGAAGTACAATAGGACCATCAATCCTAGTGCTCACATCGCCAAGTACAGATTAGTTATGTGTCTCCATAACACGTCTGATGAGCTCATGTTCCTCACATTCTCTATGACTCTTGAGAAAGGTGTAAGATATTGGTACAAACGGGTTACTAGTAGAATCAATTGGTTCCGATCACCAAATCCACCATCTATTCAGCGAACAGTTTAAGGCAAGCTACGTTACTTAGAAGAACCTGACATCTGCCGTAAAGATTTAACAGAAGCCAAATGAGACCCAAAGGAGCTATCTCTAGAGGTTCACAGAGATGAAGCTTCAGATAGAGAATTGCTCCTTAGATACGGTTTTAGCGGCCTTAGTGAATGACATACATCATACAAGATGCCAAACTTCTGTAGTTAAGAAGAAGCCAAGTTCCTCTCCATAATTTGCTTGACAGGTTTGACAAGTATGTAGCTTTAGAGGATTTTGAGTTGTTGCATAAAAACTCATGACAGTCGAAGCCTCTAAAAGAAGAGAAATAGGACAAGTCTCAAAACCGAAAGTGGAGTCCTCCGAGATGCTTCGCAGCAAGAGGCGAGTTAATTAATGGTTTGGCCTCAAATGAAGAATTTACACCTCTCACCATGCCATGCACTCAAATCCTTGTCCAAGTTCAAAAAAAAGGTTTACTATCAAAGCCATCCACCATGAAGTCATTCCGGGAAAAGTGATATCCCTAATAATACAGACTGCCACAAAGAAATCAACCATAACACAAAGAACTACTGTCAGCTTAAAAGGGACATAGAACATCTCATTAAGAAAGGATTTCTTTATAATGCTATGAAGAAGTTGTCTCACAATCCTCCTACAACAAATCAGGTGGCAACTTCTAGCCAACATGGAGACCCAGAAGGCGATTGTAATACCTCAAAAATTCATGCTACTCATATTTTACTTTTGAGTTCTATTGCTGAATAAGGATACATAAATAATTTTTGGTGAGCATAACTTTAAATCCATAACTCCAAACGATATTCGATCTTTGTGATTACTCGTTTTCTAATATTTGTTATTTTAGAAATTTTTCTTACAAGCCCAAAAAATATTCTCAAATTTATAAAATAATAAAATATTAAATAAATTAGAAATTTATTTCTATACATCTCCAAACTTAACTAGAGTTCTGAAGGCATACCCCAAAATTAACTTGGTTATGTGTTGTCGAAAGGAGAGTGTAGGTGGCACTTTAGTTGGACACGTGCCTTTGCATGAAATGCCTAGAATAGAAAGGATGGTGATAAGGCTAGGGGATCAAATTTCCAAAATGCCCTCGAGCATATATATAATATCATTCTCTCAAAGAGAATTTTTCCAAGATCTAACAAACCACTTTCTCCCCAAAACTCTATTTCTCTGTTCACGGGAAAAACAAAAGGGAAAGAAGAAGAGGAAAAGAAAAGGGAAGGAGATTCACAAAATCAAAGGAATTCAAAGAATTCGAGACAAGTAACACTCTATTCTTTGCTTTTTTCTTGAAATATTATGTTTAATTTGGAGTGTGTATCATATGAAGGATTTTGGGATCATAATTTAGACCATTAAGATTTGAATATGTTTAGCTTGTATTTTAGATTATTGATTGATAGTAGTAATCGAAGAGTGCAGTGGTGAAATTTTGAGGTTAGAAAGGTATACAGTCTTAGAATCAAAACACAGAGCTTTGAAGATCGCGTATGACCCTATAAGGATCAAGAAATTGATTATCTCCCTAGATACAATAAAATACGGACGTTTGAAGGTCACGTTTGGCCTTAACAGAATCAAGATATTGATTATTTTCTTAGATAGAATAAAACACGGATTTCTGAAGGTCGTGTTTGGCCTTAATAGAATAAAAAAATTGGTCATTTCCTTAGGTATACCAAAACGCGGATCTCTGAATAAAGAAGATGCGGACCATAAAAACCTTAAAAAATGACCAAGAGATAAAACGCGGGCCTCTGAAGGTCGCATTTTGGTCTTGTGATATTAAGAGTTTGAATACCTGATGAGTGTCATATGTTACATATTTATATCCTCCATATTATCTATTTTTGTATTTAAATAATACTACTCATGTATTTTAGTGTATTTTTCAGATAAACCTATTCCTACATGGAGATGGAATAAACTCAAAACTGGATTAGGAAACCAAGCCCAGAGAGGTGTTAAAAGTGAGCAAAGCTACAAGATTATGAGGCTGCAGAGAGTCAAAGTTCAATATAGTGATCAAAATAAAAAAAAAAGAATAAGAGATTCATGAAGAAGAAAGTTGAAGCCCAGAAGGGCTACTTTTGCAGTATTTGGCAGAATTAGCAGCCAATTGGCCGCTCTATGGGGCCCACTCTGGGTGATTTTTCTATAGGGGCATCAATGTAATTTTGTAGTTTCTCACTTGTACTCAAATTAGGGTTTGATTCTCCGAAGTCTATATATTGGCCGCATCCTTGTAATTTAGGCTTTATGATGTAATTTTGTACTCTAATTTTATTAAATAAAATTAGGGTTTGCTGAAAGGGTGACAGCCGCCATACCGACTCCAGAGGTAACATTTGTTGTTCATCAATATATATTAGATAATCTTCTTCTAATTGATTTCTAGATAGATTTATCTTGCTTTCTAAATTAGATTTTCTTGCTTTCATGAATAAAAATAGAATTATGCTAATTAGAACTATGAGTAGCTAATATAATTTAGCTCTAGGATGTGGATGAAATTAGGAATCCACCATGTATGCTCTTTAGAGTTTTCTTCCTAAATAAAATAATAAATATAAGATTTTTCAATGAAAATATTAAAATATAAAAACTCGTAGATTAATATTTTGATAGGTTATACTTGAATTAGATTTCTTGATAGTCTATACTTAGTTAGGGTTTGGGATTGTTACTTTTCATCTTTGTCATAGAGTTATCTAATTATTTAGTTTATTTTTATGAAAAGTTATATTTTTGATGCGTTATACTTGCACACTACTTGATAACACATGCTTAGAACACTTAGGTAAAGATTAAAACTAAAATATCAATTTTTATGATACGAAGAACATAATAGAAGTAATACACGCCTGGAAACTAGTGGATTCTATATTCTAGGCTAATTAGTATAACTCAAATCCAACTTAGAACCCGTAGTTAATCCGCTAGGACTAAAGAATTAGTGAGAATAGCAAAATACTTTAGATCCCTGTGGGAATGGCCTGTACAGTGCTACACCGATACTATATGCTTCAGTAGATATTTCACATCAATACCCCTCTAAATCAATTAAAATGCGGACCTCAATGGCTATGAAGTTGGCTAGAAACACAGATCTTGCTCATCTAGAGAAAACCGTGGATAACCTCTTAAGGTCACATTTTGTATTTAAAACCTTGAGAATATAAAGTTACTCTTTTTCATTACCAGAAGCAAGGATAATTGTAAAAGGATGAAACAGGGGTCTTTGTCCAAAGACATTCACGTGAACCTACAAGATCACCTTTAAGAAATCTGTGGAGACTCTTAAGGTCGTGTTTTAGGTAAAATGTAGATCCAGCCACGTTTCGAGCATAGGTTCGTGTTGGGGCCCACATGGCTTTTAAATTTAAAACTCACCCCGTTTAAATAGAAACACAGGTCTAGTTACATAAAGGATGTCTCTGTGAATTAAAAAGCGGATCTAGCCCATGTTTCAAACATAGGGTCGCATTTAAGCACTCAAGGCTTCTAAAACTAAATTTAACCCCATTTAAAAAAAACAGATCAACAATCGTAAAAAAAAAAAAAAAAAAAAAATCTATGCTTTCTAAGGCCATGGTTAGAGGTAAATATAATTACAACGCGAGTCCCAGAGAGTTGCGTTTTCATTCCAGAGTTTCGAAAGATAAAAAATATCCATGTTAACGCTAAAATGCGGACTTGGACTTGACATGTCAGTTGCAAGGAGCAAGGAGCTAGGACGCAGATCTATTGCCACGCCAGCTGCAAGGAGCTAAAACGTGTATCTCAGCTTATTTTAGTTTCTGTCATAAATTTCTACATCATACTATCCTCAAATTAAAGAAGCTATTGTTTGCAAGTCATGATATTTCATAGTGATATTTCATGATGACATGACAAGCGAACGGAATATAATAATCAATAATAAATTATTACCATACAAGATACACGGTGGCATGATCGTTTATGGGAACATAATAACAAGGTTCATATATCTTAATTAAATAGAAATGAAGTATCCTCATGATACGTGTGTATATGGTTGTAAATTTTGATTCATAAATTTTTGTTTCTTGTAAAGAACATGTACACAGTCTGACTTGACAAAGCTATATATTTTCATTGGTTTATGTATATCGTGTATCATTGACATGGAGATTGAAAAAACTAAATGATAGATAAGAACCGTATTGTATAAGGATTTTATTAGCCAACTTCTTGATTAGGTGCTGAGAACTTATATTGCAGTAACACCGAAGAGTACTGAACCATAGTTTGATACATGAGTCTCCAAAAGGGTGATACTATTACTATTCACAGTATGGGATTTAGTTTGCAGCACCTAGCGATGCGTCATAATTCAGTACCATGGGTTTGGGTCAAGGTCAGATCCCGGGTATGCATGAGACTTGTATAATATGAAAAATTACGCACCATCTTATCTATAATTGAGTTTCAAATACTGACAAGGACATCACTTAGACTTGTTATTCTTACACGATATGTATCCGTTAATCTCAAATGACATACACAATCTAGTTTTTTCTATTATTCTTGATTCATGTGACATGTTTAACTCCAACACCATTTATTCACATATTCTTTACTCCTAGTACTGTGATAGTACACACATTTTTCTCTCTTCTTCTGTTACTTGTTGGTTTAATCCCCTGGGTTTTGAGCCTAGATTTTGAAAGTGAAACGGGGAACCAACTCTAACTGAAGATTCATACTTTATCGAACAGACCGAATGACAGTAAACAACAAAATAGCTTTTGGAGAACTATTGTATATCTTGTTTATAAATTCTTTTACCTGGACACTGCTTTACTCTTTTGTATTTTGATTCTTTTGTATAAATATTAAGAGCAGTGTGTCATTTTATGTAATCAATTCTTTGTATGAAATAAATCTACTAAGATAGCCAAATCTGAAGTATGATGAATTTCTCACAAATACACAGAGTTGAAGTGTTACCATCTTCCTCAACACCTTCAAGCAAATGGGAATTAATGAAAAAGAGATCAATAGGGCCTCAGGATCCTTTATTGGATTCGACGGGACAAAAACTCCCATCATCGTACCATATTCCACACAACATTCAATGAAGCCCCCAGGTGAGTCATCCTCAAAGTCAAGTACCATTATGGATGTTAAGTCACCATAAAATGCCATACTTGGATGATACTCACTCGATGCCTTGGGGTCATATCCTCAACTCTAGCAATCAGAAGATGCATCACAGCTGTTACCTAACCTCCACCAAAAGGAGGCTATAGAGCCGAAATTCAACATATCAAGCATCAAAAGGTTTCTAATGAGAACTTGCCAGCACCAGAGAAGATCGAAGCTCTCACCCTCTAGGATGGCATCAAAGGTCTTTGACCCATCCCAGCTGAAGAAACTATTCTAATCCAAGTGAGAGGTTCGAAGGAGATAATTAAGATTGATGCGTCTCTACAAGACCCTGTTGACTCTCAACTAATACTTTTTTTTTTTTTGGAACAATATGGACGTCTTCACCTAGCCTCTAAGGACATGGAAGGAATTGACACTAGTCATCTCCAATAGGATGAATGTCGCCCCTATTCATACTCTGGTAAAATAGAAGAAACAAAACATTGGCTCAGAGAAGAGGACAACAGTAGAAGATGAAGTCAACAAACTCCTAGTTGACAACTTCATATGCATAGTCCACTATCCTGAATGGCTCGCCGGCGTCATCCTAGTCAAGAAAGTTAAAGACAAATAGTGAATGTTTGTCGACTATATAGACCTGAACAAGGCATTGCCTAACAAATTGCTTTCCACTACCAAGAATAGACTAGCTCGTGGACTCTACATCAAGACAACAACCCCTTAGCTTTATCGATGTCTTATTAGGCTATAACCAAAACTAGACGATCGAGGAGGATTAGGAAAAAACATTGTTCATCATAGACTAGGGTACATATTCCACAAAATTATGCCCTTAGGTCTAAAGAATGTAAGGGCCACTGAACAATGCCTCATCAACAATACTTTAAAGCCCATATCAGTATGATTATCGAAGTTTACGTTGATGATATGCTAGTAAAATCCCCAACGCTTTCCAGTCACATCTTCGACTTGGAATAGTCCTTCTCTATTATAAGAAAATACCGTCGGAAGTTGAACCCCTCCAAATATGCATTTTGAGTAACTTCTATGGAACTCCTCATGTTCATGACCGCCTCAGGGGTATTGAAACAAATAAAAAAATGATCTCAGTGATTCTAAGCATGAGACAATCTGAGATAGTCAATCTTTTAACATAAAACTCGTTGCCATGAGTCGACAAGCGCTAAGCGATAATAATTCCTTGTTGACTTCTAGCCAAGTTGACTGAAAAATCTCTCCTATTTCTCAAAATTCTCAGCGATAAGACCCAAAAACTAACAATTAATATCAAGCAAACGCCAGAAATCAAATGGTCTAAGGAAGCTCAGAAGGTAGTTGATGGTTTGAAGAGGTATCTTCAATATCCTCCACTGGAGAAGACCTTTATGTCTATCTCACCATCTCCAACCTAGCTGTTAGTTCAGTCCTAGTGCAACAAGTTTCACAATTCCCAAAACCAATATTCTACAGAAATAGAATTTGATGAACTAAGGTCAAGAACATCATCGATGCCTTGTGATCACCACTAGAAAACTAAGTCTGTGTTTTCATGCTCATGCAATCATAGTTTTATCAAACATATTGAGCCAATAAATTTTCACCAAAATAGAAAGGTTAGGACACATGTAAAAAAGGTGTTGAACTATATGAGTTCGACATAAGGTAGTCCCTGCGTCGAGTAATAAAGGCCAAGCACTAGCTGACTTTATTGTGGAGTGCACAATTGAAGAAGGCAAGTCAGAGAAATAAAAATACCATGATGGGATGTCGACATGATAATTCATATTGCCTTGCTAACTGAATCAAGCATCAGGTAATGGGATGTCGTGTGTCGATGCTACTTTAAAGATAACGAACTATCATAAACTCCCCTGGGCCAAGAAAGTATGCAGGTGGTCATATAAGTACGCCCTTGATGGTGGCTTCCTTCTCTTGTACAACTTCCATGATGGATTTAAATCTATATCTCAAGTGCCGATCACTACAGTAAGCGCATCGACTCCTCATGTCACTTTGAACACTTTAGAGATTTCTGTTCTGAGTGGAAAGATCTCTCTCCACTTTGCTTTGGTTGCCTATTTCCAAACCAATGGCTTAGTTGAAACTGCCAACAAATAGATCCTATATGCTCTTCTAAAGTGTTGGTGTCAAAAAGCGACTAAACTTAATAACTACCAGGAGTCTTTTGTCGTATCAAACCACTTATAAAATCTCCATTGGGAAACCCCTTTTTGCCTCGCCTACCAAACTGATGTAGTGACCCTAATAGAAGTTGGTGCGGAATCCCTTAGGATACACCACTTCAACACTAATATCAACAATAAGGAACTCCAAGCAAACATACAGCTCATTGATGAGCTAAGGGACAATGCGTTCTCCTAACAGGTTGACCATCATTACATGATAGCTAGGTACAATAATTCCAAAGTTAACCAGAGGCTATTCTCCGAAAGCGACCTAGTTCTTCAATGAACATTACTAGGAAAAATCAAAGCCATGGAAAGTGCACAGCAAAATGAGAAGACACTTATAAGTTCAACAAAATTCTTGTACTCGACGCCTACCAACTACAAGAACTAAGTGGCCGATCACTGGAACACTCCTAGAACTTGGAGCACTTGAAGAAATATTATGAATAAGTACATTCTAGCGATGCTCCACTCTCTAAAACTCATATATCCTTAGAACTTTTGTACAATAGACTACTTTGTTTTGAATTTTTGCGTTATCAAAAAGGCATTCAAGTCGGTCTTGTATCAGTAAAGGTTATCAAATAAACAAATATAAGTTCATTAAAAATCTATTCTACTCTATGATTCTACGATGAGCTTTCCCCTTATTCTATAATACTAACTCGCCAGATTCCGAGTTCCCCTAGAGTCTATAATACTAAATCACCAAACCTTGAGTTCCCTTAGAGTCTATAATATTAACACGCCATACATCGAGTTCCCCTAAAGTCTATAAGCTAACATCTTTAGACTAATTAATTTCTGTGTCAGTGTCTTGATTCACATAATAAAAACTCTTAACCTTCTTTCAGGTATAAGCTTGATGAAACTCAACCAGGTGCGTGATTCACTTGCCTCGAAGATTTAAGATCGAGATTCTTTTAGATGCCAGAAGCTAGCTACTCGCCTTCACTATCCAGGTTGACTACTCCAAGAACTAATTAGAATAAAATTAGGAGTGTTGGGTTTGTGTCTCGTATCTGTTAAGTATTCAGATGTGATCAGGGATCACAAGGAGTCCCAGTTGGACTTGGGTTAGAAAACTAGAGTTCTAATTGAATTGGAACACTAATTTGATGGTGATAGTGCTATTCTAATAGGATAAGGATAAGAACACTATATATTCGATTGGCCAGAGCACGCCAGGTGCTAGGCCAAAGCGCACCCGGCGCTTGGCTGGAGTGCATCGGGACAGGCGGCACAACAACACTTGTGGCAATCGGCTGCCATCGGTAGGAGATCAGCGCATCTGATCGGGGTGCCAGGACCTGGCTACCATGCGCAGCAAACGTCGTGCCCTCGCCTGGTAGATGCCACTCTCAGGGTGTGCGCAGGGCAAAGCGATTGCACCGAAGCGCGGGCGGCATGACTGTTGATGCATGGCAGAGCACTGGCTAGTGCATTCGCTAGCTATAGCACAAAAGTCCATGTGGCACCAGTGGCGGACACAGGCATGAGGCATCAGATGCAGCAAGAGGTCGTGATTTTGGAGATCTGATTCTTCTGAATTTTGGATTGGGTGTTTGGCCCAAACACAAAACACAAGATCTACTTTGGAGTCATGTGTCCACATGAGGCATGATTTGTTGTTGGCTTCAGAACAGCAAACACCAAAAGGAGTGGCTGAGATGGATTCTGAGGTGCAGATCAATGGTTGCGGTTAATTGGAGCATGGATCGAGGAATCAGTATCCAATTAAGGTGATACAGGACTCGAATTCTATGTTTTTTCGCATTCCGGAAGTAATGGTGGATGTAGATTGGGCAAAATCTACTATTTGGAGTAGATTTATGCAGACCAACTGTGATCAATGATGATTGAGGGGTTGATATTGACCAAGATAATCGATTGTTAGTTGATTGTACGATGATGAGGTGCGACATGGTGCATCATGCAGATGGATACGATTACTTCGTGACATGATAAAGCACATGGTAATGTATAATTATCTGTCTCTAGAGTTGGTCATAGTTTTTGGATCAAGGTGGAGTATGGTGTATCGATTACTTTTGTGTTGTGCACAACATGATAAGTGATTATGAGTACTCAGGAGGTTCAGGTGTTTTGACTGAGGTGGAACACCGTGTAGCGATTATGAGCGCATGGTGAAGAACGTGGTGTGGTAATCGTGAGTGTTCAAGAGAGTACGGTTTAGTGATCATGAGTGTTCGGAGGAGAGCATGATTTAGTGATCATGAATGCTCAAGTATAGAGGTGGTGATGATTATACAAGTTGTTCCCAGTCGATGGAGTATTGTGATCGTGCGGTAGATATCTGTGAAGTGGATGGCGATAACAATGGAGTTTCACCAAGATGCATGGCTCATCTGATATAAGCCAAGGTAGAGATTATTGGGTTTGTGTTTCGCATCCATTGAGTATTCAGATGTGATTGAGGACCATAAGAAGTTTTAGTTGGGCTTAGTTTAGAAGATTAGAGTTCTAATTAGATTGAAACACAAATTTGATAGTGATAGTACTATTTTAATAGGATTAGGATAGAAATACTATATATATCTCTTGTATGTGATACGAGAGATTAGAGCAATTGGCTAAGAGATATGATTTTATTATTATGAGATATGCGAGAGGTAGAGAGATACTTGAATCTCTTCTTGTAACATATTTTTCTTATAGTGGATATTTCTCTCGTTACTCCTGTGGATGTAGGTCGAACTTGATCGGCCAAATCACGTTATTCTTGTGTACTTATATTGTATTATTTCCTTCGTCTCTACGATCTCGATGGGGGACTCTATCCCCAACAAGGAGTAGGGGATATTGTTTATACCAAAACTAATAGGCTCCACCCTGGAAGAATATAAGGGTTCACCAAGCAAATGGATTGACAAAAGCGCTTGGAGCCTATGAAGGTCCATCTAGGAAAACATAATTCAACCACAATACTAGAAGTATCGCGAGCATTGTGCGTGAAAGCTCAAGCAATTCACATATAAACAGGACAATTTGATCTCTCCTTTCCTCAATGCATGGAAATCCTCAAGATTCCTGACTTCATTAGGATGGTAATTGAGGAATTATAAATACACCCCTTCTTCATAGTAAGGGAGGGTTTTTCAATCAATCTCTGATCGATACTAGTGCTTGTAGTAGAGGAAATAAAGAGTTTTATTCCCTGTGATTGTGTGCTCAACTACTTAATAAAATGATCCTGCTGATCCATTGAAATATCTTCGAGAATGTATGCTTGGCACTCCACCAAATCGAACCTTGTTATACCCATGAGCATCTTTTCTCTTATCTTTTTTATTCTCATCCCAATCCAATTCTTTCGTAGGTTGTATTTCCCGCATCAGCCTAGCAATTGGGTTGTGCCCGGCACGGATGTGTTGTGTCTGTCACGACATGTCCATAGTTGTGGACATGCCATGCTTTAGGCATGGCATGCCCCCTCGGGCATAGGCCCAGGCATGGCATGCTGGCACATATTGCCGGGCACGTGTCGAGTCGGGATTTTTCTTTTTTTGATAAATTACAATTTTGGTTAGTAAGTTAGTTTAGTTAGTTAGTTAAGTTAATTTAGTAAGTTTAGTTTAATTCTAACAAGTAAAAGAGATTATGAAAATGAAATTTTATTATATGGAATCTCATTATATTAACAAAATAATTATATAAATCTCTTTGGAAATCATACAAAGCCTGAAGCAAGGGGGAGAATCTTAACTGTCACCCTCAACTTCTTAGTATTTTTCCAAGAGAATTATGAGTTTTAGAAAATTTACATAAAAATTACAATTGTATAATTCAAAATAAAAAAACTACAATTTTGAAGAGAAAAAAATGAAGACTTAATAGTGTAGAAACCTTCAATTTCATTCTTCCTCGAATGAGTTCTCTTACTCCAATTTGTTATATCTTCCTTAATCTCTTTGTTCAACATCGAGCCAGTCTTTCAAGCAAACACACATCTCCAATGTGTTTACTGCCATTGAGCTCCTTACCTCCATTAGTACTTTACCATCTGTACTTAAAACAGACTCCGATTCTACTATGGATACCGGAGAGGTTAGTAGATTACATGCTATGTTGGAAAACACATAATATATTTTCTTTTGTGATTTCTACCAGGTCAAAATATCAAAATTTTCATAACGGTTAGGTGAATAATTATCTGCATTGGCCTTTCTAAATAATAGTGAAGTTCATTGAAAGAAGTACTAGATTGTCTAGGTTTTTTATAGTGAAATATGGATGACATTATTGGTTTTTCACTTTCTTAAATAGTGGGTTATTTTTTATTTTGTAATTTATCACTATACATATCTCACATGTATGGTACATAATATCTGAACATGTTTTAGTGTCAATAACTAATTTTTGAATATTATCTATATAACACATATTAGTATGAAATATGCTTATTAAAATTTCCATTCTATCTAATTTATATCATGGATCTATAACGAATACAAAATATAGTATGTATGGAAAATTTCTAAAATATCTACTAAATTTAATTTCCATGAGCTTTACAATGTCTTCAAGACTTGAGTTATTCCTATTTTCAATATCCTCTACTGGAGAACCTTTAAGTCTATCTCGCCATATCCTACCTTGTTGTTAGTTCAGTCCTGGTGCAACAAGATTTACAATTCCCAAAACCAATATTCTACAGAAGTAGAATTTGATGAACTAAGGTCGACAACATCATCTATGCCTTGTGATCACCATCACAAAGCTAAGTCCGTGTTTTCATGCTCATGCAATCATAGTTTTATCAAACATATTGAGCTGATCTATTTTCACCAAAATAGAAAGGTTAGGATGCATGTAAAACTAAGGTGTTGAACTATCCGAGTTTGACAAAAGGTAGACCCTGCATCGAGCAATAAAGGCCAAGCACTAACTGGCTTTATTGTGGAGTGCACAATTGAAGAAGGCTAGTCAGAGAAATAAAAATACCATCATCGACATGACAACTCATATTGCCTTACTAACCGAATCAAGCATCAGGTAATGGGAGGTCACGTGTGGATGCTACTTTAAAGATAACGAACTACCATAAACCCCCATGGGCCAAGAAAGTATGCAGGTGGTCATGTAAGTACGCCCTTGATGGCAACTTTCTTCTCTAGTACAACTTCCGTGATGGATTTAAATCTATATCTCAAGTGCCTATCACTACAGCAAGCACATCGACTCCTCTGGAAAATTTATGAAAGAGAGGGCAACAACCACTAGGGTAGCTGAAGCATCATCTTGAAATCTCTTCGACAAGGCTTCTATTGGTTGTCAGAGCTATGATCGCTATAATAAGTTTTCTCCGATCATCTGGACTGCTCCAATCGAGCTAGAGCCATTATTCAATACCCAATTATTTGCTCAATGGGGACTTGATTTGTTGGGATCCTTCCCTGTGACCGCGGGCCAACACAAATGCTTGATAGTTACCATTGACTACCTCACCAAATGGATAGAGATTGAACCATTAGCCTCCATCTCCTCAAGACAAATCATCCCCTTCATCTAGAAGAATATCACCTGTCGGTTCAGACTGCCTCAAGCTATTGTCACCTTCAATAACACCTAATTCAACTTTGAGCACTATAGAGATTTCTGTTCTAAGTGGAAGATCTCTCTCCACTTTGCTTTGGTTGCCTACCCCAAACCAATGGCTTAGTTGAAACTGCCAACAAATAGATCAAGCTCCACTTTGCTTTTTGTTCTAAGTGGAAGATCTCTCTCAACTGAATTTGGAAATGTTCAATGAAGCGCTACTCATTAAATGGTGGTGGAAACTTTTA
The DNA here is from genome assembly GCA_036321105.1 of Dracaena cambodiana. NCBI lineage: Eukaryota > Viridiplantae > Streptophyta > Magnoliopsida > Asparagales > Asparagaceae > Dracaena > Dracaena cambodiana. The sequence continues at coordinate 36,578,705 of JAYEPQ010000010.1, read as the reverse complement.
ACTCAACCTAATGGAACGTTGCAATGCTTAGTTCTCAACAAATATGGCTCAACGAAGGGTACGTGGAGTATCAGAATGAGAAATAAAACTCAAGCTTCAGCGTTCTAGAAAGGAGTGTTCTCTACACAGAAAAGTTTTCTGTCCAGCATTTCGTTTACATTGGGAGATGGACAGAATATTTCATTTTGGAATGACAGATGGGTCACCAAAATTCCGTTGAGCATCCTGTACCCAATTTACTATGATGCGGTCATAGATAAAGAGGCTATGGTGGCAGATTGCTGGAGACGCAATTCCTGGTGTTTTAGAAACAATAGATTCTGCTCTTCAGCAGCCATTGAAGAAGATAGAGAAATCAAGGGCCTTCTGAGAAATAGCTCTCTAATGAGGGGTAAGGAAAACATACCAATTTGGAGATGGGGGAAAAGGGGGCAATTTCTCTGTGTCATCTGCATACGCTCATCTGATAGATGGCGGGTGCAGAATGCCTTACACGAAATGGATTTGGAATGTGATTGAAGGTTAGGATCCTCATGTGGTTGATTCAAAAGGATGCGGTACTCACTTGGCCTAAACTTCAAAGGAGAGGGTGGTCCGGTCCAAATATATGCGTCTTATGCCGAAAGGCAGGTGAAAGTACAACACACTTGTTTCTAGACTGTGAATTCACCAAGAAAATTTGGAAAGAGTGTGGGCAACGTTTTGATTTGAGATTCTCTTATAGGAGAGTCGATAGCATATGGAAGAGAGCAAACATCAATGGACCAATCTCTAAAACTAAATCAATTCTTATTGCTTCAATCTGCTGGATTGTGTGGCGTGAGAGAAATAATCGAATATTTAATAACATCACACACAATTTATTTTTGCCTTGGATGTATTTGTTTTGATGCATTCTTTTGGTCAGGCTACTTACCAGGGGAGGTTGACAACTTAAAGGAAAAAGTTACTTACCAGAGGAAGTGGACAACACAACCTGTGGTCGCAGCGACCAAGAGCGACGATGAAGATCCACGCATTGGGAAGGAGTAGGGATTTGGTCTAAATTATGTTGTTATCTAGTCTACTGTTTCTTTGTTGTAATATGAACTACTGGATGTCTTGAAAACTTTTATAATGGCTTTTATGTTCTGTTAAGACTTCGTTAATGGAACACGGTGGGAAATACCCACCGTCTTGCTTTAAAACAAATAGATCATATATGCTCTTCTAAAGTGTGGGTGTCAAAAAGCGACTAAGCTCAATAACTACTAGGAGTCTTTTGTCGTATTAAACCACTCATAAAATCTCCATCGGGGAAACCCCTATTTGCCTCTCTGCCAAACTGATGCATTGACCCCAATAGAAGTTGGTGCGGAATCCCTTAGGATATGCCACTTCAACACTAATAACAACAATAAGGAACTCCAAGCAAACATATAGCTCGTTGATGAGCTAAGGGACAACGCATTCTCCTAACTGGTTGCCCATCATTACAAGACAGTTAGGTACAATAATTCCAAAGTTAACCAGAGGCTATTCTCCGAAAGCGACCTAGTTTTTCAATGAACATCACTAGGAAAAATCAAAGCTATGGAAAGTGGCCAGCAAAATGGGAAGGCACTTATAAGTTCAACAAAATTCTTGGACTCGACGCCTGCCAACTACAAGAACTAGGGGGCTGATCACTGGAACACTCCTGGAATGTGGAGCACTTGCAGAAATATTACGAATAAGTACATTCCAGTGATACTCCACTCTCTAAAACTCATATATCCTTAGAACTTTTGTACAATAGACTACTTTGTTTTGAATTTTTGCGTTATCAAACGGCATTCAAGTCGAACTTGTGTCAGGAAAGGTTATCAAATAAACACATACAAGTTCATTAAAAATCTATTCTACTCTATGATTCTACGATGAGCTTTCCCCATTCCTATAATACTAACTCGCCGGACTCCAAGTTCCCCTAGAGTCTATAATACCAAATTGCCAAACTCTGACTTCCCTTAGAGTCTATAATATTAACACGCCATACATCGAGTTCCCCTAAAGTCTATAAGCTAAAATCTTTAGACTGACTAACTTCTGTGTCCCAAAATTACAACTCTCCAAAACTGATTTTCTTCCTATCGAAGAAAAAGCTCCAGTATACAAAAATTTACTCAAAATCTATAGAAATATACAAAACAAAATTTCATGTCAACTAAGCATTACAAAAGAAGGTTGTCGAAACCAAGAAGAAAGATGGAGATAAAAAACATTTTCACAAAGTCTTCTCAAAATATCGAAACATCTTTATATAAACAAAGGACATAGGATCTTCAAGTCTCTGACACGGAAGCACTTGGAGGCACCATGACAATTTGACAATGGGTATCTACCATGTCAATAACCGCTTGCTCCGTCATCTCGGCCACCATTGCAGACATCTGGGTGAAAGTGAATCCGGTTCCGGCTGACCTAATCTTCATGAGAGCCTCAACATCCTAATGTTTACTGGGGGATCATTATACAGCTCCTCCACCATGTCCCTACAAGCATTGACCCAAGAAGGAATGTCATTGACGTATCAAAAATAAAATCCTTAACCTTTAGTTTCTCCTTGCTCCTCACCTCTGATGCACGGTAAGATTCTCTAATTTCTCCCTTCACTCCGCCTCCGAAGCCCGAATAAGGGAAGCCACACTCTCCAATGTTTTTTACAATAGTCTTCTGTGTCTCTACGGCCATTTGGATCTTCGCAGCCTTCATGTCCAAGGCCCGCGTTGTGCTTTCCATCTCCCTCAGTTTCTCCAGAGCCATCTCCCTCTCCTCTATGGGTTTCACCTTGTCTTCGTGGTACTCCTTCATCTTGTCCAATGTTATCTCAAAGTCTATATGCAGAGCGGTAATATTTGTAGCAGACCTAGCATTATAAATTTTTGCTAATCTAATATGATCTCCCAGGTCGACCTCCAGGAGAAGATCATAGTCAATTGAAATTATGCTGGTGAGTTTCACAGCTTGTGCCACATCTGTAGACCTCATCACCGGGGAATGCCTACAGGACGAGAAGAAAGGAAAGCAAACTCTTGTGACGTATCATCACGATCATGTTCCTCCATGCGGGTGACCCCTTCATTAGTAGCTTAAGACAAAAGGAGAGTGCTAAACTTGCCAGTATCTTGATTCACATAATAAAAAAATTTACCCGTCATTCAGGTAAAATCTTGACGAAACTCAACCAGCTGCCTGATTCACTTGCCCCGAAGATTTAAGATTGAGATTCTTTTAGATGCCAGAAGCTAGCTACTCGCCTTCACTATCCAAGATGATTAATCCAAGAACTCATTGGAATAAAATTAGGAGTAGGGTATATTGTTAATACAAAAACTAATAGGCTCCACCCTAGAAGAGTATAAGGGTTCGCCAAGTAAATGGATTGTCCAGAGCGCTTGGAGCCTAAGAAGGTCCATCTAGGAAAACTCAATTATATCATGATACATCGCGAGCCTCGCACATGACAGCTCAAGCAATTCGCTTATAACCAGGACTATCTGATCTCTCCTTTCCTCAATGCATGGAAATCCTGAAGATTCCAAAGTTCATTTATCTGATCTCTCCTTTCCTCAATGCATGGAAATCCTGAAGATTCCTAAGTTCATTAGGATGGTAATTGAGGAATTATAAGTACACATCTTCTTCATAGTAAGGGAGGGTTTTTTGATAAATCTTTGATCGATATGAGTGCTTGTAATAGAGGGAAGAGAGAGTTTTATTCCCTGTGATTGTGTGCTCAACTACTCAATAAAGCGATCCTGCCGATCCATTGAAGTATCTCCAAGAACGTAGACTTGGCACTCCACCAAGTCGAACCTTGTTATACCCATGAGCATCTTTTTCTCTATCTTTTTCATTCTCTTCGCTATCCAATTCTTTTGTAGGTTGTGTTTCCCACATAGGCCTGGCAACCGGGCAGTACCTGGTACAGATGTGGCATGGCATGCCAACAGCATGCTCGTCTGGGCATAAGCCCAAGCATGGCATGCCGGCATGGTCCACCAGGCATGTGTCGTGGCCGTGCTTGCATGTGCCAGCCCGGGATTTTTTTTGATAAATTACAGTTTTGATTAGTAAGTTAGTTTAGTTAGTTAGTTAACTTAATTTAGTAAGTTTAGTTTAGTTCTGACAAGTAAAAGAGATTGTGAAAATGAAATTTTATTATATAGAAACTAATTACATTAACAAATAACTCTATAAATCTATTTGGAAATGATACAAAACCTGAAGAGAGGGGATAGAACTCTAGCCGTCACACTCAACTTCTTCTTAGTATTTTTTCGAAATAATTAAGAGTTTTAAAAAATTATAGAATCCGAAATGAAAAAATTTACAATTGTGAAAAGAAAAAAAAAAATTAAGACTTAATTGTGTAGAAGCATTCAATTTTCATTTTTCTTTGAGTGAGTTCTCTTGCTCTAATTTGTTAGATCTCCTTTGATCTCTTTGTTTAGTATCGAGCCAATTTTTCAAGTAAACACACATCTCCAATATATTTGTTGTCATTGAGCTCCTCCACTCCGTTAGTACTCTACCACTAGTATTAAAAGCAGACTTCGATGATATTGTGGACACTGGAGGGGTTAGTAGATCGCATGCCATATTGAATGCACGGAATATGTTTTCTCCTATGATTTCTACTAGGACAAAATATCAAAATATTCATAACTATCAGGTGAATAATTATCTGCTTTGGCCCTTTCTAAATAGTAGTAAAGTCCATCGAAAGGCATACTAGATTGCTTAGGTTTTTTACAGTGGAATACAGATGATATTATTGGTTTTTTGCTTTCTTGAATAGTGGATTGCTTTGCATTTTGTGATTTATCACCATACATGTCTTATATGTATGGTACATAATATCTAAAAATATTTTAATATCATTAACTAATTCTTGAATATTATCTATATAACACATACTTGTATGAAATATGTCTATTAAAATTTTCATTCCATCTAATTTATATCATAGATCTATAACGATTGCAAAATATAGTAAGTATGGAAAATTTCTAAAATATTTACTAAATTTAATTTCCATGGACTTTTCAATATCTTCAAGAATTGGGTTATTCCTATTTTCATTAAAAACCGAACTAATTTCGGTTAAATAGTTAAGTGCAATGTATGTGATTGGATAGCAAGTGTTCGAAAATGCTCTACTTGTATCTTCAAATTTACTTAAAAAATTACAAATGTAATGCAAATAATTCCATTCATTAACATCCAAACTACATGATGGTAATTTTATTTCATTAAATATATTTACTACATCTTTATATTTAATTGCCTTTTCTAATGTTTTAAATATAGAATACCATCTTGTTCTTATATCTTGAAATAAAATTCTTGGTGAGATTTTAAAATTATTATATATTTGTTTAAATGTTTGTCTTCTTGGCTTACTACATTTTACAAATATTATTGTGTTCCTAAGTTTTGTTATTGAATCATTTATTACACTTAACCCATCTTGCCAACACAAATTAATTATGTGACAAAGACACCAAATATGAAGTAATTTTCCATCTAAAATCGTTTTAGTAATATTTTTTTAAAATTTCTATTGTGGCTATATTTTTGGAAGCATTATCGAAAGAAATTGAAAAAAATTCATTCTATTCCGAACACCGAAAAAACACTTAGTAAGATTTGTGGAAGATTATGTACATTGTGTGGAAATTTAAATCTCCTAAACCCTATTATTCTTTTTTTGTGTTAACCAATCTTGATTTATATAGTTGGCCGTTATACATAATGAATGACTACCATTTAAGGCCTTCCAATAATCGGAGGCCTTAAATGGTAGCCATTAAGAAGGGTTGCTCAGTGTGCACTATCTATATTGCTAATTTTTCTCTACCGGATATAGGATTATATTTAAACGTTTGTAAACTTCCTCCATATGTGTTTATTGTGTTTGTTGTGGCTCATTTAGTGGGGTTTGCTTTTTCTAAATGTCTTTTAAGGTGATTGGTTCTACTTCCTTCAGAGATGGATTAGGGTATTTGGTAGTGTTTTCATCTACCTTTTTTAATACCATCTTCTATAAATTTTTCAAAGTGATTCCATATATCCAATTTTGAAGCCCTAGTGGAGATGGTTGTTTGGTTTGTAGGTATTGTGGTTTGGATGGGCTCTTCTTCTGGCATATTAGAGGACTTTATATTTTTAATATGACTGTGACGCAAATGGTACTTGTGGAGCGTGTTCTAATGGTTCACAAAGACATCAGTATTCTTTATTTGATAAAAAAAAGAAAAAAAAAATTACTCACGGCTTGAGAAAACCGTGAGTATGGAGAGCTAGAGAGTTAAGAGTTGAAACCGAACATTGCATCTTGATGCTTGAGAGTTGAGAGTTGAAGGCGAAGAGTGATTGCTCTGGAGATCTCTTCTTGATAGTTGCTCTTGAATCATGAATCTTGATAGAATATGGATGAAGTTTAGTAGGAGAATGTGTGTTTGGAAATATTAGAGAGAGTTGAAAATCAAAGAGAGTTTGAGAATTGTGAGGAAGAATGAAATTGGGGAAGGAGGGGGTATTTATATGAGGGAGAAGAAGTTTTTTTACCCAAAAAAAAAAATCTGCAAACAGACCCCCGTGGGCATTTTGACTATTGGGGGCAAAATTTGTAAATGTTTTACAAAAAACCCCCCCAACAGCTAGTTTCACGGCCGTTGGGGGCTTTATGCAAAACAAATTTTCAAATCCCCCATAAACGGCTATAAATGGCTACATTTAAAAAAAAATTGGCATGTCGTCCATCCTGGCCCATTTGCCACACCTATTCCCGCATCTCTGTTGGCTTGAATCTGTCTAGGGTCAAATTTCTTCCGTTGTCTTGGAAGTTGGTCCAACTCCATAGTAATTAATTTTGGATTCAACATCTTCCAAATAAGATAATTCATCTTCACTGTGGGATGAACAATTGGCCAGAGAGGGCGGAGAACGAGGGATTTTGCCAAATTATGTTCAGGAGGAGGAGGCGAGGTTTCGACCGTCTTACTAGACAGAATCTAAATGAACTAAGACCGAATCTGGGTTCGTCAAATGTAATCAGAATCCGACGAAGTCAGTTGAAGCATTTTTGGGCAAAAAAGGACACAGAGAGTTCTTTTAGAGAGAGGGAAAGGTAGAGGCAGAGGCAGCGGCAGATGGAGGGATGGAGGGGGGAAGGGGTGCAGGGGAGGGGGAGCGAGGGGGAAGAGGAGAGAGCGGGAGAGATGGGAAGGGAAGTAGAGGAGGAGGGAGGAGGGGGGGGGGGGGGGGGAGAGAGGGAGGGACGGAGAGGGGGAACAGGAGATCTTACAGGAGGGAGCGAAAACACTACCATTTCCTCACCTACGCCCATGAAAACACCTCACCGGCTTCGTCCCACCGACTCCGATGATATTGCAACCATCTCCAGCCGATTGCTATTTTACATACATGACTCCGACTATACAACTCCCTATTTTCTTACTGAACTCCGACTTAACTCCGACCGAATTTGATTGGAGCCGAACGTAGTGGTCGGATTTGAGGTAAGTGTTCATCCTTACATTCACCCTTGCATGATGATTAACGGTATTTCCTGCCATAGTTGAGAAAAAAATTGGTAATTTGCATTATATCGAATCAAACATTTTATGATACTTCTCATAGGAATATGGGAAAGATAGTTCATCCTTTTCATTAAATAAGAGCTTAACTAAACAAAGCCTAATAACCAAATATGATAGTAGCAACATTAGAAACAGACAAAGTGCACCGTAAGAAGAACTTGTTGTGGTGGTAATTCAGAAGCTGTTGATTGATGCTTTCATCTAGACCAAGTAAAGCTTGGATTATAACAAAAGTGTTTGCTAATAAGATTTGAAGTTATTTCCATACAAAGGAAAAAGGGGAAACTAAATTGCTTTGGTATTCTATGTAGAATTGGGATGCAGAGATTATATTTATTAATACTAATTCGAAGGAAATTATGACAAACTCCTATTAATGAGTGTGCTGGTTAAAAAGAAGGATAGGAGTAGAATAGGAATTTGAGAGATAAGAGTGCACTTTAATAAAAAAAGAGAGTGAAATAACTAAGTTCAGGGGTTTTTTGAGAGTTTCAAACTTCAGGGGTGTTAAGTTACACACCTCCAATATTACAGGGGTCTAACTGTAATTAACCCTTTCTAAAATTATAAGATGCTTCATGTTTCTATTTTTTTAGTGTTTGTGGAGGGTTTAAAACTATTGGATGTGGAGAGAGTGGACACTGAAATGTTTGATATTGATCTCAATGGCGAGATAGAGATCGAGTAATTCTGATCAATGCCTGATCTGTAAGTTCTTAAAAGCTTCTTCCCGTAATGTTTGTTGCCAATTATGTATCTCAAAGCAGGCAATGGTTATTGATAATTTATATGTCGAAAGTAGTCACCATCTTTTGTTATGTTGGCAAACAGTGGGTAAACAAAGTAGTTGTTAGATATGTAGTATTTTGATTTACTGCATTTGTTTTGTTTTCGCAGAATATATATATATATATATATATATATATATATATATATATATATATATATATATATATATATATATATATATATATATATTATATAATTTATCAGAATGTTTTGCTATTAATTTTGATGTCGAGGAAATCTCCAAAAAATTGCAGTGTGTTTTGTTCTTGATGGGCTGATTGCAGGTTTATGTACTATGCAACTAGTTTAAGTTTCTGTTTTCAACTGAATCGCTTATGTTATATTTTTTTCCTTCTTGTTCGGTGGCAAAAATAACATTTTTTTTGTTTTGAATTTTGATATGGGCAGATCCAAAAAACCCATTGGTTGTCCGAAATTCATTGGACTGAGTTGGACTTTTTTAAAGAATGGTCCATTTGGGATTTGAATCAGTCCAAAGTCCAAAATTTTAGTTTGGACATTAAATGGATCCGGCCTGGCCCGATCCCGCCCTGCCCATTCTCATCCCTATCCTGAAGGTCATTTTAAAGGATATGTTTCAAAATAGTGGTTCCTCGTGTTAGCAAAAAATAGCGGAATAATGCTAATGCAACAACCAGTGGAATCAAATAGTTAACCGAAGAGAAAAATAGCAGAGACAAAGAACACGCAGATTTAACGTGATTCGGCAATATGCCTATGTCCATGGGGACCCGATCGAAAAACTTCCACTATATCAAAAGTGATTACAAGCTTTTAGTTCTCAACCACAAGAGAAGTGACAAAGAAATCACACAAGAATTTGAGATCAAAATCCTAACTTCTTGTTGCAGTGATTTTTCTCCTTGGTTCGGCCGCCGAAAATCCAAAGGAAACCACTCGGTGCTTTGCTTTTGTCGACCACAGCTAGGGAAAGCAACAACAGCGGCTTTATTTCTTTTCTGGCCAAAAAATCAGCAGCCTCACCTTTTGTTTGCTGCTGCAGCCGCCACAAACAAAATGCTGAATTAACTTTGGCCAAAATTAATCCGCTTCAACCTCTTTAGTTTCAGCCACCCTTTTCCCTTTTTATTTTTCTTTTTTTTGGCTCCTTTTTTGGCTTGATCCAAAACCCTAGCACTATACCCCATATATATATCATATCATAACGCGTTTGGGCCAGTTTTGGTCCCGTTTCGGTGTACCAAAGTCCGTTGCGGCAATGGCCTCCATTAGCAACAATCTCCCATTTGGAGACCTATTGCAAAATTGTAATCTCTATATATGATAATTCTAGTATCCAAAGCTTTTACATTGGTCATTTAAAGTCCAGATTTCAACATTCAACACAAATGCACCAAAGTTGAGCAATAGCTCAACTTTTTTCTATCAACCGGCTTTGTCAACATATCTACAGAATTCTTACCGCCCTCAATCTTCTCCAACTTCAATTGGCCATCCTCCAATAAGAATCTAATGAAGTGATATCTCAAGTGAATTTGTTTAGTTCGTAAATGATACGCCGAGTTCCTAGCAAGATGAATTGCACTCTGACTGTCACTATATAACCTGCAATCCACTCCATCAAAACCCAACTCACTCATCAATCGCTGCAACCAAATAAATTCCTTACTTACTTTTGCAGCTGCAACATACTCAGTTTCTGTCGAAAATAAAGCAACAATTGATTGTAATATTTAAATCCAGCTTATCGTTGTCCTTCCCATAGTAAAGACATAACTTGTGGTGCTCCTGCCATTTTCTCTATCACCCGCATAGTTCAAATCCACAAAACCTTACACATCAATATTATCACCCCTAAAATACAAACAATACTTTGAAGTACCTTTCAAATACCAGAAAATCCACTTTACCGCTTACCAATGTTTCTTTCCAAGCTTCTTCATAAATCTACTCACTACTCCCACTGCATGTGCAATATCTGATCTTGTACTCACCATTGCATACATGAGACTCCCAACGGCCGATGAATAAGGCATATTTTCTATGTGTTTCATCTCCTCATCTGTTTTAGCACCTTACTGTTTTGATAGTTTAAACTGACCACCAAGAGCTGTAGTTACCGGTTTTGTTTTATCCATATTGAATCTTTCCAACACCTTCTTGATGTACCCCTCCTGAGATAACCACAATTTCTTACTTTTCTTATCTCGGGTAATTTGCTTCAAATAACTTGTTTAACCTCACCCATGTCCTTTATAGAGAATCTCCCTGCCAACTTTCTCTTCAGATCATTTATTTTCTTTATGCATGTACCTGCCACAAGCATATCATTTACATACAAAGTAAGTATAATAAAGTTACCATGCTTAAACTTTTGTAGATATACATAATGATCTGAATTGCATCTGGCAAAACCTGAAACCAATATAAACTTATCGAACTTTAATTATCATTGCCTCGGCGCCTGTTTCAACCCATACAAGCTCTTTTTCAGTTAACATACCCAATTCTTCTTTCCTTTAACTTCATATCCCTCTGGCTGTTCCACGTATATTTTCTCCTCCAAATCACCATAAAGGAAAACAGTCTTCACATCGAGCTTCTCTAAATACAATCCTTTCACAGCCACAATACTTAATATTGCTTTGATAGAAGTCATCTTGATAACAGGTGCAAATATTTCATTAAAGTCAATACATTTTCTCTGACCGTATCTCTTCACCACAAGTCTAGCCTTGAATCTTTTTGTCCCTCCTGCCTCATGTTTTACCCTATATACCCACTTGTTATGCAATTTTCTATCTTTTCCGGTCGCTTCACCAATTTTCATGTGTGATTCTTCTCCAAAGAAGACATCTTATCACGCATGGCTTGCTCCTACTTAAGACGAAATTTATCCTGCATAGCCTCATAGTAACTCTTTGGTTCATCTGCATCAGTATACAAAACAGATATAAAGGATGACAAAGTTTTTGGGTTGGCTTCGTTATCCTCGTGCTCCTCCTCAAAGTGGGAACACTCTTTGATGAAGTACTGAAACCATCTACTTCAGTCAGTGGCTCTCTCTCCTGTTCGGTCTCATCTGAAACTTGTGTATTCTCGGGTATAACCATTTATTTCCCTTCAGATATAGGTATTTCTTCCTTTCTTTTATCCATGGAATCCATCCCATCTTGTGGCTCATCCAGCTCCAAATCCTCTTTCTCAACTGTTTTCTCACTCTTATTCTCCATTCGGTCTTTATACATACAGCCCTGATTGAATACTACATCTCTGCTACAAATCACCTTATCATGCTCATAATCCCATAAGCGATAACCATATTCGTCGCCACCGTATCCAATGAATGCACACTTTTGAGATTTAGAATCATGCATCTTTCTCATCTCATGATCCACATGTGCATATGCTATACAACCGAATACTTTTAAGAATGAATAATTCACAGTCTTACCAGAACACATCTTCTCTGGAATTCCTCCATTTAAAATACTAGCTGGACTCCTGTTGATCAGATAGACTGCCGTATCTATAGCGGCTACCTAAAGTTGCAAAGGCAAACCTACATATAGTCTCATACTCCAAGTTCGCTTCAAAATGGTTCTATTCATCCTCTCAGCCATGACATTTTGCTGCAGTGTCCTAAGTACCGTCTTCACTCTCCTGATCCCGTGGGTAGAGCAATAGTCATTGAACTCCTTATCGCAAAATTCCCTACCATTGTATGACAACAAAGATTTCACCTTCAAACTTATTTCATTCTCAACAAGAGCTTTTCATATCTTGAAGATCTTGAAGACATCGGATTTCTGCTTAAGTGCAAACACCCATATTTTCCTGCTTGCATCATCTATGAAAGTGACAAAATAAGAATTATCTCCAAGAGACTTCACCGAAGAAGCCCCCCATACATCTGTATATACCAACTTTAATCTCTCGGTTTTCTTCTCCTTACCATCCTTCATAAAGCTAACTTGTTTCTGCTTTCTAAACACACTGTTCTCATAGAAATCAAAATTAGCATCTTTCATATCTGTCAACATACCTCTGGATTGCAATACCCTTATGCCGCTCTCGCTCAAGTGACTGGGCCTCTGATACCATAAGGTAGCCTTCTCATTTTTCACGGTGGCCAAAGAAACAACGTGATCCACTGAGCATGAGAGTAAATATAGAGTTCCCACTCTCTCACCCTTGACCACTACCATTGCTCCTTTACTGATCTTCCACTGTTTCCTCTCAAATGAGATTTGATAACTTTCGCCTTCCAGCTTGCTAACATATATCAAATTCTTCTTCAAATCTGGTATGTGCCTGACCTCATGTAAAAGCAACTTTCCACTATTGCACAACTTCAACTGAATTGTGTCCTTACCGACAATCTTGCATTCATGCCCATTACCAACAGTCACATACCCAAAATCACCTTGGACATAATTCTCAAACCATTCTCTACGAGTAGTGCAATGAAACGCAGCCCCTGAATTCACAAACCATAGATCTGACCTTGATTCTGTATGAGCAGACAAGTACACGTATCTTACTCTTTACTTGGATTCACCACAGTCGCTCCTTCCTTGTTTTTGTTTGGACAATCCTTCTTCATATGACTCTCTGTCTTACATTTTCAACACACTAATTTTTTCTTGAACTTCCCCTTAGATTTTGATCTTCCTCTTTGCTTCGACTCTCTGCTTAAATTTCTACCTCTTTCCTTCCTTCTGTCATTATCAAAAGACATAGCAGTACTTGTAGAAATTGTGCTCTCACCCATGCTCTTTTTTATCAATTCATCATTCATGATTGTACTCACAACATCATCAAATTTAAGAGCAGTATTGGAAGAATTGCTGATGGCCATAACAACATTACTCCAACTATCTGGTAACGAACATATAAACATCAAAGTTTTAATGTTATCAGTAAAGACAAAATCTAAGGATTTAAGTTGTACCCATAATGTGTTAAATTCGTTCAAATGATTAACAACTGAACTATCAGAAGGCATTCTCAAGTTGAATAATTTTTTTATTAGAAACAGTCTATTTGAAGCAGACGGCTTTTCATAAAATTTAGCCAATACTAACATCAAACCTGAAGTGGTCTTTTCCTTAGAGATGTTGAACACAACCTGCTTTGTCAAGCACAATCGAATATGCACCAAAGCCCTCATGTCCAACAATTCCCACTCCTCATCTATCAACTTATCTAGTTTTTCTCCAAACAGTGGTTGATGTAAATTCTTTTGATATAAATAATCTTCCATCTACAATTTTCACCATTGGAAATTTGTCCTATCAAATTTTTTAATTTTTCCCTTCCTATCTTTCGCCATAACTCCCACTCAAAATCAATACCGATCTGAACGAAATCTGACCTGAACTAGGGCTCTGATACTAATTGTTAGCAAAAAATAGTAGAATAATACTAATGCAATAAGCAACGAAATCATATAGTTAACCGAAGAGAAAAATAGCAGAGATAGAGAACACGTAGATTTAACGTGGTTCGGCAATATGCCTACGTCCACGGGGACCCGATCGAAAAACTTCCATTATATCAAAAGAGATTACAAGTTTCTTGTTCTCAACCACAAGAGAATTGACAAAGAAATCACATAAGAATTTGAGATCAAATCCTAAGCTCTTATTGCAGTGATTTTCCGCTTTGATTCAGCTGCCGAAAATCCAAAGGAAACCACCCGCTGCTTTGCTTTTGTTCGGCCGTAGATAGGGAAAGCAACAGCAGTGTTGGCAGTGAAAATTTCTAAAGTAAATAGAGTTTTCCACAACAGGACGCGGAACTAACTTAGTAGCTCCGCGTTTGGCTATATTAGCCTCGCGTTTGAACAAAACGCGGAGCTATTCAATAGCTCCGCATTAGTTCCGCGTTTTGGTTCTTTAGCTCCGCATTTTGATGCAATTAGCTCCGCGTGAGCAGATAACCAGAATCTCAAAGTGATTGAGATTATGATTTGGACTTATCCAAATACCCAAATTAAGTCCGATCAGAACTCTAAATCAAGAGATTTAAATCAAAACTAAGATATTTGATTGGAATCCTTGATGAGTACAAATTCTATTTAGATAGAAACTCTCATATGATCCTAAGGCTATAAATACCCTCTTGGGGAAGCCATAGGGATCTTTTCTTTTCGGTCTTCTTTTCTTCTTTTCGGCATCTTGGAGAATTAAAGTTACGTATAGAGCCTTGAGTTTGTGAAAGACCAGAGAAGATCGTCTATAGTCGACCGTCATCTTCAAGAGAGAAGATTTCGACGTTCGATCGTACAAAGGAGTTGCTTGACAGATCCCATCACCACAGATCCTACACTATTTTGTAAAAGAGAGCGATTGAGATATAAAATCCTCTCGTTTGTTCCTTCTCTTTTTTTCTTGTTCTCTTTCGTTGTAATTCGAGTTTATTCAATGGAAGGAAAGCGACCAAATTCCGCTGCGAGCAAACTGGCGACCACAGTGGGAGCCATCTCTTTCACTGATGAAGAGATTGTGGCGCAATCGGACGTTGGCATGATCGGATCCGAAGTAGACACACTGGTCGTTGAAATCGACCAGCAGAAGTACGAGGAGTTCCTCTCCTCTGAATCAGGTGACTTGGCTGAGACGCGCCGCTATCGTTGCGTGCCCTCCAATACCCGAGCAACGGGTAAAAAGGTATCTTCCGATAAACGGGGATCCTTGGAGACCGCGGCCATAAAGCCGTTATCTGGTCAGAAAATCCTAGCAGAGGATGGTCCCTTTACTGCCGAAGAAGGCCTGGGAACTGGATTGACCAGAACCCAACTCCGGAATAGGAATCGGAGAGCAAGGCGAAAAGCCCTCAAAGCCCGCCTTAGACGCGAGGCTAATGGATGCGAGGCTATGGTCCCTCGCAAACTGGCTCGCACTAATCACGAGACCAGTCATTATCGCGTTAAACGTGAAGTTACAACTTGCCTTAAAAGCAAGGAAAAGCCAGCGTGTGATATTCCACGCGAGGCTACTGCTGAGCCTAGCAAGAAACGCAAAACCAGTAAGATTTGCGCTAGTCGCAAAATATCTGACACTCGCGAGAAACGCGAGTATAAAAATTCTTTAAAGCCAGCGTGTTATTTTCCACGCGAGCTACTGCTGAGCTTAGCGAGAAACGCGAAGCCAGAAGTACTTGTGAGAAACGCAAGACTTCTTACACTCGTGATGAATGCGAGGATAAAAACTCTTTACAGCCCAGCGTGTGACCCCCACGCGAGGCTATTACTGAGCCCAGCGATAAATGCGAAGCGATAAATGCGAAGCCAGTGCTACTTGCGATAAACGCAAAATTTTCTGACACTCACGAGAAGCGCGAGGATGATTGGCAAATTGTTGTCAATCGTAAAAACCGTGCTAGGCGTGAAGCTATGATTTGCGTTAATCGCAAGGGTAAGCTAGCGTGCAAGAATTTTCTTCCACGCGGGGCTATTATTCCAGAAGCTAAACTTCTGAAGGCACGCCAAGCCAGCAAGAAACGCAAAGCTAGCATGGCAAAACGCAGAGCTATTTTTCAGCCCCGCGAGATAAGACGCGAAGCTATTTCTAAGCTCCACGTAGATCAACCCGACTACAGAATCAGGGCTGATCGTCGCATCAGTGGACCAGAATTGGACTCCAGTGATCCTAAAAAGCGTCAGTGGGTTCCTAGACCCTCTCAAAAGTTGAATGAGTCCCATGACTCCATGGCTAAGGTCACGGAGCTCAGGGAGTATCTATCTAAGAAGAGAGGCATAGAATAAGTTCAAGCTGAACCTGTCTGTCACTACCAGCAGCTTATGACAGCGGTATCCGCTGTAATGGACAATTGTGGCTGCAGCAAGAGCAGGGATCGGTGTTCGACCGATTAACTGAGTCGGACAAGAATCCTAATAAGAAAACAAAAACCACTTCCTTAAAAGAATGGAGAGCTGTAACCTCCAATATGGTAGGAAAATGGAAGAAGGTTATAGAGACGGATGATGATTCAGAATCGAGTGATGAAGAACCTCATCATATCACTCGACTTAAATCAGGAGCCGTCCCGCCTCGAAACTATAAGAGGCTTGTAAGGGGTTCTTATGACGATGACAGCGATAATTCAGCTATAGCTTCACCTCATTCTTCCGCGTCATCTCGGCTACAAAAGTCAGCATCACACATGGCGGACAAATCTGACGACATCGATCGGAGATTTAAAGCTCAAGAAAGAATGATTCGAAAGCAACAAAAAACGATTGAAGATCTTAAAGTGATGCTCTCAAAATTTGTTGAGGATAACACCAAAAGGGGCAAAGAAACTCTGAACGAAGAGGAAAAAGAAGAAAAAGCCCACTCGATGCACGAGGATGAGGATAGATTTTCTTTCCATGATGCGCATGGAGAAAAGATAGAAAAGTTACAAAATCAATTCAAAGCTCTGATGCATAAAAAGGAGTTGAAAGAGTCAGGGGTCTCAAGACCATATCCGCCTGAATGGGATGTGATACCATACCCTCAGACGTATAAGCCGCTCAAATTAGACCCATATGACGAGAAGGGATCTCCCAATCAGCACATTTATTACTTCTTGTCCTTAGCAGGACATTTGATGGGCAATGACCCGATTATGACCAAGGTATTCGCAAGTACTTTGCGAGGGCCTGCTTTTACTTGGTTTATGCAGCTGCCCCCAGGTACTATTAATAACTGGTTAGATGTTGAGAAATTATTTCTCGCACGTTTCTTCGAGGATGATACCGAGATTACGGTTCATTCCCTCCTTGCAACTAAACAAAGGGAACAAGAGACAGTTAAGGACTTCATAGAAAGGTTCAGGGAGAAGTCCGTGCATTGTAAACACGGAATGGCCCAGGAAACTCTAGTGGAGACATGTCGGCATAATCTTAAGACTAACGTGCTCCTAAAAATGGGGGCCGTAGAGTCTAAGACATAGAGAGATTTGCTCAAGCAAGGAGAGCAAGCCGAAGACTTGATCCGGCGAGTTGAAGAGTCTCGTGGATCTAGAAGCACTGGGAATAATAGGCCATACACCCAGAATAATAATAATAAGAATAAAGGGAAAGCGGTGATGGCATCAGAAGTTGCTCCGAAGAAGACAAATCCTCCTCCAAACTCGAAGCCCCAGAATCAGCAGGGCACGAGACAAAATAGGCCTCAGCAAGAGAGGACCTATACTTTCAAGGCGGAGTAAACACCTACGCTCTTCCACTTACTCCTGAGAAAGGGAATGTTGAAACTCCCGGAGAATAGGAAACTGGAGGACGCTGGTAAAACCAATGACCCCAATTATTGCCTCTACCACCGGAAAGTTGGACACCCTACTAAGGATTGTTATCCTCTAAAGAACAGGATCTAAGCACTAATAGAAGCTGGAGTTCTGACGCTTAAAGAGGAGCAAAAGAAGGTCACTGCCAATATGGCAACTATAGTGATTGGAACCCATGAGTTCCCCATAGGGGTGACCCCAATTCCAAAGGGTAAGCTGGTTACGAAGAACCATGATCCTCACAAGAAAGCTCAGGAAGGACTTATCCCCATAACAACTCAAAAGGGGGAAGTCATATGGGTCCACCCTGATTTGCTACAGGATGAACAGTGGACAAACACAGGGGGTCAGAAGAAGAAGCGGACTAGCAATGCTATCTCCGCAAAAATAAAAGATGAATATATTGCAGGGGTACCTACAGACTCTGAAGAGGAGCCCGAAGCCATGGCCACTCATCAAGATAGGGCGGGCCCTTCCGGCACTCGGTCTGGAAAAACATATCTTAAGGACTATACCAGAGTAGATCCGAAGATATATATGCAAAACTCGTCGATTCTGCAAAACAGAAAGATCTTCATTTCTAGAAAAACCCTGGAAAAGATGAAGGAGTCAAGGATACTTCCTTCAAATTCGATATTATAGCTCAGCTGGCAAATATTCCAGCTCGAGTCACACTATACGAGTTGCTACGATTATCGAAGTCAACTCGTGAGGTGTTAAGAGAGGTTTTGGCAGACTCTGAGTCATTCCTACCTCAGATTGTTGAGCCGACCGATGAAGAACAGGACTCTTGCTCCGGCTGTCACCAAGTAAGGAGGCAGGTCCCACAAATTATTTTCTCTCCAGAAGATATGCAGGTGAGGAATATAAAGCATAACAGGCCTTTATATTTTACTGGATATGTCGGATCCACGAAGGTGGACCGAATTCAAATTGATCCGGGTTCTGCACTAAGTGTCGTGCCCAGAAGGTTGATGCAGCTGTTAGAGATTTTCCTCCATCGTCTGACACCAACCAATACAACAATATATGGGTTTAATGCCAATAATAGCCGTCCCCTCGGAAAAATCCGACTCCGATGTCAAATTGGAGATTTGAGGACGAAGGCTACATGCTACGTTATTGATGCAGATACTTCCTACAACATTTTATTAGGACGACCTTGGATCCACGCTCACATGATAGTCCCGTCGACTCTCCACCAATGCATGAAGTATTGCGATGAAGAAGGAGAAGTCCGGCCACTAATTGCAGATAAGCAACCATTTAAAGGGCTGGAGAATTACTTCACAGATGCTGCACTCTACAAACCAGCCCATGAAGTCTCCAATGACGATCCTAGCAAGCCTCAAAAGCCTGACGAAAGCGGTAACGAGGCAGATACTGAGTATGAGCTTCCTGAAGAAGACGATGGGGGTGATTATGAAATCAATCCTCACTTAGATTTTAGTCTGAGTCTTGATAATGCAGCTGATGTAATAGAGGAAGAGTGGATTATAAATGAAAATATAAAGTTAGTCTACGAGCCTGCTATAGCTACTGAGTCTGAACCTTCTTGTACTTCCACCGAAGTGGATGGCCTATCCGAACTTGAAGTTTTGGCGGTATACCATCTGCCCCTCAGGTCATCCTTCCTCTCTCAATTAGAAATAACTAAGGGTCAAGGTCACTTCTTTGAAGTGCCTCCCCGACAGAAGTCTCAAAAGCCGATTATGTTTGAGAAAGTAATTACGTCACCTCAACAAGAACAGAGCAGTGAAAGTGATGAACAAACATCACCTCAATTTCACTTGTATGAACAGAAGTCCCGGCAAATGATGGAGAAAATGGGTTATAATTTTATCCAGAAACCGGGATTGAACTTTGGAAGAGGGCGACGGAATCTCATACCCTCATTCAGACCGAGAGGGAAAAGCCCGGATTATTATCAAAAGACTAGCAGGGGGTTGGGCGATGAATCCACTCCTCCCTCACCACCATGCCGATATGAAGAAGAATCTTCGTCCGATGAAGGTTTAAACCCGGTTGACCAGGACTCGGATATAAGTACTGGCACCTGGTTTCAATCCTTGACAGCCAATATGGTTTCAGCCGCACTTGAAAGCGACGAGGAACCAATTGACGTTCAGGATGATTCCTGGGCTAAGCATATGGACACTCTCTGGGATGTCCGCTTTGAACAGCGTGACCCACCCACTGAAGATAAATTGGAACAAATCAACATGGGAACAAATGAAAATCCTAAGCCCATCTTCATAAACGACACGCTAACTCCCTTGGAAAAAGAGGAACTTATATCTCTTATCAAAGAGTATTTAGACGTGTTCACATAGAGCTACGAGGACATGCCCGGGCTTGACCCTCAAATTGCCACTCACCGGTTAAATATTAAAGAAGACGCCAAACAAGTTAAACAACAACAAAGGCGTTTTCGACCGGAATTGATGGAGGCAATAGTTATTGAGGTCAATAAACTTATAAAATCCGGATTCATCCATGAAGAGAAACATCCTGATTGGGTGGCTAACATAGTGCCAGTTCGTAAGAAGAATGGCAAAATCCGGATATGCATCGATTTTCGAGATTTGAACGCTGCATGTCCGAAAGATAAATTTCCACTTCCCATCACCGACATGATGATTGATAATACTTGTGGTTATAAGAGGATGTCCTTTATGGATGGCTTCTGCTCCGCATTAGTTACGCATTCTGGTTCTTTAGCTCTGCTTTTTGATGCGGTTAGCTCCGCGTGAGCAGATAACCAGAATCTCAAATTGATTGATATTATGATTTTGGCTTATCCAAATACCCAAATTAAGTCCGATCAGAACTCTAAATCAAGAGATTTAAATCAAAACTAAGATATTTGATTAGAATCCTTGATGAGAATAAATTCTATTTAAATAGAAACTCTTTCATCAACCGAGGGCTATAAATACCCCTTTGAGGAAGCCCTAGGGATCTTTTCGGATCGACTTTTTAGCATCTTGGAGAATTCGAGTTACGTATAGAGCCTTGGATTCGTGAAGAGCAGAGAAGAAAAAATCATCTACAATCGGCCGTCACCTTCAAGAAAGAAGAGTTTGACGTCAGATCGTCCAAAAAAGCTGCTTGACAGATCCCATCGCCACAGATCCCACACTATTTTGTAAAAGAGAGTGATTGAGATATAAAATCCTCTCATTTGTTCTTTATTGTTCACTTTCGTTGTAATTCAAGCTAATTCAATGGAAGGAAAGGCGAATACAATTTCAGCCGAGAACAAGAATACAGGAGAAGAAGGAATTGATTAGTAAGTCGAATCATGTTCTTTGTATAAAAATAATAGAAAACATTAAGGTAGTTAAAGAGATATGCAGAACATTTGAAGTTAGTTTTGCCGGTGATGGTAAGCAACTTTTAGTTTTCTTTTTTTGAACGTACTATCAATATATGATATCTCGAACATGTAGTTCTTCATATTATCAGGAAAGTTTAAGTCGATCATCATGGATGATCATTGATTGTTGACCTGGATAAATGAGTCTATGGATGCCGACATTGGGACTTTAGTGGGATTCCATGTATTCATGCAGCTGCTATCGACAAGCACAAGTGCAACATCAAAGGCTTGTTTCTCCCTATTTCACAATGGATAGATACAGGATGGCGTATGCCTTAATGGTGCATCTAATAGCAGATCCATCACAGTGGCCACAAATTCCACAAGAGGAATATGTTATGCCTTAAGAGTAGCGAAAATAACTTGGCAAACCTCGAAGTGCAAGAAAGGAGGATGATGAGAAGGAGGAGAAGATAATGCGCCAGCCAATACGGCGAAAATGTGGAAGGATGAGATGTGCTATATTCAAGGATGAAGGCCATAACGTTAGGACGTACAAATGCATAAGCAGATGGGCAAAATGATGGAATGAATAAGGAGAAGACAAGTAATGGACATGTAGATCCAGGGCATAGTTAAACTCCAATGGCTGACATTCGAGTGGAGAGTGACATCAGACAAGAAATCCAATGGGATGATATCGAAGAACACCAACAACCGGATGAGAGTCGGAGTAGGTAAGGAGGAAGAAAGCCAGTCAAGAAGCAGCTAGTTTCAAGGAAGGGGCAGAAATCCAAGAAAAATCCATCAACAGGTGATGTGATAATTTAACTTCAAGCGTACAGTGTCAATTGTCTATACAGATTGTCCCACAGAGATCTCAGGTATTTTGCGATTCTTACTATTTCTTTAGTTCTAGTGGATTAACTAAGAGTTTCTAAATTGAGGGAAAATTAGTTCTAAGTTCTAAAGATTAGCCTAGGATTTCGAATCCATTAGAATAATAGCCTAATAATGAATTATCTCTTTCTTCCTAACTTTTTAATTATGCACGGTTAAGTGACATATTAAAAAGGTGATCTTTTTAATTTGATTTTAATTAAGTGCCCCTAAGTATGACCTATCAAGTGATGTGCAAGTATAGACCATAAAAAATAACACTTTTCTGAAAAACACATTATATCAAGTAGAAAATCTTATAAACAAAAGCAAAGAAATAAACTTCAAATCCTAATATAAGTATAGACTATCAAAAGACCAAACTTAAGTATAACCTATCAAAAAAATTAGATATATAAGTTTATTCAATTCAATTTATTTATAGGAAAATCTTGTCAATGATTCTAGAAATAAACAAAGAATATGAATTCCAAATTTCATCTAAGCATAGATTATCAAAATATTAATTAAGCATAATCTATCAAGGAATTATGATTTACGAACTCTATATTTTATTTATTTATAGAAAAATCATAACATTATTTCTTATTTTTGGAAGAAGATGAGATAAATCCTGTTAGATCTATTAAACTAAATAAATCCTATTAGATCTATTAAACTAACTTCTTCTACATCTTAGGGCTAAAGAAAATTAGTTACACATAATTCTAGTAAGCAAAATCCTATTTTTATTCATGAACGGAATTAAATCTAATCTAGAAAGCGATAATAACCTAAACTAGAAAACAATTAACTCTATCTGTAAAGCAAATAAAGATTAGAAAGCAATGACGTACCTCTGGAGTACGGTATTGTGGTCGTTACCCCTTCAGCAAATTCCTAATTTTATTAAATTAAAAATGAGTACAAAAATTATAGGATCCTCCTTAGAATACAAGGATACGGCCAATATATAGGTTTCAGAAATCAAACCCGAATTCTAACAGAACTGAAAAATCACAAAATTACAACGAAACCACCAAAGAAAATCCAGATAGTGGGTTCACCATTGGGCCACTATTTAGTGGCTAAAACCTCCATTTGGTGGCTAATCAATGGCCAATGCTTCTGGTTTTTCTCCTGCACGAGTCTCTTATCTTGTACACTTGATTTTCCTGATTTTATTTGACTTTGACTCTCTGCAGTATTTTAATCTTTTAGCTTTACTCTCTTTGAACTCTTTTCTGGACTTGATTTCCTAATCCGGATATAATTTCATGCCATCTCCTTGTAGCAATCGGATTACCTGAAAAAGATACTAAAAATACCCGAGTAACATTTATTTATATACAAAAATAGATAAAGTATGGGAGGAAGAATATAATATATGATACTTATCACACCCACACCTATCTTTTACTAGTTCTCGAGCAAAACCTAACTCTGAAAAAAAAAAGAAAAATCCTAACTCATTTTTGCAGGAATCGCTATTGCACTTAGCACGTGCAATAAACATTTAAACCCCTACATTACCCTAGTGGACGAGTTTTGTCTCGTGAGGGTTTGTAGTGAATATACCCATTAAAGAATAAAAAAAAGAAAAATAAAGATAATCAAAAATCAAGAAAAATAAAAATTTTATACAAAAAAAAGAAAAATCTCTTTTTTTATGATATTTTCATCAATTAATCTCACTAAGATACAAACTCAAGAACGCATTTAGATTATCAATTTTCAAATCGAGCGTCATATCAGATACACTTATCATTTTAATCAAAAATTTAAATCATATCTTTCAATACCCACTAACAGATAATCATTGGCTCCTATACATCTACGAGCACGTGTGATAGTCTATTTCGGCCTTAGACTCCAACTCTAACTCATGATTCATCTCCTCTCTCATAACAATTTTTTTCTTTTATTTTTCTTTATTTTCTTTTTTTAAGAATATTTCACATTTCATGCCAATATTCACGCTTGTTTAGGCGCACAGTACCTGATTACTCGGTTCATCTCTTTTCTTTTTCTTTTTTAGAATATTTCACCTTTCATGCGAATATTCACGCTTACTTAGGCGCAAAGTATCTGATTACTTGGATCATACTCTTTTTTCACTCTTGAGGGTATTGCCTTAATATTAGGCGCACCCCATTATTTTATCACTCTCGAGACTATTGCTTTAATGCCAGACTCACCCCATTATTTTATTCTCACTTTTTTTTCTTCGTTTAGATACAGAAAACTTACTTTTTCGTTATCATCGTTATCCTTAATCTAATAAACTATTGTGAAGTAAAAAATAGATATATACTTGCCTCAAAACTACTGTTAGCGGTATTTATTTTTCGAATTTTAATCTTTTTTCATAAAATTCAAAGTGTATCGTCCAATCTACTCTCATATCCAATTTCAAATCTAAATTTGTCCCCTTATCTGTAATTAGGTTGATTTATTGATGAAAATAAATAAATTCTCTGGTTTTTTTAGTTAGTTGTTACCCTAAAAACTACCCAAAGTGCAAAATAAAAAAAACCCAAAAATCATCTAAAAAAATAAAAACTCTAAAAAAAACTAAAATCTTAGAAAAACATAAAGAAAATATCCTAACCCACTCCTCCACACCTAAACTCGTGTATACCCTCATACACAAGCCAAGTGTGGTAAAATAATATGAAAACTATTATACAAATGCTATATAAATAATGAGAGTCGTAAAAGTTACTATCTCAATATCATCACCCTATTAACGCATGAAAAACGTTACGACCTCTCGATCGCTTCCCACTTTCATAGTGTGTGCATTTTAAATGTGAAATGGGTGCATTATTATATCTCATCAACCTCCTACAAGTCACGAAATTACCTGTCTGCTTCTTATGTCATCCTTACTTTTTCTTTGTCCACATGTAAGCATTAATAATTGGATTAAAAAATTCTTCATTATAAACCTGTCAATCATCGTTAGTAACAAGATACATGTAGAAATATCGTGAGGTGAGAAGAATGCTATAGGATCAAGTGAATGTGGTGGTAGTCCTTCTAACTCACGAAGTAATGCGAGCTCCTCTGCAAACAAATCCTCAAAAATTTGCTCATAAATCAATGACACACTTGCATAAGTATCATCATACATAGAATCTGTATGTGCCAATTCATCTAATAATATGAGCTCATCTTTGAACATTTGCTCAAATGAGGGTTCATCATCAGTGCAAGATGTCAAATGAGAGTGCAAACTCTGAATCATGTTGATCTCAATGAGGGAGCTCGTTGTGTGCTCATCCATATTGAATATATTCAATGCCACAGTTATATTCTCAAACGATAATTTCATGAGGCCACTCCTGCAATCAATTAATGCATTTAATGTTGCATGGAATGGTCTACCTAAGATAACGGAAATTTGATTCCGTAGATTGGAAATTGGCTCAGTTTCTAAGACAATAAGTCTACAGGAAAGATAAACTCGTCGACCTTAATGAGCACATTTTCAACCATACTAAATCGTCTCTTGATAGAACGATCAATTAGTTGTAATGTGACCTTGGTAGGTTAAAGTTTTCCTAACGCCAGTTGCTGATAAACAGTGTAAGAAAGTAACTTGATACTTGCCCCTAAATCAAGCAACGCCCTATCAAATGTAGTGTTCCCAATGGTGCATGATATTGTGGGGGAACCTGAATCTTTGTACTTGATAGGTAAGTAGTTAGAGAGGATATGTGATATATTTGCAGTAAGAAAAACTTTCTCAGGAACGTTTCTTACTCGTTTCTTAGTACACAAATCCTTAAAGAACTTAGAATAAGTAGGAACCTGTTGTATAATATCAAGAAGTGGAATATTAACCTTCACTTGCTGAAATATTTCAAGAATATTTCTACTTGTGGTGAAGGCTTCCTAAACCGATTGGGATATGATACTTTCAGCTCAAGTATAGGTTCTTCCAAATGATCATGTGACGATGATGGAGGTGATGGAGATGATCGTAGAGAAAGGGGTGGAAGAGATGGTTTAGCCTGTGAAATAGTAGGAATGGGATCAGGGGGCATGGCTATATTATTGTCCACTTACTTGCCAGATCTAAGTGTGTGAATGGCATTGCATTGGTAGACATGCGACTGATTGAAGTTTGAGAAACTGGCATTAGGATTCGTTATGGTTTGACTTGGAAAAGTATCCTGGCCACGTTCACTCAACTGACTCGCTAATTGTCCAACCTGCTGCTCTACATTCTTAATAGATTGAGAGTTCACGAGCAGTTACTGACCTGTACTTTGAATAAAATCAGTTGACACTTTCATAAGATTTTGCATGTGCGTGTCAAGGTTGGACATATGAGTGTCAAACTTGGAATGAGACTTGAGAAGATTTTCAACGTGCTTCTCAAATGACTGAAGTCACTTTTCTTGTTCATTATTAGACCCCTATTGTGGATGTGAGTAGTTTTGTGTAGATGGTCTATTCTGATTGTTCCTATCATTTGATGTATTTGGGTGTTGATAAGTATCCACATTTGGTCTTGGAAACTGACCATTGGCTGGAGGCTGTATGTTAGGGTTAGGGTCCCCTGATATTGCCCTTGACCCTATGACAGATTTGGATGGTTCCTCCAGCCAGGATTATATGTAGGAGCGTAAAGATTGTTCATGGGTTGTATATATAAGGCGTTAGCATGTTCAAGTGTGGAACCCATGAGATTCATTAATAATGAACACTACTCCATAACATAATTCGGATTTCGGCAATTAAAGATGTGGGAACTTGTATTTGATTTACCTGATCTACTTGTGGAGCACGAGTAGTCTCCAATGCCTCAATTCTCCTCATAAGGGCTGCAATCTTAGTTTCGGCAGGTATAGAGCTGTCGATGCTATGGATCCCACCCTTATGCACAGAAGTTGATGCACTGGGCTTCTCAGTGGGACTCTCCCACTGCATAGTCTTCCACGATAGGTTCTCAAAAAAGTCCCATGTTTCATCCTTGTTCTTCCTCATGAACTCCCCCTGACACATGGACTCAAGAAGAGTTTTGGATGTGTAATCGAGTTCTTTGTACACGATTTGACACAACCGCTACTTTTCTATTGCATGTTGGGGGCACTGAGCTAAAAGATTTTTGAACCGTTCCAAGTATTTCCAGAAGGGTTCTCTCGGCACTTGACGGAATTGATTAATTTGATTTCTAATCCTTACCATCTTATGCATGAGATAATACTTCTTAAGAAATACTGTAACGAATTCATCCCAAGTAATGATTGAATTAGTAGGCATATTATACAACCACTTCTTGGCATTATCCTTGAGTGCAAAGGGGATGAAACGAAGCTTAATTGCGTCCTCCAATAAGTGTTGCAGTTTTATCATCACACTTACTTCCTGAAATTCACTGATAAAGAGATATGCATCCTCTGAATCAGAACCAGTGAATTTAGGAAGCATACTGATGTACTGCAGCTTCAACTCATAGTGATTACCTGCTGCGTGTGGAAGTTTTATGCATGATGAAAGTGATGTGCACAACGGGTAACATCGATTCTGAAGGATCGGGATTGGCTGGTCCATCGTGTCTCCCATGAACAAATCTGATCTCACAAGTCGACCAAATTGATCACGGGTCCAAAGTGGCATAAACCAGCAACCGTGAGTGTATGCGTGAACTTCCTAAACTAATGTAAGAAGTGAGGTATAGTGGGATAGAATGGTGGAATAGATATGATCAATTTAAATGATGTGATTCCTACTGTTACTAATTTATTTATTTATTTTATATTTTTTTACAAAACCAGGGAACCAAAACACAGAACTGGAGAAAACTTGGGCTCAGTGTGTACCTAATAAGCCGCCAATTGGTGGGTTTAGCCACCAAATAGTGGCTAAACCAGAGAGCTTGACTTCTAATTTTTGCTGCTTAGTCCCGAGTCTCTTCTGATCCCTTTTGTCTTCCTGTATATGCAATTTCTATTTCCTGCACACTCAACACACACTCTTAGCCTGTAAAACTTTAGAAAAAGAAAGAAAAACACCGTCGATCCCCGACAATAACGCCAAAAACTTGATATAATAATTTAATTGCAAGCGTACAGTGTCGGTTGTAGTACTATACAGATTGTCCCATAGAGATCTCAGGTGTTTTGCGATTCTTACTATTTTTTTAGTTCTAGTGGATTAACTAAGAGTTCTAAATTGAGGAAAGATTGGTTCTAAAGATTAGCCTAGGATTTCGAATCCATTAGAATAATAACCTAACAATGAATTATCTCTTTATTCCTAACTTTTTGATTATGCACGGTTAAGTAACATATTAAAAAGGTGATCTTTTTAATTTGATTTTAATTAAGTACCCCTAAGTATGACTTATCAAGTGATGTGCAAGTATAGACCATTAAAGATAACACTTTTTTTAAAAGCACATTATATCAAGTAGAAAATCTTATAAACAAAAGCAAAGAAATAAACTTTAAACCCTAATATAAGTATAGGCTATTAAAAGACCGAACTTAAGTATAACCTATCAAAGAAATCAGATTTATAAGTTTATTCAATTCAATTTATTTATAAGAAAATCTTGTTAATGATTCTAGAAATAAACAAGGAAAATGAATTCTAAATCTCATCTAAGCATAGATTATCAAAATATTAATTAAGTATAATCTATCAAAAAATTATGATTTACGAACTCTATATTTTATTTATTTATAGAAAATCATAACATTATTTCTTTTTTTGGAAGAAGATGAGACAAATCATGTTAGATCTATTAAACTAACTTCATCTACATCCTAGGATTAAAGAAAATTAGTTACATATAATTCTAGTAAGCAAAATCCTATTTTTATTCATGAACGGAATTAAATCTAATGTAGAAAGCGATAATAAGCTAAACTAGAAAGCAATTAACTCTATCTTAAAAGCAAATAAAGATTAGAAAGTAATGGCATACCTCTGGAGCACGGTATTGTGGCCATCACCCCTTCAGTAAAACTCTAATTTAATTAAATTAAAAATGAGTACAAAAATTACAGGATCATCCTTAGAATACAAGGATACGACCAATATATAGGCTTTAAAAATCAAACCCTAATTCTAACAGAACTGAAAAACCACAAAATTACAATGAAACCACCGAAGAAAATCCAGATAGTGGGTCCACCATTGGGCTGCTATTTAGTGGCTAAAACCGCCATTTGGCGGCTAATCAATGGCCAATACTTCTGGTTTTTCTCCTGTATGAGTCTCTTGTCTTGTACACTTAATTTTCCTGACTGTATTTGATTTTGACTCTCTGCAATATTTTTATCTTGTAAGTTTACTCTCTTTGAACTCTTTTCTGGAATTGATTTCCTAATCCGGCTCTGATTTTATGCCATCTCCTTGTAGGAATCGGATTATCTGAAAAAGACACTAAAAATACCTGAGTAGCATTTATTTATATACAAAAATAGACAAAGTATGTAAGGAAAAATACAATATATATGATACTTATCAACAGGCCAACAACAACCAAATTCAACTGCAAATTAAGGAGAAGCCCTCAACCAAAATATGGAAGTATAGGACATACTAAGAGAAGAGGCTACAGTGGCAAAGCAATGACCAAAAGGACAGTCCCCCCACAAAGAGGTCCTTGCTATGGCGTGGATGCAAAATTTAGGCCAAAGACAAAGGTGGGGTTTCTATTGGGTTCTGGAAAGGATTTAACTGCAACAACAATACTCCCAACAAAAAGTGGGTTGGCCGTGACAGATGATTTAGGCCGATTTGTCAGGCGTGCAAGTATTTCCACCTTTTTTTTGTATCCCAACAAATCTCTCTTTTTTCGGGTAATATCTCATCAAAACACATATTTTATGTCAATACAGAGAGATCAAGGCCGCAGAATTCCAAAAGAGGAATAAACTATGGCTAGAAGCTTTGCACGGTAGGACGGTAGTTCACTCTCCATTGAACATGCACCATTAACTCACTTAGAATCAAGTATATTGTATGCAGAGCTAATTTATCTTACATGTACTGTGCTATATATGCAGGCTAATGTTTTCATGCATCTAGGAAGTACATAGAGAGGTGGGTGGCTGGCCAAAACAGAAGTTTGCAAATGTTTAAACATATTGCTTTTCTTACACTTTGTTATGTTTCAAACCAATATGTTGAAAGCTTGTTAATTTGCCTCTGATATATTTTAGATTTGGAAGTGGTTTAAAGTGAAGTGGAAAGACGAAGATATGTTAAAAGCTAATGAGGTTTACCATTTGGGAGCCAATTTTGTAATCATTTATACTTTGCTGATGTGAGAAGATTGAATTTATGGATATATGGATATATGTTCATATGGTTTTGAATGATAAAAAATTGTTTGTTTGTGTTATGATACATACTTTATGTTACATATATTGTTACATATTTTGTGTGGGATATTTTGCGTAACATATATTTTGTGTTGCATATATTTTTGTCTTAGATATATATATTGTTACATTGTGTGCTACTGTGCCAGCATGCATGCAGCGCAGCAGCTACTACTACTGTGCATGTTTGCATAGTAGCATAGCAGTTGCTGTGCATGGTTGCTCAGCAGCAGCAGCTGCTGCTATGCATGCTGGCACAACATGCGCATGCTGGCACAAACATGCACAACAACAAGAACAATTTGTGCTTCCATATTGATACAACACACACAATCTTCATTGAACATGCACAATACAGCAGCAACAAATCTTCATTGAACATGCACTTCAAAGTAGCAAAGCAATTTCCATATTAATACAAGAAAAAATGACGAGACAAAGAAATACACTAAAAGCTAACTTCCATACTAATACAACACAGACGATGGAAAGTTCATTTGGTTATCAACGCAAGACAAAACGACAAAAGAAATTCAACCAATATACTAATCGACAAACTTTTCTCCTGAACCACTTTGCTCCGACTCTCTAATAATTTATTTTTTTCATCAATCTGCCCTAGAATAGTTTCACATCTCAAAGAAAAATGGCGACACTCATCACAAAAGTTCTCATGTGATGTTGTTGGATTGCCCGGCTGACAATTAACTCCCCCATACTTATGGATCAATATATTTAGAGCTTTTTGCGCATATGGAGTGCTCCATTTTTGTCGAGCCATACCCAATCACTGCATGTTTGAAATGGGCATGACCCAAAATGCCGAGAAAGATTCTTCGTTGTCCATGAAATCTTCACCTTCAACCTTCCATCATGTTTACACATCAGAATTTTCATTTCGAGTGGTCAGGCCAACATTACATCCACAATCTTCCTATCTACAATTCGAGATTTTTGTGATAATGAAAAAGAGGAAAAACTCGACGGCATCCTCACTCAAACCTATGGAGATAGAGGGAATGCATTAGTTTCCAACTTCAACATTAACAAACAAAATTGTGCTTCAATTCTCAGCTGAAACAAATTTTATCATTAAGCATAAACACCTCAAAATAAACAAAAACACTAACTAATCTGAGCTTATTTCTTTCTCAATCTCTTAAAATACTAACTAAACACTACTGCAAATCTTGAAAAGAGAAAGAGCGAAATAAAATGAGTATGAGAGGAGGATAGAGAGGGAGAGAGAGAGAGAGAGAGAGAGAGAGGAAAAAATAAAGAAATATACAGAGAGGTCGGGAAGAAGAGGGAGGCAGAAAAATAGAGAGGGGGAACATGGAAGAAGATGGGCACATGAAAATAAAGAGTGATTAAGAGGGTCAAATGAGACAAAATTTATGGGAGGGATGGAGGGAGAAGAGACCTGCGTAGGACTACAAGAAAATGGGTGGGGAGCTTGCCATATTTGGGTTGGATTCTTAAAAAGGGAGAAGAGGGCAAAGTTAGAATTAAAGAAAAAGAGTACAAATTAATTTAAAACAGGGTGAGAATATCTTTCTATTGGCTAATTTCGCTAATAATCCGAGGACCTAAGTGAGAGTTTTAAAGTTGAAAGGTAATTAGTTATAGCACCCCCATACTATAAGAGGTCTAAATGTAATTAATCACATTTTAAATTAATATTTTTGCATGATTTTATTAATAAATCATATGTATTGGTTTTAAGCAGATGTTTTTGCTGTAAACTTATTTGAAATTAGAGATCTTGATAGATTATTGAATCAAAATATGATTTTTATTTGTTATGTACACGAAATCATGATAATAAAGATGTGATATGAATTCTATCCATGAAGAATGACAAAAGATTGAATTTTAAATGAAAATAATAATTAAGCAGAGGTCTGGAATCACTGGATTCCATAATTTACTGATAAGGCTATAGGTAGGTCAGGGACACTCCACTTTATCAGGTTCCAGGAACTAGCGGAAGGGCTACTTGATAGAGAATCTGAACCCTAGGAGTGCTCAACGGTGGACCTATTGGGGGGCTACTAGATGACCAGGATGGATGGGCCCTATACAGAGTACGGAACTATGAATTCTATGGTAAATGTCTAAAATATTAAAAATATGGACCAAATATGATTTAGTTATTGTTTATGTTTCTTAATCCAATGATTGACTAAAATGATAGTATGAACGCTGATTGATACCGGAAACTATTAAAGATGATAAGTGATGTGATAAGGGATGCATTCAAACAGTTACTGCACTATAATTCTTGTCTGATAATGAAATTAATACGGAATTTTATGACGGTCCCCATTATATTTACTGTACTAAAACTAAATGAAAGAATGAAGAGAAGAACACTGGGTTTTGCAGAAAACTAGAGGTTGATGTAAATTACTTGACTGAATGTAACTATTACTATTTTTCAGTGTAGCAGGTTAATCTCATTGTTACCATTTTCCCGAATGGCTTGGGATATGTATATGATTGTTATCCTTTTTTTTTTTCCAGTGCAACGAGAATGCATTCAACCTTATCAATTTCGTTATGGCAGTTTATGCTTTTACCTTCAGCACAATGAGGTTGGCAAAAATTTTATTTTCCTATTCCCTTTGCTTTAGCAGCATTGGATTGTTCATCTTTTTACCCCAAGCATAATGGGGTTAGTGAGGATTTTCTTTGGATTTATATACCAAAGTTTTCTCTATCCTTAGTCATAAAGACATTGGATTCTTTTCGTTTGGCACCCCCATTTGGGGGTGTGAAGCTTCACCTTAGCCGTGAGCCAGTATTTCTTCATTTGTCATGTTGAAAATAAGATCGCGTGATTTCATTCCTTTAATAATAGTCAGGAACTTTTCATTGATGGACATCATCATCCGATCACCGTGTTGAGTAATTAATTGATATGCTCCATTCGAGTGGACCGTCTGTACTACAAATGGGCTCTCTCATTTAGGTTGGAATTTTTCCTTGTCTTGTGCTTCATGACCATTGGTCATCTGACTGGTAAAACTAAGTCGCCTTATTTGAAAATTTGTTTTTTCACTTTCTTCTTGAAGGCTCAAGATATTCATGCTCGATAAAGCTCTATCTATTGTTGAGTTTTTAAGCGCTTTTTATCCAACGCTTCTAATTCTTGTAGTCATTGGCTGTGTTTTTCTTCGGTGGCGTTCTTGTCATAACACCACTCAAAGAGAAGGAATTTGAATTTTCAGAGGTATGACTGCCTTGTATCCATACACTAAGGAGAAGGGTGTGGCTCTTGGCGGTATTCTTACCATTGTGCGATAAGCCTATAGACAACCTCCTAATTTTTCATCCCAATCGTGCTGACTTGTGATGACGAATTTCTGCAAAAACTTTATAATAGTTTTGTTGAATACTTCTACTTGGCTATTGGCGGCTGGGTTGTATAGGGATGAAAATATATTCTGTATTCTGAATTTATTACAGAATTTGATATAGGCCTTACTAGTAAATTGAGGACTATTGTTAATGATGATCCGTCTAGAAACACCAAAGCGATAGATCACGTGGTATTTGATAAAATTGACTATATCCATTGTTTTCACTTCTCTTAAAGGGATAGCTTCTATCTATATTGAGAAGTAATCGTTTATTGCTAGTATGAACCAATATCCATGAGAAAATGGTGGAATGATAAGGCCAATAATATTTATTCCTCATATCTTGAATGGTCAAGTGATTGTACTTGGATTTAGGTGCTCTGAAGTTTGATGTATGTAGTTCGCATACCTAGCAGGCATGGCATCTCTTCGCATATGTTATAACGTCTGCCATCATCGTCGGTTAGTAAAAGCCTATTATTTTATCCTATCTCCTAATTTTGGTCCTAGTTGGTGAGCAGTACAAGCCTCGTCATGCGCTTTGAGCACTTCTTATACTTCTTGTTGTGATAAGCACCAAAGTAAAATCCCACTTAGTATTTTTCTATACAAGGTGCCTAACTGGGGATTATAATAAAACTTTTTCACCTTTTCATTATTTTGGCAACTTCTTTGAGATTCTCCAGTAATATCCCGTAGAGCACAAGGTTGATAAAAACGAATCGCCAATCTCTGAGCTCAAAATTCATCCATGATGCATGGGCTTCATTTGCCTCAAGTATTTTTTTGGAGCAAAGAAGCTTGCAGGTTCCAATTGCAAAGCGTTACTGGATTTAGGAGGGAGTGTTAACGTGGCTATGAGGGAAGCCAAGCATCAGTGTATACATTTTCGTGCCATGGCACATAATCAATGTAAAACTCCCTGAATACATTGCCGATTATATTGCCTGATTGTAAGGTAGGATATGTTTATGCTTGATTTTATACTCTCCTCTTACTTAATTTACTATGAGTTTGGAAGCCCAATAAGCTTCCAAATTCTGAATTTCCAGCTGCCACACAATTTGAAGTCCTATTAATAATGCATTGTACTCGGATTGTGAGAACAAGGCTGAGTGAGTGAGTACATTTGGGGAATTACATGGTTATACAAGGATATTAAGATTACCCCCACTCCAGCAGAGATTCTTCTAGCTGCTCCATCAAAGAATAGCAGCCAAAAAGATTCTTTGGAGGACATATTGACTTATGCCATATTGTTTGGAATATCCTCAGAAAGTTTAGAGTATTTCGAGACAGGATATTTTGCTAGGAAATCGACAATAGTTTGTCCCTTTATTGCCTTATATGGTATAAATTGCATATCATACTGCGATAGTAGAATTGACCAGTTGGCTAACCTGCAATTGAGTGACCCACATTTAGTCATAAATACTCTCAAGAGATTTACCTGAGAAATTACATGGATTTGATCACTAAGTAGTGTGGCATTTTCTGAACTGCGAACATTAGGGACAAGAATTCTTTTTCTATCAGAGTATACCAGTGTTTGGGGTCTATGATAGTTATGCTAATAGTAAATGGCTTGCTTGTGGCCTAACTCATTGGTGTGGGACAACAGAGTACCAAGAGAATGGTCCATTGCTCGAATATATATCAAGAATGACTTTCCTGATACAAGGGCTATCAATATTGGAGGTTTTATGAGGTACTTTTTGAGGTCCTCAAAAGCCTGTTAATAGGTCTCATCCCAAACAAATGATACCCCCTTCTTCATTAATCTCGAAATGGTTAGCATCGTCTTGAATGGTTAGTGATAAATCTCCGAATGTATGCTAGCATTTCTTGTAACCCTCGAAGTTCTTTGAGGTTTCTTAATAGTTGCATCACTTGAATTGTTTCCCACAAACTTCTTACTTCCTTCCATTGAAATAGCTTAATTACAATGAAAGTGAACAAAAAAAAGAAAGGAGAGGATTTATAGATTATCACTCTCTTTTACAATGATTTGTGGGCTCTATGCAGCGATGGGATCTATCGAGTGGCTCATTTTGACAATCTTAACGTGGAAGTCTTCTTTCTCGATGAAAAAGATGACCGGTCCTAGATCTTCTTTGCTAGTTTTCGCGAATTCAAGGCTCTCACGCGTAACTCGAATTTCACAAAAACTCCAAAAGATCCTCTAAGGCTTCCTCAAGAGGGTATTTATAGTCTTGAGTCAATATGAGAGTTTCCAATTGAATAGAATTGGAAAGTAGTTGTTCATCAAGGATTCTAATCAAATATTTCAATTTTGATTTAAATCTCTTAATTTGGAATTCTGATTGTACTCAATTTAGGTATTAGATAAGCCCAAATCAATTTCAATTAAATTGGAATTCTGCTCACGCGGAGTTAACGCGGAGCTAAAATCATCGGAGCGCGAAGCTATGGATTAGCTCCGCGTTTTACTCAAACGCGAGGCTAAAATAGCCCAACGCAGAGCTACAGAGCTAGCTCTGCGTTCTGTGTGGAAAATTCCTTTTTACTTAGAAACTTTCACTACCAACAGAACCCCCTCAAAAGTTTTCAAAATGGTTTAGAACTTAGCAAATTTTAAAATACTTTGGATTTTCAAATTTGAACGCGGAGTTAATAAACACCAAGTTATCTTCGCGTTTACATTCAACACGCGAAGCTAATAGCCTCACGTTTTACTGAAAACTGCCCCGATTCTCGCACCGAATACCAAGGGGCGGATTTTTCATTTAAATAGAGTCTTCTCCTTCCTCACTCTTCACTCTTTCAAGAATTTTCAAGAACCCAAGAGCTCCGGCGATCCAAACCCTTGCAACCCGAGCGATTTCTTGCCCATTTTCGTCAATTTTCCTTCATGATTTCAAGTCAAATGGCATCAAAGAAGAACGCCTCATCATGCGCCACCTCTCTGTCGGTGTTCGGCGCAAGCGGCGGCGGCACCGGCCGCGGCAGTGGCCACAAAGGCAGCGTGGCCTACGACGCTGCAATTGGAGGTAAGAATATATAATTTTAGGGCTTTTAGAACATTTTGAGGGCGATTTGGTTCGGTTTTGACCTGCCAATCGTCATCTTCACCGGTGAAATTATTGCCGTACTTCGGCCAAATGGCTTGAAAGAGAAGAGACCTCTGGTCTTCTTTTACGCGAAGGTATCACGTTATAACTTCGCGTTTTGTTTTTTAACACAATACGTGAAGTTACTTCTGACTTTTGCGTTTGCTACGCGAAGTTACAGATCTAACTCGCGTTTTAGCTTCTTAACTTCGCATTTTACCAAAATGCGAAGCTATTGATTGACCTCGCATAGAGCTAAGTTTTTAGCTCCGCGTTTCCATACTTAGAAATTTTTTTAATTTTTTTCTTAAAATATTTTCTAACTCTGATTCTTCTTTCTGCAGTTGGCTATTCAGTGGATCCTCTCTCCCATAGGCACCACTTTGGATTTATTGGGGGCACAGACCTAGCAACCCAGTTTTGTTTCACAACCGATCTCTATGCATACAAGCCAGGTTTAAGGGAGTGCAGAGAGAAGATAATCAGATACAGCTCCGCAACTGTAAGGGAAATCATCACTGATGCTCCCTTCGAAGCAATGAATCGAGAAGCACTGGAGAAGCCAGTGTTCCTCTTTGCTGACGCCATGGAGCACTCAGATGAGATCTTATTTGAGGAAGAGAGAAAATGGCTCTACCAGGCTGGCGATTTGCTAATGTTCCCACCTGATATGGAACGCAACTACCCCCTGATGTACCTTCAGAGGTTATCTTCCCGATGTGAGTTTGATTGGAAACTAATTCAGGACTATGATGGAGTTGCGATCGGTAAATTCGGTGCAAGTGGGGCTTGCCAAGATGGTCCCACCAGGTGTGTCACTGATCTCCTTCCTGACAGAGTTACCAAGGAGCACCCAGTTGGAGAGGTCCCTACTCGGGCAAAGACCTTCCTGAGTGAATTCATGGCCAAGGGTGGTCAATACCCCGCAAAGGACTTCAGTTCATTCATCTGGTAACATGTGGTGGTTCCGGCTTGTTAAATATGTGCTGGACACCCATGAGCAAACCCTGAAGAAAATTGGTCTATACAAGGCCGTTAGGAACGTCCAATTCAGGTTGCCTCAAAGCTCATATCATCTCTTCAGCCTTTTAGAGATGTACAACCCCGAAACTGGTACCTTCTTTACACCAGTGGGTAAGTGAGGACTTGCTCTCCACGAGATGTATGAAGTTTCGGGCTTATATATGGGTGAGGTTTCCTATGAAGAATATACCCCTACCGCCGAGGAGCTAAACATGCTAAAGGCGAGGGACGAGTGCATCTACAACACATATTGGGAAATGATGTGCCACTACTGCATCTGCGCCGATTTGGCAGGTGTGCGTAATCAGTGTATCGGCTACAAGAAATGGGCCGACTACCTTTTCTTGAACCTGAAGGAAAGTTTACCCATGGTCTGCAGAATCAAGCCTGTCAGCGTGGACGATGTTAAACGACGTGTTGCAGAACTGGAGGCTACCACTTATACTACTAAATCGAATGAAGGAGGGTTCAACCCTAAACAGTCTTCCAGAGTTTCCACTACCAAGCCCAGTTTCCTATTTCAAACAGGAGTTTACTTGCTGGGTTCCTGATGATTTGGTTAAAGAGGTGTGATGTTCTCTCGTTGCCCAAGGAGGTTATTGCAATAAACGTAGTCTACCCAGCCGTACTACTGACTTATGGACGACCCTTTGGGCTGTTGCCAGCCATGGTAAGCAACCTCCGGAGTGGGTTTCGGGCACTTTGCAATGGATTCATCCCTACAGAGAAGGGCAAAGGAGAAGGTGCAAAAGGGAAAGCAATAAAGGAAGTAGGCACTGTGAAAACACCAAGTCCAAGGGTGGAGATGCCCTACACCTATTTGATGGCATGGCTCGTCATGCACTACCCCTCTCTAATGAGTGCTGCAGAATATAATCCAATTGACAAGCCATTCTTTGTGGAGATATACGAACGCACCACTTGGAAGAGCCATTACATGTCGATTATTCGGAAGATACTCCGCCATCACCAGAACTATGAAATCTTCTGTTGCTTTCCAGATTTCCCTGGAGGAGAGTATGGATCAAGATTCAAAGACACTCTGGGAGTGGATAACTTGCATTCTGGTGGCTGCTCAATATTCGTCCTGGGCACCTGGTGTATCAGCAAGACACCGTGTGCTACATAGAGCCATACATTCCTAGCCATTTTGCTCACCAATTCAGATATTCACAGCTCTATGTAGGGAATCCAAATAGGGGACTGGCGTACGAGGGTAACCTGTACGTGGGAGGGAGAGGCTGGTTTCACTTTGTTGCTGGAGGAACCGGGGCCGAGTTCACACTACCTCAGAAGTCGCCGGAGTTGAGCATAGCGCTTAGTTTTTGTACATAATATAGCGTTACCAACGCTGATGTACCAAATTTCTCCATCAACCATAGTTGTTGTAAGGAGATAGAAGCTATCTACTCTCATTAAAAAGGGGCGAAGAGAGTTACAGTGAAAGGAATGGATGAATTCCTTGACACGGCGGCAGATCCATTCGACGCAGGCGATTCTGATGATGATGACGACGCTGGTGGCCATGATAATGCTGGGGCTGGAGGTGCTCCCCAACCTACTAGGGATGATAGCCCTCGCCCTCGAAGTCCAACTGTAAAGCGTCGTGGGACCACTAGAGGCGAGCCAGCTTGAAAGAAGAAGAAGCTGGTCAGGGAGACCCTGGTGATTCCAGGAGAAGCAGCGGTCCACTTTGCCACGGACCTTCTTACTTCAACTCTGCCAATAGCACGGTCAGAGGAAGGCAAGCAAACTAAAGCTTCAAGTGCTACTGAGGCCTCGATCCTGGTGACTGTAGAATTTGCCGAATACACTACGACGCAATCTCAAGGTAGCGAAACGGGTGTGCTTCTAGAGACAGCTGCAACTCCTCCCTCAAGTCCAACTACAGGACTTGTATCTACTGGTATGATTCTGGTCTTTAACTTTATATTTAACTTTTTATTCTTTTATATATATGTGACACTTTTGCCTGCTTTTGAGATTCAGGTAGTCAGCTTCATTTACCTATGCATTCGACTATCAGAGTGGAGTCCGAGGAGTTAGTCGACTACTCAGGCACTACTGGCTTGGTGGGCTGACTGGGTAGTTCTACGGAGGATTTCGGCACAGACTACTTCACGCTAACCCCTCACTCTGTTCCTGCTTCGACTCCCGTAGTTGATGAGCTAGGAAGCGATGATAGGATAGAGACTGTTGCTGCTATGACTAGAGAAGCTCCCCC
Organism: Dracaena cambodiana; assembly: GCA_036321105.1. NCBI lineage: Eukaryota > Viridiplantae > Streptophyta > Magnoliopsida > Asparagales > Asparagaceae > Dracaena > Dracaena cambodiana. The sequence goes on along the minus strand of JAYEPQ010000010.1, from coordinate 36,538,798 downwards.
ATCTCCGAGTCTACCATCATCGACACCGGCCGTTTGCTCTGATGATACCTTTCCGGTCAACATTGGCATGCCTTCAGCTCCCCAGGCATCGGTATTCACGCCATCAACAATTTTGGCTGTCAAGGCCCCAGTTGCTCCTCCTGCTCTAGCTGCTCCAGCTTGTTTACCAACTGTAGAAGAGGACAGTTTGAAGTTCTCTTTTGAAGCAACTTCTACTACAGGAGGGGCTTCAGGTGGAGACACTCCTTCAGAGTCTACTCCTCTAGGTGAAGTTGCTCAAATGACTAGCACTAGCAGGACTTCTCCTCGGGTTCCTAGTTCTGCAAAGTCCTTATTGGCTTTATTGTCCCTGCATGTCATGGAATCGGTGCAAGGGCAACGACGGGGTCCCTCTTCCTCCACTCCTGTGGAAATTACAGCTCCTCCAATAACATCTTCTTTAGCACTACCTGCGCTTAACTTGGACACTGCTGATCCCCTTGAAGAATTCTTCAATCACAGTGTTAACGATTTTATGCGGCTGCTAAGGAGATGCATTGGGATGATTTTAGATGGGAGGGATTTCCTCGAGCTTGGACGCCCAATGTTGGCCAGTTATCTGGACAACATTGAAAGGATTGGAGGACATGACCAAGCAGTTCCTTATTGGGCCCGCCTAGAAGCTTTAGAAGAGCAGGTGCAAACACTAAACACAGTTTGCCAAGCGGATATGAAAGCGATCACCGAAATCGAATTAGCGCGGCTTCGAGTAGAGCTAACAGCTCGTCAAGAGGAGTTGAAGCGTCAAGAAGACTGGTCTCGAGAGTTAGCAGCACTACGAGCCAGTCAAGAATCAGTCCTAAGAGAGCTAGAAATGGTGGACTTCGAGATCAAAGGGAGTCAGGCAGCCATCCTTTGAGCCCAGGAGACTATTGCCAAAGCTTAGGCTATTTTAGAAGCCAGTGAGTCTCGTCTAGGGGAGTCTGTGAAGAGACGAGAAGAGTTGATTCTTCAGCAGGGACAACTCAAACAAGAGGGCATGATGAGGAGTCATTCTATTGAAGAAGCTCGTCAGCGATTGTCTCAACAACTTGCTATAAATGACGATGAATTGCATCGGCAGGCTCAACATTCTGTAGAAGAAACCCGTGGTCGAGTCATTGATGAGACGACGAATAAGTTGAAGCTTCTGGGAGAATCTTAACTTCCTTGTTTTCTTCTTTTCTTTATATATATATATATATATATATATATATATATATATATATATATATATATATTTGTTTATTTATTGTAATAAAGGAACCCAACAATTTTTGAATTCTTTTGTAACTTTATCCATATTCTTTCAATTCATAAATAAAAATAATTCTTTGATTCTTCTATCTGTTGGCTACAAACTTTTCTTGCGCAACAAATGATGATGTAGGAAGTTCATAATTTTGGTAAAAACAGTCTAAGGCTCATTTGCGTAACTTAGATTGCTGATACCAAAATGACTGAGTCAGGATCGTTGACCTCGGTAAAGCTCTTCAATAGAGCATGCTGATAGTTTGGCAGAGGCATTTAATTGCACACACCAGGATGATCGGGTTAGGATCATTGATTTAGACAGAAGCGCCTAATTGCATATGCCTTAATTTGATAAAGAAGTTCAAGTGCTCACACGCATAACTTGGACATGGATGGTTATACTCTTAGGGGTGAGAACCAGATGTGATATTTTTTTTATGTATAATACTTTTTAAAAAAAATTCTTTGATAGGTATCATCATTCTGTCACCATTCTGGTTCATTAAGCGATAAGCTCCACTAGAGTATACCATCTCTACTATGAATGGTTCTTCCCACTTGGGTTCAAATTTACCCTTAGTTTTGTAGGTTATAACCATTGACATTTTAATAGCCAGAACCAAGTCTCCATACTTAAAGGTTCTCTGTTTGACGTTCTTATTGAACGCTTGCAAGACCCAGGCTTGATACAACTCAATTTGTTGTTGAGCCCGGAGACGCTTCTCATCTAGCGCTTCTAGTTCTCGTAGTCTTTATTGATGTCGTTCCTCCATCGTCATCTTTGTGGCTAATGCCACTCTTAATGATGGTATTTGGACTTCCAGAGGTAAGACGGCCTCACTTCCATATACCAAGGAGAAAGGGGTAGTCTTAGTAGGGGTGCGGACCGTGGTGCGATAAGCCCACAAACACTCTCCTCACTTTTCATCCCAGTCCCGCTTGTTGGAAGAAACAAATTTTTGTAGGAGTTTAATAATTGTTTTATTGAAGGCTTCGGCCAAACCATTAGCTGCGGGGTTATATGGTGTTGAAGCGATATCCTTAATTCTGAACTTATCACATAATCGTGAATGACTGATGAACTGTGGTCCGTTATCATGAATGATTCTTTAAGGAACACCAAAACAGTAAATGACGTGATGTTTAATGAACTTAATCACGTCTGCCATCTTTACCTCTCTCATGGGTATGGCTTCGGCCTATTTCGAAAAATAGTCGGTTATCGTAAATATGAACTGATGTCCTCTGGATGATGGGGGAGTTATTGGCCCCACAATATCCATCCCCATGCTTCAAAAGGCCAACTGGCAACAGTAGTGTGTAAGTATTCTGGAGGTTGATGAATAAAATTAGCGTGTACCTGACATGCATGGCATCATTTAGCGTATGCCATTGCATTGGTAATTATTTTTGGCCAGTAGTATTCTAGCTTTCTTATGTGATCCCCAAGTTTCGGGCCAGACTGATGGGCTCCACATATTCCATCGTGCGTCTCTTTCAGCACTTCATCGGCCTCTGCTTTTGAAATGCAGCATAGCAAGAGACCGTCACTTGACTTTCTGTACAAGGTCTGAAGTGTGGGGTCATAATAAAATCTCTGGGCCTTCCTCTTTATTGAGGCGGCTTCTTTAGGATCTTCTGGCAGCATCCCATATAAGGCGTAATCCACGAATGGGAATCGCCAATCACGGGGTTCCAAAGTTAGGCCTACTTGGCAGACTTCCTTGCTTGGAAAATCGTATCAGGATGGAGAAGTTTTCTACTTCCAATAGTGATACTTTTAGCTGATCCTGGCGAGATCGCCAATGTTGCAGCTAATGCTGCAAGAGCATCCACATAGACATTCTCATGTCGAGGTATATGGTTGATACAAAACCGCTTGAAATAACTTGCTAACTCAATAGCTAGTTGATGATAGGGGATGAGGGCTTTATGTTTGACTTCATATTCGCCCGTCATTTGATTGACGATGAGCTTAGAGTCTCCATATGCTTCTAAATAATTCACCCCCAGTTGCAAAGCTATTTTTAAGCCAATAATAAGCGCATTATATTCCGCCACAATATTTGTGCAAGGTTCGGTCAATGAGTAACCATTAGGAAGTATGTGTTTATGCGGTGATATAAGTACCACCCCCACTCGTGCTACGGATCGTCTTGCAGCACCATCAAAGAACATCTGTTATGCTTATTCTTTGTTAATTGTGTTGACTTCTGACGGCTGTTTCAAGACATCCCCTGATGTTTCAGAATTGGTCCAGATTGGATGGTCTGCAAGGAAGTCAGCGATTGCTTATCCTTTCATGGCTTTTTGGGGAACAAAGTGGATATCATATGGTGATAGTAGTAATGCCCATTTTGCTAATCGACCATTTAAAGACCCCAGTTTTGTCATAAGGACTTTTAGAGGGTTGACCTGGGATATGACATGAATTGTTTGCCCTGAAAGATAGTGTCGCATTTTCTGGACAGTGAACACTAAGGCTAAACATTCTTTTTTAATTGCGGTATATCGATGCTCGGCTCCCATCATTGTATGATATAGGTAATAAAGAGCGTGTTCATGATCCTGCTCATTATATTGAGCGAGTAATGCTCCTAGTGTGTTATCGATGGCCCTTACATATAAGGAACGGTCTTCTAGGGACAGGTGCCATGAGGACAGGAGGTTTTGTAAGATATTCCTTAAGATCATCAAATACTTGTTGACATGTTTCATCCCATATGAAGGAAACCCCTTTTTTCATGAGTCTAGAGAACGGTTGACATAATCCTGATAAATTAGAGATAAAGCGACGGATATAGGCCAACTTTCCTTGTAACCCTCTCAATTCTTTAATGTTCCGGGGAGGTAGCATTTCCTTGATCGCTTTTACTTTTTCAGGATTAAGGAATATTTCTTTTGAAGTAACTACAAATCCGAGAAACTTTCCACTGGACACTCCCATGAAAGATTTAGCAGGATTCATCTTCAAGTGATGTCTTTGCATGAGATTGAAGATTGTTCTCAAATCCTGAAGGTGGTCTTCTTTATTTTTTCTCTTGACTGCCAAATTATCTACGTAACATTCCACAGTTTTACGCAAATGTTCTTTGAATATGATGCTCATCACGCGTTGATAAGTGGCACCAGTGTTCTTTAACCCAAAGGGCATTACTGTATAACAGTATACCCTAACGACATTCTGAAAGCCGTGTGCTTCTCATAATCTAGGTGCATCTTAATCTGGTTATAGCCCAAGAAGTCATCCATAAAGGACATCCTCTCGTAACCGCAGTTATTATCAATCATCACATCAGTAATTGGGAGTGGAAATTCGTCTTTGGCGCATGCAGCATTTAGATCCTGAAAATCGATGCATATCCGGATCTTACCGTTCTTCTTACGGACTGGCACTATATTTGCCACCCAGTCAGGATGTTGTTCTTCACGAATAAATCCTAATTTTATGAGCTTGCTAATTTCAGCAACTATAGCTTCCATTAATTCCGGTCTAAAGCGCCTTTGCTGTTGTTTGACTGGCTTGGCATTTTCTTTATTATTTAATCGATACATGGCAATCTGAGGATCAAGCCCGGGCATATCTTCATAACTCCATGAGAACACATCTATGTATTCCTTAATAAGGGATACGAGTTCCTCCTTTTCTAAGGGAGTTAGCCTGTCCCTTATAAAAATAGGTTTCGATTTCTCTTTTGTTCCCATATTAACTTGTACTAGCTTATCTTCTGTGGGTGGGTCACGCTGTTCAAAACAGATATCTCAGAGAGTATCCATATGTTTAGCCTAGGAATCATCTCGAATATCAATTGGCTCCTTGTTGCTTTCTGGTGTGGCTGAAACCATATTTTCAGTTAGAGATTGAAACCAAGCGCCAGTACTTAGATCGGAATCGTAATCTAACGGATAATGACCCTCGTCGGTCGAAGAGTTCTCTTCGAACCCATATGGCGGTAATGGAGGAGTGGATACATACCCAACCCCCTTCGAGTTTTATGATAGTAGTCTGGGCTCTTCCCTCTTGGTCTAAATGAGGGTACAAGATTTCGTCACCCTTTCCCAAAGTTCAATTCCGGTTTTTGGATAAAATTATAACCCATCTTTTCTATTATCTGTAGGGATTTTTGCTCATATAGATGAAATTGGGGTGATGTTTGTTCATCACTTCTACTACTTTGCCTTTGGTTAGGTGAAGCAATCACTTTACCGAAGACAATTGGTTTCTGAGATACCTATCGTGGAGGTAATTCAAAGAAGTGATCTCGTCCTTTTGTTATTTCGGACTGAGAGAGGAGGGATGACCTGATTGGCAAGTGATATGCCGCCAGAACTTCAAGTTCGGACAAGCTATCTGCCTCGGTAGAAGTACAAGAGGGTTCAGACTCTGTAGCGACAACAGGCTCGTAAACTAACTTTATGTTTTCATTAATAATCCACTCATCATCAACTACATTAGTTACATTAATACTATCGAAATTCATATTAAAATTCATATGAGGGTTTATCTCATAGTCACCCCCATCATCCTCTTCTGGGGATTCATATTCAGTATCCGCCTCATTGCCGCTGTCGCCGGGTTCTTCAGACTCTTTATGGTTCTCATAGGGGACCTCATGGGCTGGCTTATATAGCATGGTATCAGTGAAGTAATTTTCTAACCTTTTGAATGGTTGTCTATCTGCAATTAACGACTGGACTTCTCCTTACTCATCACAGTATTTCATGTATTGATGGAGAGTCGATGGGACTATCATATAGGCATAAATCTACGGTCGCCCCAACAGAATATTATAGGACGTGTCTGCATAAATGACGTAGCACGTAACTTCTGTCCTTAAATCTCCGATCTGACATCGGAGTCGGATCTTCACAAGGGGACAACTATCATTAGCATTGAACCCATATATCGTGGTGTTCGTCGGTGTAAGGCAATGGGGGAAAATTCCCAGTAACTGCATTAATCTTCTTTGAATGACACTTAGCGCAGACCCCGGATCTTTTTGAATACAGTCCACTTTCGTAGATCTGACATATCTAGTAAAATATAAAACTCTATTATACTTTATATTCCTGGCCTGCATGTCTTCTGGGAAAAAGGTTATTTGCGAGACCTGCCTCCTCACTTGATGACAGCGGGGGTAAGAATCATGTTCCTCATCGGCTGGCTCGATAATCTGTGTTAGGAAAGATTCAGAATCTGCAAGGCCGTTCTTAATACTTCCCGAGTTGACTTTGATAATCGTAACAACTCGTAAAGTGTAACTCGAGCTGGGATATTAGCCAACTGAGCCATGATGTCAAATTTGAATGGGGCATCTTTGATTTCTTCATCTTTTCTTGAACTTTTCTGGAAATGAAGCCCTTTCTGCTTTGCAGGCTTTGCAGGTTCCCATATATATTCTTAGGGTCTACCCTTATATAGTCTTTGAGATAAACTTTGCTGGATCGAGTGCCAGAGGGACCTTCTTCATCTTGGTGAGTGGTCATAATTTCGGTCTCCTCTTCAGAGTCTGTTAGTGCATTTGCAATTATGTATTCTTCTTTAATTTTTGCGAAAATAGTATTACTAGTCCGCTTCCTTCTTTGACTATTTGATGCGGTCCATTATTGATCCTGTAAGAGATCAGGGTAGACCCACATGACTTCCTCTCTTTGTGTCGTCACAGGGGTAAGTCCTTTCTGTGCCATCTCATGCGGGTCATAATTATTCACGATAAGTTTTTCCGATGGCACCGGAGTTACTCCTGCAGGGAACTCATGGGTTCCTACTACCAGGGTCGCCATATTGGCGATGACTTTTTTCTGCTCCTCTTTTAGTATCAGGACTCCGACCTCTATCTATGCCTGAATCCTGTTCTTAAGAGGATAACAGTCCTTGGTCGGGTGTCTGACATTCTGGTGATATAAGCAGTAATTCGGGTCATTAGTTTTCCCTATGTCTTCTGTCTTTCGATTTTTCGGTATGTTAAATTCCTGAGGAGAAAGTGGAATAGTGTGGGTGTCTGTTCTGCTTTGAAAGTTATAGGTCCTTTCTTGTCGGGGCCTATTTTGTCCTATGCCTTTTTGGTTTTGAGGCTTTGGATTTGGAGGATTTGTTTGCTTTGGAGCAGCATCAAATGCCATTACCACCTTTCCCTTGCTCTTATTATTGTTTTATGGATGTGGTCTATTATTTTCAAAATTTCTTGTTCCACGAGATTCTTCAACCCGGCGAATCAAGTCTTCTACTTGCGCTCCTTATTTAAGCAAATCCTTCCAAGTCCTAGATTCTACGGCTCCCATCTTTAAGAGCACGTTAGTTTTAAGGTTGTGCCTGCAAGCTCTACTAGAGTTTTCTGGACCATTCCATGTTTGCAATGTACGGACTTCTCCCGGAACCTTTCTATAAAATCTTTCACTGTTTCATGTTCCCCTTGCTTTGTCGCAAGGAGAGAATGAACCGATATTTCGGTGTCATCCTCGAAGAAACGTGCAACAAAGTGCTTTTCAATGTCATACCAAATATTGATAGTACCTGGAGGCAACTGCATAAACCATGTAAAAGCAGGCCCTCGCAATGTACTTGTGAATACCTTGGTCATTACTGGATCATTACCCATTAAATGTCCCGCTTAAGACAAGAAGTAATATATATGTTGACTGGGGGATCATTTCCCGTCATACGGCTCTAACTTGAGCAGTTTATATTTTTCGGGGTATGGTGTGAAATCCCACTCAAGTGTTTACGGTCTCAAAACCCTCGATTCTTTCAATTCTTTCTTGTGCATTAAGGCATCAAGTTGGTTCTGCAATTTCTCGATTTTTTTTATGAGGGTCATGGAAAGAATATTTATCTTTATCCTCATGTGCCGAGTAAGCCTTTTTTTCCTTATCTTCTTCATTCATCTTAAATGGAGTTTCTTTTTCTTTATATGGTGGTGATTCTGAAGAAGCTTTGGCTTTATCTTCGACTATTTTTTGGGTGTTTTCGACCACCTTTAAGAGCATTATTTTGAGATCCTCGATCGTTTTTTGTTATTCTCGGATCATCTGTTCTTGGGCCTCCAATCTCTGGTCGGTGTTGTAGACTTATCTATCATATGTGATGCTGACTTCTGTGGTCGGGACGATACAGAAGAGCAAGGTGAGGCTACGGCCGAGTTGTCGCTATCGTCATCACAAGAACATTTTACAAGTTTCTTGTAATTTCGAGGGGCGATAACACCTGATTTAAGTCGGGTATGAAGATGGAATTTTTCATCACTTGATTCTGAATTATCCTCTTTATCTATAATTTTCTTACCCCTTCCAACCATGTTAGAGGTACTGCTTTCCATTCTTTTTCTTTATTCTCGCGGAGAGCAGCTTTTGTCCTCTTTGCAGGGTGTTTCTTTAACTCGGTTAATCGGTCAAATACCGACACCCTTTTCTTATTGCAACAATAATTGTTCAGTACAGCAGATACTGCCGTCATGAGTTGCTCACAGTGACAAATAGGGTCTGGCTGGACTTGACTCATATTCTTCTTCTTTGTTAAGTACTCTCTGAGGTCAATGACAGAATCCTGGGGCCTAATTAATTGTTGAGAGGGTCCAGGGGCCTGCTGAAGTTCCTCAGAGTCTTTGATGTCAAGTTTTTGTCTAATAATGTGATTATCAGTCTTGATTTTATATTCAGGCTATTTTACATGGAGCTGAATGTTAGCCTCGCATTTTGAGGGATTCATGCGAAGCTGGGATGTAGCTTTGCGTTTTATGCTAGTCTCGCGTTTTATGCTGGCTTGGCATTTTTGCAGAAGTTTAATTTCTGGTTCTTTAGCCTCGCGTGGAGGATTGTCATCACACGCTAGCTTATTTTTGCGATTTATGCAAATTATATTTTCGCATCTAACGCGATTTTTGCGATTAACGCAAGTCTCATTAGCTTCACGATTTACGCTAAGCTTAGTATCTTGTTTATTTTCGAAGTTGATACCTTCACGTGGGGAACCACACGCGAAGTTATTTTCATGATTAATGCGATTCTGGTGACTATCTTCGTGATTTACGCAATGGTAAGAAGTCTTGCGATTAACGCAAGTTTTATTGGCTTCGCTAAGCTTAGTTTTAGCCTCGCGTGGAGAGTCTCCATCACACGCTGGCTCTATCAGAAGTTTATTCTCATGATTTATGTGATGGTCAGGATTCTTGCGATTAACACAAGTTTTACTGGATTCGCGATTTATGCTAAGCTCAGTTTTAGTCTCGCGTGGAGGATCACATGCTGGCTTTGTCATAAATTCGCATTTAACGCAATATTGACTGATCTTGCGATTGACGCAAGCTAGTTCATGAGGTGCAGTAGCCTTGCGTTTTGCCACTTCGTTATCCTCGCGTTTAATGCGGGTTTCAAGAGCTCTCCGCCTTGCTCAATGATTTTGATTGCGGAGCTGAGTTTTGGTTAAACCACTTTTCAGGCCTTCTTCGGCAGTAGAGAGGTTATTCTCTGTTAGGGTTTTCTACCCAAACGACAACTCTATGGCCGTGGTCTCCAAGAGTCCCCGTTTAACGGTGGATTCCCGATTTACGGATATTGGATCTCACGCGGTGATAGCGTCGCGTTTCAGTTAGATTACTTGATTCAGAGGAGAGGTACTCCTCGTATTTCTACTAGTCGATCTCCACGACGAGTATATTAACGTCAGATCCGATCTTTTCCACATCAGATTATGCCATGATCTTTTTTCAGTAAAAGAGACGTCTCCCACTGTGGTCGCCAATTTGTTCTCTGTAAACTTCATGCCTCCTTCCATTGAAATAGCTTAATTATAATGAAAGTGAACAAAAGAAAGAAACGAGAGGATTTATAGATTGTCATTGTTTTTTACAATGATTTGTGGGCTCTATGCAGCGATGGGATCTATCGAGTAGCTCTTTTTGACGATGTTAATATGGAAGTCTTCTTTCTCGATGAAGAAGATGGTCGGCCCTAGATCTTCTTTGCTGGTCTTCACAAATTCAAGACTCTCACGCGTAACTCGAATTTCACAAAAGCTCCAAAAGATCCTCTAAGGATTCCTCAAGAGGGTATTTATAGTTTTGAGTCAATATGAGAATTTTCAATTGAATAGAATTGGAAAGTAGTTGTGTTCATCAAGGATTCTTATCAAATATTTTAATTTTGATTTAAATCTCTTGATTTGGAATTCTGATTGGACTCAATTTGGGTATTGGATAAGCTCAAATCAATTTCAATTTAATTGGAATTCTGCTCACGCGGAGTTAACGAGGAGCTAAAATCATTGGAATGCGGAGCTATAGATTAGCTCCGCATTTTACTCAAATGCGAGACTAAAATAGCCAAACGCAAAGCTACGGAGCTAGCTTCGTGTTCTGTGTGGAAAATTCATTTTTACTTAGAAACTTTCACTACCAACATGAATCGCTTTCAACTTTTCTGGGTCTAAATGGATACCCTTGGATGTGATAACGAATCCAAGAAATTTTCCACTAGAGACATCTAGAAAAGACTTAATCAGATTAACTTTTAGCTGGTATTTTCTCATGATATTAGACATTGTTTTCAGGTTGGAGATGATCATCTTTATTGCAACTCTTGATAGCAAGGTCACCCATGTAGCACTCTACCATTTTACGGAGATGTTAACGAAAAATTATGCTCATAGCACATTGATATGTAGCACCTACATTTTTTAAATCAAACGGCATGACCGTATAGCAGTACACGTCTAGTGGTGTTCTGGACGACATGTGCTTCTCGTCTTTATGATACATATTGATTTGATTATACTCAGAGAATCCATCTACAAAAGACATCCTTTCGAATCTGCATGTACTGTCCATCATGACATCTATTACTGGAAGCGAAAATTCATCTTTCGGCAATGCCACATTGAGATCTTGAAAGTCAATGCAAATTTGGATCTTTCCATTCTTCTTGAGAACTAAAATAATATTTGCAACCCAATCAAGATATTGTTCTTTCCAAATGAAGCCAGATTGTATAATCATCTTAACTTCATCCTTGATTGACTCCATTAATTCTGGATGGAATCTTCTTTAATGTTGCTTCACTAGTTTCGCACCCGGCTTAATATTAACCGATGCATGGCAACTTGAAAATCTAAACATGGCATGTCTAGTTCCAGGAAAAGACATCGATGTACTCTCAGATGAGAGTTATAAGGTTCGCTTTCATTAAAAGACAAACTCTCACTTATGAATATGAGTTGAGGGTTAGTTTCATCGTCCGTGTTCACTTGAACCACCTTGTCTTCGGTAGACAGTTTGCATTGTTCAAAGCACATATTCCATTAGGCGTCAAGATGTTTAACTAATACTACATCTTGAGAAAGAGACAGTTCATCATTTTCATTTGAAGTCGGGCTGTAGATTTCACGTTTGCAACCAGTTCCTTAAATAGTACTCCAGACTGATATTTGAGTCCCAATCAGAGTTTTCTGCATTTTGGCAAATCATGTCATCTATATCTGAAGGTTCAGGTGTTGTGACATATTCCAACCCCATAGTATTGATGGGTTTGAATTAGACCAGAATTATCTAAAAATTTAGCAGTATGGTTAGAACAGTTTGCAAATCCTTTATGAGATCTTCTAGCGCATTCTCTAGTTTGCATAGTTATGCGGGCCTTGCACGTGTCTAGAGTGTGCCATAAGGACTGTTGTGGAGGAGCACTTGGAGCACGCAACTCTATTGCTGTGCTCGGAAGAGTGTGAAAAGGGCATGCCTCAAAACCTGTGAAAGGGAGATGGTGTGCCTCATGATCTTCACATGGAAGATGGAGCAGAAGCACGCGCTGAGCATGCACATCTGAAGAAAGGTGCAGTGGTGCGCGTTCAGCATGCAGGCAGGCACGCACTCCATGCTTAATTCTGTTGCACACGTCTTTGATTCTGCTGTGCGCGTTCTTGATTCTACCGTGCACGTGTTTGGTTCTGCTGTGTAAGGTTTTACGCACAAAGTTCTGCGCCCGTAGTTCTCCGCGTGTGGGCGCTTCAAACTGTTCATTCTCAATAGGAGTTAATATGTTATCATTTGTGAAGAATGCCTATTTCACAATGTTGAGGTGCGTCCGTTGGGCTTGCATCTTTTTCGGCGGTCTTGATTTCTTTTCTATGACCAAGTCAAGACTGAGCATGGCTTGACGATGTTCTGTCAGTCAAGAGATGACTATATGACAACTGATCCGCAACTAACGTGAATCTTGCTGTTGATAGGTGATGACGCCATATCTTTATTAAGAGGTGAAATGCCTCATATTTGTCAACAAGCAATGACGTCTGGTCATTGTTAAAAGGCGATAGCGCTTCAAATTTTTCGATAGGCAATAACGCCTTGTCAGTGTTATGGGCAATAACGCCTCATACGTTTTGGCTGTCGCTCAGCTATAACACCTAGCGGATTTCGAGTTAAAAGAACCAGAGGAAAGGTATTCTTCATATCTCTACTGGTCGAATTCGATAACTAGAGTCTCAACCACCGATCCAATTCATTTTGTGACGGACTGTGCCACCATGCTCTATGTTGTGAATAGAGAGGCTCCCATTATGATTGCCAACTCTTATATGCTCGAGTTTACAGAATTCCCTTTCACTATTGTTAATGGAGATTACAACAAAATACAAGAAGAATTATAATTTTTGATTTGGATTATATGGGTAGGGAAAAATATAACTTTGTTTCCCTTTTGTTTTGTGGAATCTTTGGAAGCGGTTAAAGGTCATTAGTGTCTTCTGTTGACAATTCAGACGCCCACAGATTCTGCAACAACAAGCTTATGTTGTCGGAGAAAAAGAAGTCTGAAGAGCTTCTCCAGTTTTCTCTATCTCACTGAATTTTTCTTGACTCCGTCTCCATGCATCTATATTAAGAGAGAGAGAGGGAGATTTTTATAGCGCCCAGGAAAATAATTGTTCCCTCAAATCTCTCCATAATCAGAGATCAAATCGTGAGAGGTTGCAACAGATCCTCTGGATTGTTACAACAAACTCCCCATGAGAGCGGAGTGCATAAAATGCATGAAGCCATCGCAACGCGTGCACCAGGGGATGTGCATGGTGCGCCCAGTGTGTGCGCCTAGGCACGCACACGGTGCATCCCATACGTGCCGGAGCATGCGCGATGCTATGGGAGCGCTTGTCTGGAAGGCGCGCGCTCTTCGGTGCGTGCTCCACATCAACCAAGCGCATGCTCTTAGGTGCGTTTTTAAGTTGCGCACGACTGGGAGGCACGCTTTTATTTGGGATGCATGTGCTCCTGGGTATGAAATGTGCTCGTCTTGAGGGAGTGTGCGCGCTCATTTGGAGAGCGCATGCTCCTTGGTGCGCTTCTTGGATGAGCTCGTCTAAGAAGTGCATGCTTCCCGATAAAGCGTGTGCTCCTAGATATTAGATGTGCTCATTTGGAAGGTGCGCACTCCTCAATGCACTCTCCTTGGCGCACAGGCAGGTGCTCCTCGGTGCACTGCTAGGTGTGCTTCGGGTTTGTGCATGTGCACGTGCTGGGAGTGCACATGTGCTCCTAGATATGAGATGCGCTCGTATGGAAAGTGCATGCTTCTCGGTGCATGCTCCTCAGCGCACAGGCACATGCTCCTTGGCACGTGTTCCTAGGTGCGCTTCGTGGTTGCATGTGCCGGGAAGGCGTGCATGTGTCAGGAGTGCATGCGCTTCTGGATATGACATGTGCTCGAAAGCACACACTCTTTGATGTGCACTCCTCGGTACCAAGGCGTATACTCCTTGGTGCGTGCCTCCCCCTTGTTCTATTTTTTAGTACCTACACCCATTATAAATTTCATACTTAAAGATATTGCAGTTATTAAGGTAATATGGACTGTCATCATTATCATTAGATAGGTTACTATTTTTATATATGGTCATACTCATATTGTTTATTGGATGAGGGTGTGCACGACAGGTGGAATTACAATTGCCACAGTTTTTCTCTCCTTGCAAAGCTTTAAGACAAGAAGAAAGGATTGAAACTTATGATCAATTATAACCATTGGGATGAGAATTTGGCACAATTTAGAACGACCACAGGAAACAAGGTATGTAGACTGAAAGCGAGAGTTATCTAATTCCTTTTTTATACAATTTATATGCATGCAAGTTTTAGTGTATATATATATATATATATATATATATATATATATATATATATATATTGATTAACTATGCATGTATACAAGATTATTGATAGCCATTAATTTTGAACAGCATCACCCTCGCACTCAATGTTTTCGAGCTAGCGGTGAAAGCTCAGTGTTGATCCGATAGTGATGTGCCATCCATGGGATGGCTGTATGGTGATTTGGAGATGATAAGGAATGAGATTGGAGTGAACCTTAATAATAAGTTGAAGAAGTGTCATACCATATGGTTGATCATGGATAAAGAATGTGATCCTAAATTAAAATCTCCTTTACATATGTCTGATCAGTTGTTAAATCATTTATTTGTTATCAATGAAGAGAGGATATTGAGAATGATGGAGTTCTCTTGAATGCATTTACTGAATTCGTGCATAAAATATATGAGAATGATCCTAATATGCAAGACAATATTAGTGCACAATTGCATCTTCATCAAATTAGAGCTGGATCATTTGGAAGGAATATGACAATTAGGCAAAATGAAGAGTTTAACATGATCCAGTTATAGTTTAAAGTATAAATGATTTTTTTATTATTCTTTAATAAATAGGTGGGAATTATATTTTTCTTATTGTTTTTTGTTAAGTTTGTTACCTAGTTAATTAGTGGCAATTGCATGGGGAACAACTTCAGATTTAAATAGAATTATAATTAGAATACTGGGATTGATAACTAGCTCATCCGGTTAAGAAATAAATTTAAGTGTTTTCGAGATTGTAAAAAAAATAATAAACAATTTTATTTTCTACACGTTGTTACTTATTAGTTCTAATTGTGCTCAAGTTTTAATTTTCAGATCCATATAAGAGAAATAGACCAACTCATGTAAAATTAAATAATTTAGTCTACATCAAATTCAATATGCAACTTAATGAAGAATTAAAGAATAAAAGGCGTGATCATGTTAGCACGTGTACCATGGAGAATAGTAAAATGGCCGAATGAAATAACATGTCTAAGCCTTCAGACGTGTCTCGGTCTAATTTGGATGATGAGTATGATACTGAGGTTTTTTCCTGAAAAGAAAATGATATAGAGGCAGATTGAAGTAGCCATGGAAGTTGACCCAATACCAATGTCTAGTTCTAGAGTCAGATCTTCGAAGAAAGCCAAAACAACACATGGCGCTTTGTTGTCTAAAGAAAAAGGAAAGAGGCTTATGACTGGGAAGAAAAATGATATATGGTCATTGGATTCATCAGATTCGTCATCAAATTCGGATGCTACACAATCCGATTCGGATAATGAAGAATATATTTTTAAATTAACATAGTCACTCTTTACTTTCTTTGTCTAAAAACACTTTATGTAATGTTATGTGATGTTTAATACTTGATATTTAGATTGCTTTTGATATAGCTTGTATTGTAATTTAGAACTTAAGATAACTGGTATGCTTATTTGTGGTTATTGGTCATTAGTTTTCTAACTTTAAATCTCAATCTATAATGTGAAATGATGTTATGTTTCCTAACGTGAGATTCAGATAGTATATATTTTATTATTCTAACAATTATCTTTATTTATTTATTTATTTTGCAGATAAGTCTCATGCTCAAAATTAATGATACAAAAATTTCATCTTCTTTATAATCAATTCATCCATTGTTTTTTAGATAAGAAAATTATATAACAACTAATTTTATATTTTTTCTCCATGAAATAACTTGTTGATTTTATTAGTGCATACACTTGTACATTGTTTGTTGTTGACTTTATATGGGTTTTAGATTCTTATTACATTGTTTTTATTTGGTTGATGATATATATTTACATTAAATAAGTTTTTAATTATCAAAATTACATTATATATAGTGTCTGATATGAACATCCGATATTTGCGCATATCCCCGATATCTCTACCAATATCCAATATGAAAACCTGCCTTCTGATATAATTCCAATATCTAATATTTAGAACCTTGTATTGGGATATTACTCGTAGATAGATTTTTCCCAAACTACTCCACCCAACATTTACATGCCCCATGGTCACATTAAGAGAGATATGGTCAGAACATTTATTTTACTGGTGTAGTGTATTTATCTTTTTATTTTAACTTATTTCAATTGATTTTTCAGATTTCTAAGATTGATCATATAGAGAAAAAGTGCTGACAACAGACTCATAATGAGGGTGCACTGTTACAATTTACAGAGATTACACAACTTTGTGAAGTATTACTTCATCGTTCTTGAGTTAGGCGAGAAAATGAACGACTATAGACAAGGTTATTTTATTCATGGGATCGACGATGTCAAGATTCCTTAAGAGCTACTAATGACAGTGCTGGAACTTCTCAATAACATTAGAGATGATGGTAAGGTTGGAGTTACACAATCCCATACTCTACTAGATGTAGAGTTTCAAACTGCACATATGGACAGTGCATACGACCAACACATAGAGCAAGCTAGTCGACAACAACAACGATTCCACACATATTGAGTTGTCTTAACTCTTAATTAGTATGTGATTTATTATATTTTTTTCTTGATATGCGGTTTGTTACTAGACCACTATATTCTATATTATTGTGATATGTCATATCAAGTTATAGTGATATATTGTTATATTTGATATGAAACCTTTGTGGTATTCTTATATAGTTATATTGTTACGATATGGTATGATATGAATTTTTTTTGTGATATATATTGTTACATTGTTGGTATATTGTGATATATCATTATAATATGATGTGATACATTGTGATATGCAATATCAATATATATGTGATATCAGTGTAATGTTCTATGATATATGTGAAACTAATAGTTCCCCCTCATGGATTAATTGTTTTTTCTAATATCTAATTTGTAATATTAATCGCATGCATTTCATCCAATCTTTGCCAAATTCTTTTCCAGCAGCACGCTCATATATATATATATAGAGAGAGAGAGAGAGAGAGAGAGAGAGAGAGAGAGAGAAATCGAAATTAGCTGACAACTCACGCAAGTTAGCTAAGCTGCAGTTCATTTCCACTATCTCCAATAATCTTTTTTAAAAATTTTCTTTTGGATTATGATCTCGACCCCCTAGGGTTCACTCATACCCAATTTCTTGAGTTTTAGTTTTGATTTGGACCTCCATCAAATTAATACAAAATTAACTGTTTTCAATAAATAAAATATTTTGTATGCACTTGATGAAAAAATAAATGAACTCTAAAACTTATGAAATTTAATCCGAAAGAAGTTAAGAAGGTAGAGATTGTAATGGTAAAAAAAATTGAAGAACAATCATTGAATCATTATAATTTTGCCGCTAGCTCACGTAACTTTTCCTAAGCTGACGGCTCACCTACAGTAATCCCATATATATATATATATATATATATATATATATATATATATATATATATATATATATATATATATATATATATATATATATGTATGAGAAAAATGGAAATGAGCTGACAGCTCATGTAAGTTAACTGAGCTGCAGTTCATTTCTATTATCTCTAATAATCTTTTTTTAAATTTCTTTTGGATTATGATCTCGACACCTTAAGATTCACTCATACTCAATTTCTTGGGTTTTAGTTTTGATTTGGTACTTCATCGTTAACACAAAATTAACGATTTTCAATGAATAAAATATTTTGTATGCACTTAATGAAAAAATAAATGAACTCCAAAATTTATGAAATTTAATCTGAAAGAAGTTAAGTAGGTGTAGATAGTAATTGTTAAAAAAATTCATTGGATCATTATAGTTTTGCGCTAGCTCACGTAACTTTTCCTGAGCTGGCAGCTCACCTACAGTAATCCATATATATATATATATATATAGAGAGAGAGAGAGAGAGAGAGAGAGAGAGCGAGAGAGAGAGAGAGAGAAAAAAATGGAAATGAGCTGACAGCTCACGCAAGTTACCTGAGCTGCAGCTCATTTCCACTATCTCCAATAGTCTTTTTTAAAAAATTTCTTTTGGATTATGATCTCGACCCCCTAGGGTTCACTCATACCCAATTTCTTGGGTTTTAGTTTTGATTTGGTCCTCCATCAAGTTAACACAAAATTAACGGTTTTAAATAAATAAAACATTTTATATGCACTTGATGAAAGGGTAAATAAACTCCAAAATTTATGGAATTTAATCCGAAAGAAGTTAAGAATGTAGTGATAGTAATTGTAAAAAAAATTTGAAGAAAAATAATTGGATCATTATAGTTTTGCCGCTAGCTCACTTAACTTTTCCTGAGCTGGCGGCTCACCTACAGTACTCTCATATATATATATATATATATATATATATATATATATATATATATATATATATATATATATATGAGAAAAATGAAAATGAGCTGATAGCTCACGCAAGTTACCTGAACTGCAGTTCATTTCCACTATCTCCAATAATTTTTTTTAAAAATTTTCTTTTGGATTATGATTTAAACCCCCTAGGGTTCACTCCTACCCAATTTCTTGGGTTTTAATTTTGATTTGTTCCTCCATCAAATTAATACAAAATTAACGGTTTTCAATGAATATAACATTTTGTATGCACTTGATGAAAGATTAAATGAACTCCAAAATTTATGAAATTTAATCTAAAAGAAGTTAAGGAGATAGAGATAGTAATTGTTAAAAAAAATTGAAGAAAAATTATTGAGTCATTATAATTTTGCCGTTAGTTCACGTAACCTTTTCTAAGCTGGCGGCTCACCTACAGTAACCCCTATATATATATATATATATATATATATATATATATATATATATATATATATATATATATATATATATATATATATATATATATATATATATATATATATATATATATATATATATATATATATATATATATATATATAGGGATTACTGTAGGTGAGGCCCCAGCTCAGGAAAAGTTACGTGAGCTAGCGGCAAAATTATAATAATCGAATAATTTTTCTTTATAATTACTATCTCTACCTGCTTAACTTCTTTCGGATTAAATTTCATAAATTTTAGAGTTAATTTATCATTTCATCAAGTACATACAAAATATTATATTCATTAAAAACCGTTAATTTTGTGTTAACTTGATGGAGGACCAAATTGAAATTAAAACCCAAGAAATTGGGTATGATTGAACTCTAGGGGGTCGAGATCATAATCCTAAAGAAATTCTTTAAAAAAGATTATTAGAGATAGTGAAAATAAAATACAGCTCAGCTAACTTACGTGAGCTATCAGCTCATTTCTATTTTTTTTAAATATATATATATATATATATATATATATATATATATATATATATATATATATATATATATATATATATATATATATATATATATATATAAAACAGTAAAAATGGTTGCGAGAGACTGCTGCAAATGCAAACATAACGACGGTAAAGAAAGTGCAAGAATGTGACGACATTGTCCAACAATGCTCTCCGTCATGTACAAGATCTAACGCAAATGCACCATTGCTGCAGGTAACCCTCCTCCACCTCCGCTAGAGTCCTTAAAGGATACTAGTTCTACTTTTGCAGAGGACCATGAACCCAAAACATCTCATGGTGTAAGGACACCATCAACTTTTGGACAATGCTCTTACAGTTCAATTTTTCTTTGCCTTCCGGTTCATGCCCTTCGTTGGGGAGTTTCCAAAGGAGCACACTAATTTTCCTAGTGAGCCCACATCTCAATGTTTTTTTTTGTCCGGGCTCAAAATACGAATAGTTATAAAGTGGGCTCACTAGGAAAAATTGTGTACTCCTTTGGAAACCCCCCCTTGGTTGACCCTTAATGACAATATATTTCACGGAGATCTCAATTCAAGTCCTTCCGATGATGATTTTTCCACGTCTACATGTATTGAAGCTTCCCATGGTGAATGAATACAGGACGCTGGAGAACTTAGCTTGGCATATGTGTCGTTTAAAAGAACACAGAAGCTTGCTCATCTCATTTTGTTTTCTATTTTAATCAGATGGTGTTAACATTCCAGATTCTCGCTTGGTAGAATCAGATACGCTCACAAAATTCTCTCTCTCCGTATGAAGTTTATCAGATCATAGACTCATGATAATCAAGGGGTACAAGAAACTGAAGGATAAAAGATACAAGCAAATTGCAAAACAATCTGCAACCATCGATAATTTACTGTCGTAATATACAAGCTAAGGTACAGCTATCGGATGTCTGGGTCGAAACTTTATACCGAAGAAGTCACCCAACAAAATTTTTCTGAACGAGGCTGCACCTATACACAAAATCTATCATGAACAAGGCTAGAAATCAGGTCTTCCAACATTTTGCCAGCACAACCTGAACATTGCTCCCCCTAGTTGGAATTCAATGGATGTCATCAACTCCATGGATTCGCTAGTATTCGTGCAGGGAAAAGCTCAGCAACTTAATTGCTATTGTTCAGTTGATTACTCTGGCATCCGTAGTGCAGTCTTATTTTCGATAGGAGCCTCAGAAGATTCAAAAATGCTGATTTGGATCTTGCAAAAGAACCTCGGCTCAGCAGTCAGTTTATCTATTCTAGCAATCTTGGGCAATCCATGATGATCAATCAGGAACTGTTACCGCTGTTCAATGTCTGCTGGTCCTGTGGTTGCATCCAAGATCTGGAGCTCATAAAGTGCAGAAGAAACCAAAAACTGAACGTAATTTTATAACTACTGGAAATAGAATCGTTATTTCTCCATGCTACCATATCATCATGGATCCAAATCCATAATCTCGATTCGAAGACATACACAAGGCAACTATCAATAATACGAACATTTCATCAACAGGGTAAGGTTTTAATGCAATAGCTATGTTATATGCATTTTCTCACTCAGGAGGATAGGGTTAGCGTTCAACACTATGCATTTAAACACAAAAGTAACAAAAATAAAGCGAAGAACAACGACCAGCAGCAGAAGCAGATGAACAGAAGGGGAGCACAGAAACTGAAGCTTATATTTGAAAATTAAAATAAGTTGCATAAAAACTTCTCTAATAAATGCATAACATTTCAACAACTAGAACCAAAGTTTGGTAAGCATAAAGCAAATATTTCAATGTAGAGCTTATTTGTAGATACAAGAATTATAAGTTCTCAGTATACATTACTCTAGCTCTTTCAAATGCCAAAATTACTTCAGAAGAATGTAACAGCTCTAGGTTGCATTCAGATAGGAAACATCCAAGGTCTTTTGGCCCAACTTGAGAATGTTCGTATTAATCCTCAAGAAAAACAATATTTTGCTGAACACTTGTTTTGCCGTGCATAGGCTTTTACCTTTACTTTTCTACATACGTGAAGTTTCTCAGAATCACCTTTCTGAATTGGCAGCAAACCTTTAGTAATAAAAGAACAATTTTGGGAAGAGGAGAAAATTAGCAACATTTCTCCTCGAACTTATTGATATTTTCTAGGATATAGTACTCGACAATGTCCCCCACCATATATCGTAACATTCTTTATATGATGAGCATCCATTACAATCTGGACATCTGTTGGCTGAATACCGGATCGATGCATACCACCACCTGCAATTTTGATATTATAATGTCCTTTTTGACTAATATTAATAAGGACGGCCAAGAACAACTGAGCTAATTACAAGACAGAATTTTTCATCTGAGCATGGATAGATACCTTGCCAAGACTAGAACCAGAGTGAAGATATTCCACTGCATCTGCTACAGAGTCAACGCCGACGAATTTCTTAGGATCCACGGCAACCTGTTAGAAAATAAAGAAATAATCAGAATTAAGATAAAGGAATGCAAATATCGGACTAACTGGATGAGTAAATGCAGTGGTAAAACTTGAATTCCATTACTTCAATATTTTTATTTCCCAATAAAAGCTAATATTTAAGACATTTTCAGTGTCAAAAAGAACAATTACAATTGAGGTTGAGACTTACAGCAACATCAACATACTTCGTACAAAAGCACCATCTAATCGAACCCATCCCCGTAGTTACAAATATTGTTCATGCAGTAAAAATTCATGCAATCAAGAAAAATGTTCAATTTTCCGTACGAAGAATGAAAATATCAGAGATCATTAACAAGAACTCCATTCACTCCTTGGACGCAAAACACAAAAGAATTATACTGAACAAACATAACTGAAATAAAACATTGCTAAATTTGTAATTAATGTTGGTTCGCATCTTCTATCAGTTTATACAGCTATGCTGAAGAATATTCACTTTGATTCAAGACCCACCATACTGCAGTTTCATGAGTGCAGAAGTACTCTTTAGGAAGCAGTGGGTGGTCATGGGCTAGAGTGCATGTACTTCAACATGGTGCAACAACAAAAGGCAATGATTGGTAGAGATTAAAAAAGATGTCTGTCAAAGATACTGATAGTTTAAGCACTTCCAGGCAAGGTTCCAATTTTATAATAGGTACCGGTATCGGCCAATCACTCGTGTTATCAAAATCGGCAAATTGGCATATTGCATTAGAAATATTGGCAAATATTGGACCAATATTATACGGTACATCGCGTATCTGCTACCTAAAAATTTGATATGATATGCAATATATGTCGGTATTGGCCGATATTTAAAACCTTGTTTCCAAGTTTCAATCACCGCATACGGGAATCACATGTCTTCTCGCATATGAAGGAGCTCAGAAAGTATGATCAACTAACTTCTGCCACAATTATTGTATATAGCTTCACAAGTCTTTGATACTTTGATGAAGTCCTTTATTCGGAGGACCTTTACCTTGTAGTATTTGGGATCAATGCTTCCACCTCTTCATGATGATTATATATATGACCTTCGTTCATTTTTAACACAATGTGTACACATGGAGATTTTCTGAAATTTAGAACAGTAGATCCTGACAATGAATAATGATGGTAAAAGACCATACCTTAAGCTTTCCTGATGAGAAGAGATCAAATAATTTATCAAGATGCTTCTGCCACAAGTGACTGTATTGAACTAGGAAAAAGCCAGCCTGCATATGAATAATATAACATAGGTATCAATAATTTAACAAATGATCATATATAGTTGTAGCTGCATTGGATTAGGAGGGTGCGAGAGAAGAAAGTGGATTGCATTGCCAGATTCAATAAGATGCAGATTTGGCAAGTTCGACTAGGATCCTGCCTATAGTATTTCAACTTAGATCTTATAGAGTGAAAACTATAGGTTGGAGAACCAAAATTTAAAACCCAACCATACGGATGATCTATGTTGTCAAAATTCAAACATGTTTACCCATAGATCATGACCTTACAGTATTTACATTCCATCTAACTAATTTAAGCCAGCCAATTTATAGGAACTTGCTCAATTGATAAAGCTTCTATAATTATGACTTCTGAACTTATGATATTAAGAAATCATTGATCAAATCAATATTGTTGGTTTTTAGATTTTATGGTCAAACCTATGATAGGATCTAAATTTTATCGATCAGAGCCAGCCAAACTCTAGATTTAGAATTTCAGAAGATCCAAATAGAGATTGAAAAAAAATCTAATTACATTTCACAATTTAACAATAAAATAACATTTGGATTTACAGATGATCGACAAGAACCAGAAAACAATCAAATCAAATACAAAAAAAATGTGCTTCAGTTCTCACTTCTCATATAGCCAGTGCTGTGACGTAAACAATTTGAATTGTCATCAGGCAGTTGTCCTGTGTTTTGAATCTCCTTGTCAAGGGAGAATTTGAAAAGTTAGTGCTTTTCTCCATATGCTTGA
This sequence comes from Dracaena cambodiana, assembly GCA_036321105.1. Classification (NCBI taxonomy): domain Eukaryota; kingdom Viridiplantae; phylum Streptophyta; class Magnoliopsida; order Asparagales; family Asparagaceae; genus Dracaena; species Dracaena cambodiana. The sequence continues at coordinate 36,514,671 of JAYEPQ010000010.1, read as the reverse complement.
AGTATGATAAATACGAAAAGTGATGGAACATTGAATGGCTAGGATTAATCAGTGACTAAGAGTATTATATCTAGTCCTTTAGTCTAATTAAGGTTTCTATTTAGGGTTTGATAAGAATTTATATTTTATTTGATTTTGGTTTATTTGCATGTATTGAGCACGTCGGTAGTTTTCCTCTATATCTAGCTTGCAAACTTATTTTTGATTATGAATGAGCTATTGAACCTTTTGAAAATCCTAGTTTATTGGCATGTTAATATGCTTATTTGCTGTTAAATCTTTCTATGAGCGATTCGTATGAGTAGGTGAAGGATTCACCTAGAAGTGAATCTGAATTTTTCTCTTTATATCTCTTCAATATTTTATCAAGCCCTAGATTTGTATTATTTCCCAAATCCATCAAATTTCCCACCATAAACCATAAAATTGCTTCCATTCTACACAGCAAGTCTTTCTAAATGCCTAATTTTAGTTGTCTGCAGAAAAAGTTGGCACCAGTTCTGCTCTAAAGCTTGTGTAGAAGAAGTTTGTCTAACTTCCAAATCAAAAATAGATTTAAAAGCTCTCTTGACTCCGTTTCACATGCAAAACGCTCATGAAACCTGTACTTATGTGGTTGAACTCTTAAAAATAGTAGCTCTGTCAAACAAAACTAGAGAAGGTGTAGAAGAAGATCAAGATGGGCTGGACAACTATTGTGTATCCTATGATCTTTATCCAATCAATTCAGCAGCCAACTAATTTTGCTTACCTATGAGTCTTGAGTATAGCTCAAGAAACATCAATTAAGAAATGGATTAAAAAAGAACTTAATTACAAAATCAATAGGAAAGTGGATGACAAGCATGCTCCATGACTAATCAAGCTGTTCAAGTTGATCCAACAAGTACGATTGTATTTTATTCTTCAAGAAATTTGAGTAGGTATATTTACAAAATCAAACAAAAAAAAAAAAGAAAAAACTGAAGTTTTCAAAAAGAAAAAAAAATCATGAGAAAAATTGATGCAAATAATGGCTTGACTACGAAGGAGCCAGTTTAAGTTCCAACTGGGCCGGTTACAAGAGCACAAGGAAAGAAGTTCAAAAATGCACTTAATGAGCTGATTCAAGAGGTTTGGGCTCAAGCAAATTCGTGGAGGTCTATTGAGGATGGTTCACGAGTTCAACAAAGATGCATCAATATGATTCAACTAGTAGAAGAAACTGGTCAAAATTGATTGTTTCCTTTTATTTTATTTCTAGAACTTTCCTTGTATTGATCAGCAAATTAAGGGGTTGATTGTTCCTTTTGTTTTATTTCTATTTCTTAAACTTTTCTTGTATTGATCAGCCAAATTAAGGGGCTGATTGTTTTCTTTTGTTTTGTTTCTATTTCTTGAACTTTCCTTATAGGAAACTTTTCTTGTATTTTTTTTAGCCTATAAAAAGGCGTCTAATGGAATAGAAGGGAGACAGTTTACAAATAATTTGTGAGTTTATTCTCTTCGGTTCTTTGAAGAACTATTCGAACTTATCGGAATTCTTCCGTGGCGTTCATCATTGACTTATCAAACGGCTTTCCACTACCGTTTGTGGCGTCTTTCTTATACCAAGATTCTTACTTCGCATTAAACAACGGGTTGAGATCTATTATACCGAGATTCTTGTTTTTGTTGAAGCAATGGGTCGAGGTCTCCCATCGAAACCTGATCGAGAACGTTCTTGGATTTTCTCCTTTTCTTCTACGGGTCTCGTTATTCTTGACGGGGTTCACATCATTTGGTATCAGAGCCAAGATTTTCTCATCTCAGTTTTGCCTATCCCATTTAAATTTAGTTTTCTTTTCTTATCTAGCTGAATTCTTTCTTCTACCCCATTCGAAATCTTGTTCTGTTATTAACGAAAGAAAGAATCTGGTAGAAAAAATCTGAAAAAAAAAGATCCAAAAAAAAAAGTTCCGAAAAAAAAAGATCCGAAAAAAAAAGGTCAAAAAGAAAAGGAGTAAAAAGATTCTCTTTCATTTGTTTCCAATAAGCCCGAAAATCTCCTCACCCCAAAGACCAAAATTTTTTTTTTTTGAAAATTTTGCTGAATTATACTTTGAAAATCTAATCACTCATATCTCTTGTTTTCTTACCTTTTGAATCTGAATTCGCTTCGTGAGTTCTTGGTGAATTGTTGTTGGAATTTTGAATATTGTTCGAATAGTTTCAAAAGAACTGAAAGAGGATTATTGAGTGGAAAAAGGCAAGAGTGGTGAGTATATTAGAGGGTAAAAACCGATTATACTGAGTGAAACACGAGTGGAATAGAGTGAATCATTTTTTGAGTGAAAACACGTGAGGGAGTGTGTGAGGTCCTTTTCCTTTTTTTTGTTGTTTTCTAACTTTGATTTGCGGCAATCATGTCTCACAACAGTGAAAAGAGCATCACCGAAGGTGCTACAGGGATGGCTGACCCAAAATTGCTCATGGAAGCCATGATGAGTGAGATGAGGCGTGTGATGAGGTTAGAATTGGAACAGGTAAATGAGCGGATTGATCGGATGGAGAATACACGTTTGGAGCAGCCACAAAACACTCATAAGGTGCATAGGAGGGAAAGAGTTCAATATCGGGGAGTGAGAGACGAAGATGGAGAGTATTATGGGGCTGGTTTTGATGAAGAAGAAGATCATGGTCAGTTGTTGGTAATAGGAGATATGGAGGGCGGTTTAGAGAAGATAGGAATCGGGAAGATAACAACTTGGGTAGTATTAAGATGATGATTCCAGCGTTTCAAGGAAGAAACGACCCCGAGGCTTATCTTGAGTGGGAGAAAAAGGTGGAGTTAGTATTCAATTGCCACAACTACTCTGAGATGAAGAAGGTAAAACTTGCTGCCATTGAGTTTTTTGACTATACTATTGTGTGGTGGGATCAATTAGTATTGAACATGCGGCGAAATAGGGAACGACCGGTTGAGACGTGGAAAGAGATGAAAATAGTGATGAGAAAGCGGTTTGTGCCCAGCCATTACCACCGGAAGTTGTACAATAAATTGCAAACGCTCCGACAAGGTAACCGGAGTGTGGAGGATTATCATCAAGAGATGGAAATTGCTATGATCCGAGCTAATATCGAAGAAGACCGAGAGGCTACTATGGCTAGATTCTTTAATGGTTTGAATCAAGAAATTCATGATAAGGTGGAGATGCAGCATTATGTTGAATTAGAGGATATGGTGCACATGGCCATCAAGGTGGAGCAACAACTCAAGAGGAGAGATAGTACACGTGCACCCCATAATTCGGATTTTTTCCCATGAAAACCGAGTCATGTGAAGAAAGAGGAGAAACCAGCTACAAAACCTAAATTTGAGCCAAAATAAGAGACAACTAAGCATGGCACTCAAGGTAAATCTGACCCTTCCACTTCTCGAAATCGTGACATTAAGTGTTTTAAATGTCAAAGCAGGGGTCACATAGCAAGTCAATGCCCGAACAAAAAAGTCATGGTAATAAGCGATAATAGAGAGATCGAAACCAATGACGAGTCCGATACTGACTCTATGCCACCATTGGAGGACGTAGATGGAGAAGAATATGCAGTTCAAGGTGAATTGTTGGTGTCAAGAAAACTTCTAAGTTTGCAAGCAAAAGAAATTGAAAAAGTGCAGTGGGAGAACATCTTTTATACTAGGTGCTACGTTAAAAACAAGCTATGTAGTATGATTGTTGATGGAGGAAGTTGTACTAATGTTGCAAGCACAACCTAGGTGGAGAAATTAGGACTGCCCACACTGAAACATCCTAGGCCGTACAAGTTACAATGGCTGAATGATAGTGGCGAGGTAAAGGTAAATAAGCAGGTTTTGGTTTCATTCTGCATCGGAAAATATGAAGATGAAGTTTTGTGTAATGTAGTTCCGATGCAAGCTGGACATTTGCTATTAGGCCGACCGTGGCAATTCGATCGGAAAGTTAAATATGATGGCTTCACCAACAAATACTCGTTCGTGCTCAATCAAAAATCCATCACTCTTGTGCCAATGACACCAAAACAAGTTTATAAAGATCAAGTGAGGTTGCAAAAAGAGAGTGATAAAAAAAAAAGATAGTGATAAAAAAAAAAGAGAGTAAGGAAAAGAAAAAGAGTGAAAATCAGAGAGTGACCGAGAAAAATGAGAGAGAAAAAGGAAATCAAAATTCAGCCATTGAGAGAAAATCAGAGAGAAAACAAAAAAAATTCTATGCAAAAGTGAGTGAGATTAAGCGAGCAATGTTTTCAAATCAGCCGATAATTGTACTTTTGTACAAAGAGGCTTTTTTAAATACTAACGAACTTAATCCTGCTTTGTCCAGTTCTGTTGTTTCTCTTTTGCAGGAATTTGAGGATGTCTTTCCCGAAGAAACACCACATGGATTACCACCAATTCAAGAGATTGAACATCAAATTGATTTTGTCCCCGGTGCGATAATTCCTAACAGACCAGCCTATAGGAGCAATCCCGAGGAGACAAAGGAGCTTCAACGGCAGGTAAGTAAGTTGTTAGGGAAGGGGTATGTGAGGGAGAGCATGAGTCCGTGCGCCGTTCCGGTTTTGCTTGTACCTAAGAAGGATGGGACGTGAAGAATGTGCGTTGATTGCCAAGCCATCAACAACATAACGGGTATACAGGTTGATGAAGAGAAGGTACGTGCAATCCGAGAGTGGCCGAGTCCCACAAGTATAAGCAATGTTCGTAGTTTTCATGGACTTGCTAGTTTTTACCGGCGGTTTGTGAAGGACTTTAGTAGCATAGCCGCACCACTTACCGAAGTGATCAAGAAGAACGTCGGATTTAGATGGGGAGAAGAACAAGAGAAGGCGTTTCAGCTAATCAAAGAGACACTAACCAACGCCCCCTTATTGTCTTTACCTAACTTTTCTAAAACGTTTGAAATTAAATGTGATGCTTCAGGTATTGGCATAGGCGCAGTTCTTATGCAGGAGAGACGACCAATTGCTTACTTCAGCGAGAAATTAGCGGGGCAACCTTAAATTATCCGACTTATGACAAGGAGTTGTATGCATTGGTTCGAGCTTTGGAGACATGGCAGCACTACCTATGGCCTAAAGAGTTCGTGATTCACACTGATCATGAGTCCTTGAAACACTTGAAGGGCCAACACAAGCTAAATAAAAGGCATGCTCGTTGGGTAGAGTTCATTGAGATATTTCCATATGTCATCAGGTATAAGCAAGGTAAGGAGAATGTGGTCGCCGATGCACTTTCTCGCAGGTATGCATTACTCTCTACACTTGATGCAAAATTGCTTGGTTTTGAACACATTAAAAGTTTATACATTGATGACCATAAATTTTGTGAAGAGTATCGGGCTTGTGAGAAAAACGCTTGTGGTAAGTTATTTAGACGTGATGGGTTTTTATTTCGAGAAAATAAATTATGTGTGCCTAACTGTTTTTTGAGGGATTTGTTAGTGCAGAAATCTCATGGAGGGGGATTAATGGGACATTTTGGGGTTGCTAAAACCTTAACTATTTTGCATGAACACTTCTATTGGCCACACATGAAACGAGATATTTAGCGAATTTGTGGTAGATGTGTCACATGTAGGCAAGCTAAATCCAGAGTGCAGCCCAATGGTTTGTATACTCCTTTACCCATTCCTAGTGAGCCTTGGATTGATATTTTAATGGACTTTGTGTTAGGATTACCTAGGACTAAATGTGGAAGAGATTCGATTTTTGTGGTTGTGGATAGATTTTCTAAGATGGCACACTTTATTCCATGTCACAAAACGGATGATACTTCGCATGTTGTTGATTTATTCTTTAGAGAGATTGTGAGATTGCATGGCATGCCTAGAACCATTGTTTCGGATAGAGATGCTAAGTTCTTGAGCTACTTTTGGAAGATTTTATGGTGTAAACTAGGTACCAAACTTTTATTTTCTACTACTTGTCACCCACAAACTGATGGTCAAACCAAAGTAGTAAATAGGACTTTGTCTACTTTATTGGGGGCAATAATTAAAAAGAACATCAAAACATGGGAAGAGTATTTACCACATGTTGAGTTTGCTTATAATAGATCTATTCATTCTGCTACTAAATTCTCACCGTTTGAAATTGTTTATGGGTTTAATCCTTTGACTCTATTGGATTTATCTCCATTACCTGTTTCTGAGCGTGTTAATTTTGATGGAAAGAAAAATGCTGATTTTGTTAAGCAGATACATGAGAAGGCAAGGCTCAATATTGAGAGAAGAACGGAGCAGTATGCAAAACAAGCCAACAAGGGGCGTCACAAGCTTGTTTTTGAATCCGGAGATTGGGTGTGGTTGCATATGAGAACAGAGAGATTTCAGGCGCAAAGACATTCCAAACTACTTCCAAGAGGGGTGTTGCTAATAGAGCCCATTGCCGCAGCGGGTTTCGGTCAACCGAAACGGGTCCAAAACCGGCCCAAACCCATTATGATATGATATATATGGGGTTGTGGTGCTAGGGTTTTGTGTGCCGAAAAATTGGAGCCGAGGTTTTTCTTCTCAAGGAGGCGACTGCTCTTGTTGTTCGTTGCGGGCTGAAGCAAGGCGGAAAGGCCAAAAGCAAATTATTTGAAGCAAATAATTGGTGTGGCGACTGTAGCAACCAAAGAATTATTTGCTTTGTGCGGCGTGAAGCAATAAAGAAACTTGTGTAGCTGCTGCTATTATTTCGGCCAAAGGGAGAAAATTCTTTGGGGGCAGCTGCTTCTAATTTAGGCCAAAAGCAAAGAAGAAGGAGAAAAGAAGGCGGGGAGTTCTTTTGGGTTCTTCTTCGGTGGTCGAAGTAAAGAGGTAAATCACTGCAACAAGAGATTAGGGTTTGATCTCAAAATCTTGTGTGATTTCTTTGTGATTTCTCTTGTGCTTGAGAACTAGAGTTTTGTAATCCTCTTTTGATATAGTGAAAGTTTTTCGATCGGTCCCCGTGGACGTAGGCATATTGCCGAACCACGTTAAAATCTGCGTGTTCTCTATCTCTGTTATTTTTCTTTTCGGTTAACTATTTGATTCCGCTGGTTGTTGCATTAGTATTATTCCGCTATCTTTTGCTAACAGTTGGTATCAGAGCCCTGGTTCGGGTCAGATTTCACTCAGATCGGTGTTGATTTTGAGTGGGAGTTATGGCGGAAGATAGGAAGGGAGAAATTGAAAAATTTGATGGGACAGATTTCCAATGGTGGAAGTTACAGATGGAAGATTATTTATATCAAAAGAATTTATATCAACCACTGATTTGAGAAAAGCCAGAAAAGATGACTAATGAGGAGTGGGCATTGTTGGACAGGAGGGTTTTGGCGCAGATTCGATTGTGCCTGACAAAGCAGGTTGTGTTCAACGTCTCCAAGGAGAAAACCACTTCAGGTTTGATGTCAACGTTGGCTAAATTTTATGAGAAGCCGTCTGCTTCAAATAGACTGTTTCTAATGAAAAAGTTGTTAAACTTGAGGATGCCTTCTGATAGTTCAGTTGTTAATCATTTGAACGAATTTAACACATTATGGGCACAACTTGAATCTTTAGATTTTGTCTTTGCTGATGACATTAAAGCTTTGATGTTTATGTGTTCGTTACCGGATAGTTGGAGTAATGTTGTTATGGCCATCAGCAATTCTTCCAATACTGCTCTTAAATTCAATGATGTTGTGAGTACAATCATGAATGATGAATTATGAAAAAGAGCATGGATGAGAGCACAGTTTCTACAAGTACTGCTCTATCGGTTGATAATGACAGACGAAAGGAAAGGGGTAGAAGTTCAAGCAGGGAATCGAACCCAAGCGGAAGATCAAATCTAAGGGGAAGTTCAAGAAAAAATTAGTGTGTTGGAAATGTAAGACAGAGGGTCATATGAAGAAGGATTGTCCAAACAAAGACAAGGAAGGAGCGAATGTGGTGAATCCAAGTGAAGAGTATGATGACTTGTGTTTGTCTGCTCATACAGAATCAAGGTCAGATTCGTGGTTTGTAGATTCAGGGGCTTCGTTCCATTGCACTGCTTGTAGAGAATGGTTTGAGAATTATGTCCAAGGTGATTTTGGGCATGTGACTGTTGGTAATGGGCAGGAATGCAAGATTGTCGGTAAAGAGACAATTCAGTTAAAGTTGCACAATGGTGGAAAGTTGCTTTAACAAGAGGTCAGGCACATACCGGATTTGAAGAAGAATTTGATATCTGTTACCAAGCTAGATGGCGAAAGTTATCAAATCTCATTTGAGAAGAAACAGTGGAAGATCAGTAAAGGAGCAATGGTAGTGGTCAACGGTGAGAGAGTGGGACTCTATATTTACTCTCAAGTTCGGTGGATCACGTTGTTTCTTTGGCCACCGTGAAGAATGAGAAGGCTACCTTATGGCATCAGAGGCTCGGTCACTTGAGCGAAAGCGGCATGAGGGTATTGCAATCCAGAGGTATGTTGACAGATATGAAAGATGCTAATTTTGATTTCTGTGAGAATTGTGTTTGGAAAGCAGAAAAGAGTTAGCTTTATGAAGGATGGCAAGGAGAAAAAACCCGAGAGATTGGAGTTGGTGCATACAGATGTATGAGGGACTTCTTCGGCGAAGTCTCTTGGAGGTAATTCTTATTTTGTCACTTTCATAGATGATGCAAGTAGGAAAACATGGATATTCGCACTTAAGCAGAAATCCGATGTTTTCAAAATCTTCAAGATATGGAAAGCTCTTGTTGAGAATGAAACAGGTTTGAAGGTAAAATGTCTGTTGTCAGACAATGGTGCAGAATTTTGCAATAGGGAGTTCGATTAGTATTGCTCTGCCCACGGGATCAGGAGAGTAAAGACTGTACCGAGGACACCACAGCAAAATGGCGTGGCTGAGAGGATGAATAGAACCATTTTGGAGCGAGCTCGGAGTATGAGACTACAAGCAGGTTTGCCTTTGCAACTTTGGGGAGCCGCTGTAGATACGGCAGTCTATCTGATCAACAGGAGTTCAGCTAGTGCTTTAGATGGAGGAATTCCAGAGGAGGTGTGGTCTGGTAAGACTGTGAATTACTCTTTCTTAAAAGTGTTTGGTTGTATAGCATATGCACATGTGGATCATGAGATGAGAAAGAAGCTTGATTCTAAATCTCAGAAGTGTGCATTCATTGGATACGGTGGCGACGAATATGGTTATCGCTTATGCGAATATGAGCATAACAAGGTAATTCGTAGCAGAGATGTAGTATTCAATGAGGGCTGTATGTATAAAGACCGAACGGAAAGTAAGAGTGAGATTACAGTGGAAAAAGAGCGCTTTGAGCTGGATGAGCCACAGGATGGGATGGATCCCATGGATAAAAGAAATGAAGAAATACCTATATCTGAAGGAGAAGAAATGATTACACCTGAGAATACACAAGTTTCAGATGAGACCGAACAGGAAAGAGAGCCATTGACTGAAATAGATGGTTCCAGTACTTCATCAGAGAGTATTCCCACTTTGAGGAGGAGCACAGGATAAGGAAGCCAACCCAAAAAACTTTGTCTTTCTTTATATCATGTTTTGTATACTGATGCAGGTGAACCAGAGAGTTATCAAGAGGCTATGCAGGATAAACTTCATCTTAAGTGGGAGTAAGCCATGCGTGATGAGATGTCTTCTTTGGAGGAGAATCACACATGGGAATTGGTGAAGCGACCGGAAAAGATGAAAGTATTGCATAACAAGTGGGTATACAGGGTAAAATATGAGGCAGGAGGGACACAAAGGTTCATAACTAGACTTGTGGTGAAGGGATACAGTCAGAGAAAAGGTATTGACTTCAATGAAATATTTGCACCTATTGTCAAGATGACTTCTATCAGAGCAATACTGAGTATTGCGGCTGTGAAAGGATTGTATTTAGAGTAGCTCGATATGAAGACTGCTTTCCTTCATGGTGATTTAGAGGAGGAAATATACATGGAACAGCCAGAGGGATATGAAGTTAAAGGAAAAGAGAATTGGGTATGTCGACTGAAAAAGAGCTTGTATGGGTTGAAACAAGCGCCGAGGCAATGGTACTTGAAGTTCGACAAGTTTATGTTGGATTCGGGTTTTGCCAGAAGCAATTCAGATCATTGTGTATATCTACAAAACTTTAAGGATGGTAATTTTATTATACTTACTTTGTATGTAGATATGCTTATGGCAGGTACATGCATGAAGAAAATCAATGATCTGAAGAGGAAGTTGGCAGGGAGATTCTCTATGAAGGACATGGGTGAGGCTAAACAACTTCTTGGAATACTTATTATCCGAGATAAGAAAAATAAGAAATTGTGGTTATCTCAGGAAGGGTACATCAAAAAGGTGTTAGAGAGATTCAACATGGATAATGCAAAACCGGTAACTACAGCTCTTGGTGGTCAGTTTAAACTGTCAAAAGAGTAAGGTGTTAAGACAGATGAGGAGAAGAGACACATGGAGAATGTGCCTTATTCATCGGCCGTTGGGAGTCTCATGTATGCAATGGTGAGTACAAAATCAGATATTGCACATGCAGTGGGAGTAGTGAGTAGATTCATGAAGAACCCTGGAAAGAAACATTGGCAAGCGGTGAAGTGGATTTTCAGGTATTTGAAAAGTATTTCAAATTATTATTTGTGTTTTGGGGGTGATAATATTGATGTGCAAGGTTTTGTGGATTCGAACCATGCGGGTGATAGAGACAATGGCAGGAGCACCACTGGTTACGTCTTTACTGTAGGAGGGACAGCGGTAAGCTGGGTTTCAAGATTACAATCAATTGTTGCTTTATCTTCGACAGAAGCTGAGTATGTTGCAGCTGCAGAAGTAAGTAAGGAGTTTATTTGGTTGCAGCGATTGATGAGTGAGTTGGGTTTTGATGGAGTGGATTGCAGGTTATTCAGTGACAGTCAGAGTACAATTCATCTTGCTAAGAACTCGGCGTATCATTCACGGACTAAACATATTAACTTGAGATATCACTTCATTAGATCATTGTTAGAGGATGGCCAATTGAAGTTGGAGAAGATTGAAGGCAGAAAGAATCCTGCGGATATGTTGACAAAACCGGTTGATGAGAAAAAGTTGAGTTATTGCTCAACTTTGGTGCATTTGTATCGAATGCTGAAATTGGGATTTTGAACGATCGAAATAAAACTTTGGACACTGGAATTATCATGTATAGAGATTACATTTTTGCAATAGGTCTCCAAGTGGGAGATTGTTGCTAATAGAGCCCATTGCCGCAGCGGGTTTCGGTCAACCGAAACGGGTCCAAAATCGGTCCAAACCCATTATGATATGATATATATATGGGGTTGTGGTGCTAGGGTTTTGTGTGCCGAAAAATTGGAGCCGAGGTTTTTCTTCTCAAGGAGGCGACTGCTCTTGTTGTTCGTTGCGGGCTGAAGCAAGGCGGAAAGGCCAAAAGCAAATTATTTGAAGCAAATAATTGGTGTGGCGACTGTAGCAACCAAAGAATTATTTGCTTTGTGCGACCTGAAGTAATAAAGAAACCTGTGTAGCTGCTGCTATTATTTCGGCCAAAGGGAGAAAATTCTTTGGGGGCGGCTGCTTCTAATTTAGGCCGAAAGCAAAGAAGAAGGAGAAAAGAAGGCGGGGAGTTATTTTGGGTTCTTCGGTGGTTGAAGCAAAGAGGTAAATCACTGTAACAAGAGGTTAGGATTTGATCTCAAAATCTTGTGTGATTTCTTTGTGATTTCTCTTGTGGTTGAGAACTAGAGTTTTGTAATCGTCTTTTGATATAGTGGAAGTTTTTCGATCGGTCCCCGTGGACGTAGGCATATTGCCGAACCACATTAAAATCTGCATGTTCTCTGTCTCTGTTATTTTTCTTTTCGGTTAACTATTTGATTCCGCTAGTTGTTGCATTATTATTATTCCGCTATCTTTTGCTAACAAGGGGATGGTCATTTCCAAGTTCTAGAGCGCATCAATGACAACGCTTACAAGCTAGATTTGCCCGGTGAGTACAATATTAGTGCTACTTTCAATGTTACTGATTTGAGTCATTTTGATGTAGGTGATGATTTGAGGGGAAATTCTTTTCAAGAGGAGGAGAATTATGCAAATAATGACTTGACTACAAAGGAGCCAGTTCAAGTTCCAACTGGGCCGGTTACAAGAGCACAAGGAAAGAAGTTCAAACATGCACTGAATGGGCTGATTCAAGAGGTTTGGGCTCAAGCAAATTCGTGGAGGCCTATTGAGAATGGTTCACGAGTTCAACAAAGATGCATCAATATGATTCAACTAGTAGAAGAATCTGGTCAAAATTGATTATTTCCTTTTGTTTTATTTCTAGAACTTTTCTTGTATTGATTAGCAAATTAAGAGGCTGATTGTTTCTTTTTGTTTTGTTTCTATTTCTTAAACTTTCTTTGTATTGATCAACCAAATTAAGAGGCTGATTATTTCCTTTTGTTTTGTTTCTATTTCTTGAACTTTCCTTGTAGGAAACTTTCCTTGTATTTTTTTTAGCCTATAAAAAGGTGTCTAATGAAATAGAAGGGAGACAGTTTACAAATAATTGGTGAGTTTATTCTCTTTGGTTTTTTGAAGGATTATTTGAACTTATCGGAATTCTTCTGTGGCGTTCATCATCGACTTTTCAAACGGCTTTCCACTACCGTTTGTGGCGTCGTCCTTATACCAAGATTCTTGCTTCGTATTAAATAACGGGTTGAGGTCAATTATACCGAGCTTCTTATTTTTGTTGAAGCAACGGGTCGAGGTCTCCCATCCAAATCTGATCGAGAACGTTTTTAGATTTTCTCATTTTTCTTCTACGGGTCTCGTTATTTTTGACGGGGTTCGCATCAAAAATGGGTATCAAGCTTCGTAGGAGGAAAATTTTCCTCCTACAGGGGGAAGTTTCCACGTTTCCCCACCTTTTAGACTCCATGGTGTCAATCTCCATCCCTAGAATTTTTTCATAACCAAAATCTTAGGGAGTCTTTATTTTAACTGTTGGAAGCAAAATTAGAAGTTCACCAACAACATAACATCTGATACTCATAGATTGATGGGTAAATGAACACTAAACTACATAATCTTGAGTACGAGTGAACTCTACGGGATGGATATGAACACCATTTAGTCTGATGAAAGTAAAAAAAGAGGAAAAAGTGGAGTTTTTCCAGTGTGGAGGACAATTTCCTCCCATGGTGGCAAAAGTCTAACAATCCCACTTTTTGTCTAGGTTGGACTCCTGATAGAGATTTGATTAGGATTTGATTAGAATTTGATTAGATTTGGTATTATCTTATTACATTAGAATTTGATTAGAGATTTGGATAAAATTTGATATTTTATTACTTTAGAATTCTCTATATATATGACTTGTAAAACTCTAATTTGAAAATAGAGTGAAATATAATTTTTTTTTTTTAGAGCATGTGATTTGCTTTATCAAATCTTTCTTCGAGTGATTCGTGAGAGAGTGGGCATGTGATTCTCTCTCCTCCTGTAGTAGCAGGCAGCAGCAGCGCAATACCAAGCAGCAGCAAGCAGTTGTTCCAGACCTGTTAAGGAGAATTCAGACCTGTTAAGGGTTTTTTGGGTGATTGTGAAGCCATTTGAAGCCCGGTTCGCATTGGATTCGAGAGATAATCGACACATTCTAATTTTGGTATTTTTTGAACTTAATTTAAATATGGGATTCATATTTTGTGGAAAATACATCAACATTGATGTCGATTTTAAGCAAGTGGGGTATGATATATATGATGCAGTCCCATATTTTCATGGTTATAATGATCCTAATGGTTATGATAATTGGAAAAGCAATTTGAAGCAGTTTTTCCGTTACTTTCCGTTGACTTTAGAGCAAAAACACAATTATACAAAATTAAAGTTGGTTAGAGAAGCTTCTGATTGGTACCTCAACAACTATAAATCTCGTCCAACTTGGAATCGTTTGCAGTTTTTTCTTCGTGTACGGTATACTCCTCATCTTGTCTTTAAATAATGTTCAAAGTGTGAAGGATATGGACACTGTGCTCATCAGTGTCCTTCTATCAAATGTTCGGCATGTGGAGAATTTTGGCATTATGAGTATGAGTGCCCTAAAAAGAGTCCAGATACCGATATATCCGCTTTCGAGATTTTAGGCGATGAGACCGAGTCCAACATACAATTTGCCACAGATCCAAAAGTTGATGATTCGATTTTTCTACCAGAGCCAACTACAGAAATATTTATTTGCCTTGTTCATAAAGATCGTGTTTTCAGTGACTTTCTAACTCACATTCCAAATTCTTTATTTTCTACAGAAGCGATAGATTTTGACTTCTCTCCAGACCTTCTATAATTATTATTGTCGCCGCCATGGAAATGTCAGATAGCATACATTTGACTACCAAACTGTTCGATTTTCTTATATTTAGTTCGGTGGAAAGGTTTGCCAGATTTCGAGAAGTTTGACCAATTTCAGTTGACCGTGCTTGACTTTCTACTTATCGCTATTCACCAGGTGGTGAATATTTCCAAGCGCGGGAGAATTGATAGAGATTTGATTAGGATTTGATTAGAATTTGATTAGATTTGGTATTATCTTGTTGCATTAGGATTTGATTAGATTTAATTAGAGATTTGGATAAAATTTGATATTTTATTACTTTAGAATTCTCTATATATATGACTTATAAAATCCTAATTTGAATATAGAGTGAAATATGATTTTTTTTTAGAGCATGTGATTTGCTTTATCAAATCTTTATTCGAGTGATTCGTGAGAGAGTGGGCGTGTGATTCGCCTAGACGTGAGGTCCAAACCCTAATTTATCCTCCAAAACCCTAAGTTCTTCCCCAATTTATTCACCACAAATCCTAAATCGCTTCCGTCTGCCGTCAACTCCACTATGTTGATCATCATCCCCAAGGGTTTACTTGTACCCAGAAGGTTGGTTTAGTGTTCATTTAACCATTTGATCAAGTGGGCATAAAATTAACAGTTTACCAACTATGCAACATTTGACACCCAATTAGGGATGGGTAAATGAATACTAAACCTGATCACTTTGGTGTGAGAAGAAAGATATTGGGTTTGACCGAAGTAAAAAGTGGAGGAGATGGAGTTTTGTCATTGCTGATAGAAAATTTCCTATTATGATACTTGATACTCATTAATCTATATGTGTGTGTCTGTGTGTGTATATGCACACACGCATGTACATGTGTGTATATGCACACATGCATGTAGATGCTTACATATCTATTGACAGAATGTATGTAATTTGCATTGCCATATATTTTTGTACAACTCTGATGTCAAATAAATCGTGACAGAATCTTATGTACGTTGACTGAATGAATGTTAACTTCTATTATTCTATATTTAGACAAGTTGTTAATGTCGACAGATCATGATACAGTTGTTTTATATGTACATTTTGTCGTAGTTTTACAAATTATTGTCAGTTTTTGCATTGCTTATGTGAGCATGTCCACTTTATATAATTTTTGACCAGTATTTACTTGATATAATCAGATCCAATGGGAATATATAAATCTTGTAGAATTGCCTCAAGGAAATATCTATCTAACAATAATTCTAGCATCCAAAACATTTAAGTATAGAAGTGTGCAACCATTCTTTCCAAGAAAACTTTCAAGAACATACTTTAATGCACCCCTCTTAATAGCTTCTTAGCATTCTTAAAAGGTCTCATAAATTCCCATTACTCCCCACTCCCCAGTACCAACCATTGAGAAACTAATCCTTCCTCATCAATATACTCTAGAGATTAATTTATATTTTCTATTTACAAGGGTGTACTTCAAACAGTTAACAATCCAGTAAAAGATAAAAAACTCTATAATTGAGAAAATTCCTTTCGTTTGGAAAACAGTGCAGTCCAATCTTTTCGGTTGATTGTTTTAAACCTATAATCTTAGGGTGGAAGCAAGATTAGCAGGGACTGGAAAACTTAGAGAGGAGGCCTATAGGTGCTAGATGTAGGCAATTGATCAACTACATAGGCAATTGATCGAACTACGTCTATATCGCATACCTACTGTGTGCATCTCACCAATAATATCTACTCTGTTCACCTCAACTCAATACTAGTTGTGAGTTGTTATTTCTCTTTTACCTGAATTAGTTGTTTATGTTGCTAATTACAAAAAACAACAACAATAACAACAACAACAACAACAACAACAACAAGAATAATAATTAGGGATACATTTGTATACCTACCCTAAACAAATTGTTATTTCTCTTTACCTGAATTAGTTATTTCGTATAGGTTCCTACGAAAATAAATCAGGGATGCATTTTAGAAGTTATCATAAAGCTCTAGTCAATCCCCTATTCTGAGGAAGATAGAAGATGGTGATGAAATTAGCTGTAAAAATATTAAAAACAAAGGTTGGGATTTGATCAAAGTAATATAATTCTTAACAGATCTATTGAAATTCTCAAAAATTTCATGTTAGTCTGACAAGTGGTACATTATGAGTTATAAGATGACTGAAGTTTGATTTGTAGAAGAAAGAGAAGAATAAAATGAACATTAAAATATAAGAAAATAACAAATTTTATTGACAAGAATTCGTGAACCTACTGATATTTCAGCTAGACCATCCAACCCAAAATCTTTCTTTACGTAATGACATTTAGCCTTTAGGAACTCCGCACATACCTCATAACAACACTCCATTACCAATAACCAATTCCATGACCAGAAAGCCTTATTCCAGTTTCCAATCAATTAAATTATTAATTATTAATGCATTTAAAATCAAAGGAGAGCACCCGAAAAATCAAACATGTATAAAGCACACTCATGAATGAGCATTAAAAATTTATACCTCCCTCAATTTTCAAAAGCCAAATTTTAAGATTTTGCATAATTTTTTGCTAATGTTGTGACGCATATATAGGAAGTTTGAAAATAAATTTCAGTGTGAAACTGGACGGACAAGAGATACAAATAAGCAGTCAGTATAGGTATTTGAGTTATATTATTCAAAATGATGGAGAGATCGATAGTGATGTCAATCATAGGATTCAAACTGGCTGGTTGAAATAGAGAAGTACATTGGGAGTTTTATGCAACCGTAACATTCTATTAAGGTTAAAAGGAAAATTTTATAGGACTGCTACTAGACAGCTTTATTATGACACGAAATGCTCGGCTATAAAGAAACATCATTCACAGAACATACGTGTAACAGACATACATATCTTCGTTGGATGTGTGACAATACTAGAAGAGATAAAAAGAGAAATGAAAATATTCGTGTTAAACTAGGTGTAGTCTCTATCGAAGAGAAGATGCGAGAAAATCGCTTACGATGCTTTGGCCATGTGTGGCGTAGACTTATAAATGCATCAGTTCGACGAGGAGAGTTTATCAACATAAAACAAGTTAAAAGAGTAAAAGGAAGACAGAAGAAAACATGGATGGAGGTGATCTGGCGTGATTCTCTTTTGGTTCATGTAGCCTACCCCAAGTACTTGGGGTAAAAGGCTTAGCTGTTGTTGTGAAAATAAATTTCAGTCTTACATGAATTACCTACAAAATCATACAAACACAACTTCATACTATGCGCCCATGAAAATCGAGGGATTAAAGAATTATGAATTCTTTTATTTTTGAAATGAATTTGCACAAATACACGTATGTCCCACAGTTTCTCAGTTGTAACAAGTGTGCAAGAGGTCATGGGTTCGAAGACCATTTGTATTGATTGGGGGGGCGGTGTCTAGGAATAGGGTTGGCTACAGCCTTTCTCCAAAGAAGAAGAAAAAAGAATATGCACCATATACACAGCCTTTCTCCAAAAAAGAAGAAAAAAAGAATATGCACCATATACACAATACACTCATCTAGTGTGCGCATGAGCAAATACACATACACAAACTTCAATATTCTGTGAGAGTGTATGTCTGTGCGAAACAAAATTGAATCACAGAGATGCAGTGTAGGATCTGTTCAGCAGAAAGTCAAGGGCAAGTCTCAACATCTGACTCTAAAGTAGGACTTCAAACAAAAATTACTAACAAAAGAAAAAGTTCATGAATCAAATGGAAAATTATATTGTGAACAAATAAACCAAGAATACAGAATAAATTACTCATGTACCACATAAGAAATCTAAAATGCACTTACCACAGTTTGGCTTTTTGCTAGAATCTTTTCGCACAAACCATTATAACTCAATGGTTTCCAACCGCTCTCTCCTTGGTACTGGAATACAAAGAGATACATTCATGAGAAATGATGATCAATTTACATGTCAATAGAGCGAAAATATATAGAGCTGACTGAATTTTAAATAGAAATACCACTTAACTGTGTCTTCCCTCATAACTATCACTTATAAAAAGGGAAAAAAAATTGAAGCAAAAAATGAAGTTAGATATCAAAGAGCAGGGGGAATATTAATAAGTAAAAATACAAAGATACCTTTAATATTTGATATATCATTGATTAATAAAAGTAGGCAGGTTGCACTGGTAAGAATAAGGATACAGATAGCCTTGAAAGCAAGGATACTTCAATTATGAAGCCATGCCATGTTAGAACTGTGTTAGACACGACACTTCTTGCCATGTACTTGATGTTTTTATGTCTTTTTATATTTTGTCATGTGCCATAGTTTCATATCCATGTAACCTACAGTAGCACGTCTATTTTAAGTTTGAAATTTATTTTAGGTTGTTTGATGACTTAACAGGTTTTTTAGCAAAGAACTGAGACTAAATGACAAAAAAAATTGAAGCATTTTGAAAAAAATAATAATAAATCACTAAGATGATGATAAAACATGTTGTTCTAAAAAAAACCTTTAAAAAGTCAACTTTGCAATGAGTCATAAAAATTTTTGTAAGAGATGTGAGTTTTTTTCACTAATCTTTCTTTTTAAACAAAGCTCTAAACATAGAGACATCGAAATGCACTTTTTTAAATATGTGAATTTTGCTAGCTATGGTTGTGAAACTAGTCATAATTCCATCATAATTCAAATGCTTCAATATTGGGTATATGAGGAGTTAGAAGATGAAAAAGGGACAGCAGAGGCTCAAAATAATACATATTTTCCCACTCGCGTTGTCCATCATCTCAATTCAAATCATCTTTCATATTAATTAACAAAGTTAATCCTAGGTTAAACACTCATGGAATCTAAACTCATGTGATCATTGTGCGTCCATGTGCTGTTGTCTCATGCTGGCTGGAGAAAGCATCAGATTAACGACCTGAATAAAAGGATGCAAATGATGTCCTCTCACTTGCTGTCTTAGGCGATACAGTTGTACATCCCATAATAACTATAGACCATCATTACTCTTCACGTTGTTAGCTAGCATTTGCACCATCTAGAAGCTTAAAAAGAACATTTGGAATACTGTCATTAGATGTGATCCATTGTTAGCATTCTGTATGGTCCATAAGTCGCATGTTGTGCAACAATATAAGATTGGTGGTAATGCATATCTAGAATCTTCAACTAGTATCCTCAATGGATTTAGAGCAAGCTATTTTTGATGTCACACGGTCTCCTGTTTTTATGCTGATCCCTTTGCTTTTGCAACCAGAAAATCAGTTGATGACAAGATCTTACAAAAAAGAAGTCACTAGCTTCCTATAATGATTTAGCTTAAATATTTCAGTAATACTTTGAAATTCTTCCAAGGAATTCCTGTTTTAATTTCGTACTTAATAACTTGCACCTGCCATACACTAAAACCTGCTAGTTACATGCAAAAAAGTTCTATATCTTTTTTCATCCCATAAAAAGTCACATCAAGCATTTATCTTCCGAGAAGAAGAAATTTATGCCATTAAAAAGGACTTTACTTTTAGTAGAATGGTATTTTCAACCAATTGTGAAAGTTGGAGATGAAATAATTCTTATGACACTATGAGATATCATTTTTAGAAAACACCATGAACCCACAATCTAAATATACAGCTTCAAAAGTAGCCAGGGAAATTACCTGAGAGATCATTCCTATAACAATGAGCCGTCCATAAACTGCTAATGCATTCAAGCATAGATCAAACATTTCGCCACCAACAGATTCATAGATAATATCAACCCCTTTAGGATATTCTTTCTTCAGGACCTGAAGAAATGAAGGCCAGTAAGGTACAATTATTCTATTATGATTATTGAACAAATAATTATTACCATTTGAGCTCTATGCCACTGAAACCATAAGAAGAAATGATGAAAACAATAGAAAATTCACGTCCACAAGATATATACTTCTTTGAAAGCAGAAAAAATAAAAGGTGATTAAGAAGAATTATCACATAAAGGCTTGGTCTCCTTTTTTTTTTTTTTTTGTTTTTTTAGACGAACTAATTTTTTTTTTTCCTCAAGTAACAGTTATACTATCAAGATGTAGACCACAGAGGATTGGTTAAATTAAAAAGCATGAAGACCAGATAGTTTCAAATTAAAAAATTTCACAGAAATGAACATTTTCTGAAAGGGTAGTAACCTAAGGTATTAGTAATGGCATTTGTATGTGAAAGGGAGATCACAAGTTCGAATATACGGAAACCAGTTGTCCAAACATAATGAGATAATTTTTCTCCGTTATTTTGGCAAAAGGTGGGAGTTACTCAGTTCATTCCTCATTTTAATTTAAGAGTGTTTTTGCAGAAGAAATAAACTTGATAACAAAAAACAAATCGGCTAGGATTAGGAGTAAGATGTAACTTTCTGAAAATAAGAGAATCTATCAACAATAATCTATGGTATGAAAACTAAACTTGTCCCATAAGTGAGGGGACCATGAGATTTGTTTATGAATGGTTTCATGATAGATGGAAATAGTGTGAAAGCTTTTGATGGGGGCAATGAATGGATAGGATTAGTTAGGGATGAGGACTAGTTTTTAGTCTCAGCCTACTTGAGATTTATAGTTAGAGTTTATTTAGGATTTGCATTTCTATTTGATTTTGATTAATTTGCATATGTTTTGCACATAGCTAGTTTCTATATATATGGCTTGTAAACTTGTATTTTACAAATAGTTTGAGATATATGAGTTTTAAAAATTCTAACACGATTTATTAAACTTCTTCAAATGTTTCTTTATGATTTCACTGAGTGAGAATCAGTGTTCTAAAAAACGCCCTATGCGGGAGCATATGCGTTTTCGGCCCCAGAACGCACAGAAATTTGAGAAAACGCTCAATTATGCGGACAGTTCGTTATGCGGACGCATAATCGATTATGCGGATTATGTGCCCGCATAATCCGCATACGATTATGCGGTGAAAAGGGTTAATGGGTTTCAAATTTTAAAATTCGCCCTAAACCCGACCCGTACCCGCAACCCACATAATAAAACCCACCCTTCTTCAGCTCTCGAACCCAAAACTCCCCCAGATCCCGATCTCGAGTCCCCAAACCAACGAAAAAACCTTAACCTTCGTTCGCCCTTTCCCCTCTCCGATCACCGGCGACATCTCCTTCGGCGATCGTCACTCCAAACCAGCTGTCGAGTCTCTGATCTTCCGATTCCCGAGCTGTCGAGTCTCCAAACCAGCAAATAAAGAAACCCTAACTCTCCGTTCGCCCTTTCCCCTCTCTGATCACCGGCGACATCTCCTCCGGCGATCGTCACTCCAAACCAGTTGTCGAGTCTCTGATCTCCCAATTCCCGAACTGTCGAGTCTCCAAACCAGCGAACGAAGAAACCCTAACTCTCCGTTTGCCCTTTCCCCTCTCCGATCTCACCGGCGACATCTCCTCCGGCAGCTTCAGTCCTCAAGACGAGCTCTCCGGCGACGCTGAGCAGGTAAAATAATTTTTCCAGTTAGGATTTTGGAATTTTTTTAGGGTTTTTGAAGTTCATGTTTTTTGGGTATTATTTCCTATTGAATATTTTAAATGATTCTTTTGAGTAAAATGAGTTGAATTTTGGATTTGAATCCTTTAGTGAAAGGAATTATTTGGAAATTTTAGGGCTAGGGTTTTGGTGCGATAATTTTGTTGCAAATTTTGGTATGAAATTTTGGTGCAAACTTTGGTCCAAATTTGCAGCCGCAGAATTGCAGCAGGTGGAGAACTGAGTTGAGACATAGATTCATAGTATTTGTTTCCAAATTTTTGGTGCAAATTTGCAGCTGCAGATTTGGACTGAGTGCAGAGAAAAGTCTTTCTATCTTTTTAATTTTTTATGTAGAGCCAGTTTATATTCATTTTATATACTTACGATTATTATTTAAAATTTTTTAGAGTTTTATAGCATTAATATATCCATTTTTTTATAATTATTATATTAATATATATTAAAATATTAATATTCCGCATAATTCTGCGTAATCCGCATAATCGGCGCGTAATCCGATTATGCGCTATGCGGTTTTGGACTGCACGCATGCTGAAAATGCATTCATGAACATTGGTGAGAATATGCGATTTGCCTAGGTAATGAGGCATGAAACCTATCTTTCATGTAAGAAACCTTAGTTTATCCTAAAATCCCCAATTTCTACCATCAAACCCTAAATTTGCTTCCATACTATATCAATTTTGATATCAGAGCTAAGAAGATTCAAAATTTTTTGTATTTTTTTTAAACACCCTAACCCTAGATCCATCTTCTCCTTCCATCTTCGACATTAATTTAGTATAAAAAATAGAGAAGAAAGAAAGAAAAAGAAAAAGGGAAAAAAATTCCCAAATCACTTAGTAGTGACCCAACTTGTCAACTCATTCTGAAGATCTGAGTTGCTCAGTTGCCAAAATCTTTGACGACACCGGCAACTGTAAAGCGACAACACCATCGTCGTTCTCATCGTCATCCAACAACCACTTAATTCGACAACTAACACCCTAATCTTCAACTTCAATTTGTATCTTCCAGATCTCTTTTTCTTGGACAAGGGCCACTGATGTCACTCTAAACATCCCACAACTCCACTGATTCTTTGATAATATAGTCGACCATTCATCGAGTTCGTTAGAGCTTCTCTGAACTTCAGCATATTATCGGTAATCCCCCCTCCCCAGCCTTCACCGCTTGTTGATGCTCGCCAGCCACCTCGGAACCCTTGCTGAGAACCTCTGATCTCTCACCAATTCCCATCAATTTGCTGAGATTGTTGATGCTTAGACAGTCATCGGTCCCCAATCTTCAACTGAAGCCAGGAAGAGGAGTGAGGATGTGGAGATAGTCATGCCCAATCCTTTTTCGGTCGAAGCCAGGAAGAAGATTCCTATCGGTGGTCAGTTTGAAGCCCCTAAGATTGATCCACATCTAAGGAAGACCCAACAAGAATTCAGAGTACAAATTAGTTTTAGGCTGATACAATTTTGTGCTTCTAGCCGTTTAGATCCAAATCACTTCAAGCAAATTCTACAAGCTTCAGTTTGCCCAAATTGCAGCCACTAGATCTGACTCGATAGTACTGTAAACAGATTTGTTAAGAATTCAAGCAAGATTACTACTTAAATTGTCCTAACTCTTGTGACTGAACTTGTAATTTTAAGACAAGAGAATCTTCCTCGAGGTTAACACATGCTCATTCACAATGGTAAATATCCTCACTTCAATCCATATAGAGCCGAAACTTGATCTTAATCACTAAGGAGTGTCAAAAAGTCAATCTACAGTTAGGTATGACCTAAAAACAACTAAATCATGGGTACTGTTTTCGGTAGAAACAGGGTTTGATCTTTCAATTGCCATTGATAGAGAAAAATTATAAATTATGAAAAATTTCTCTTTTTCGAATTACAATGAAAAGAAAATAAAAACAGACAGAGAGGATTTATAGATCGTCACTCTCTTTTTATAGAAGATGTGGGATTCGAGGCAGCTATGGGGATTGGTCCTTTCCCCGTTGACTATCTGACGTCGATGGTTGGAGGCGAGCTCGTTCTTCTTCTCTGTTAATTTTTAGAGAAAGCACGAACGCTTGGATGGGAGAAAGATCTGGCCAAAATTCTTCTCTTCTTTGGTTGCAAGACTTTGAGACTCTCGCGCGTAGATCGATTTGCCAAAAGTTCCTCCTTAAGTTCTCTTGTGAGACTCTCGCGCGTAGATCGATTTGCCAAAGGTCCTCTCTGAGTTTTCTTGGAGGGTATTTATAGGCCTCCGGTTGTTGAAGAGCTTTCCTTATAGATAAGAACGAGATTCGGTTGAACGAGATCCGGTTTCCTTTTAGATAGAATCGAAATCTCTTTGTAATCTCATTGATGAGATATTCAAATCTTTTCTTGACTTGATTTTCTCCAGATTCATTGAATCAGATCATGTTTCTGCACCCAAAATCAATTAAACTCAAATTAGAATTTAATTAGAATTTATATGATTATCAAACTCTAATAAAATTAATTTAGAAATTTTCAACCAAAAATTTATTTGATTCTAATTTAAAATTTGGATAGTATTAGAAATTGCAAAATAATTTGCGTGCATGAAGTTGGGAGCTTATTGTGCGAAATTGGACGACCGAACGGGACAAGCGGGCAACCGAACATGGATGATGAAATAGAGAGATTTTAATTTATTTTTTTTTTAATTTTGCTCCCTTTGGTTTTTTTGCGCACTGGGCACCCTAGGAGCCTCTCCTTCTTTGGCCTCAGCCTCGCGTGGGTGCGAGGCTGAGAACTCAAATTTTTTTTTTTTATTTGCGAGGCTGAGACCTTAAATTTTTTTTTTTTTTATTTTGTCGTGGCCTTCTGATTTTTTTCTCACCCTCGCATCCACGCGAGGCTCCTCGCGTGGGTGCGAGGCTGATGATTTTTTTTTCTTTGAAGGAAATTTTGCATGGGAGCCTCGCGTGGGTGCGAGGCTCCGTTCATGTATATATATATATATATATATATATATATATATATATATATATATATATATATATATATATATATATATATATTTTTTTTTTTTTTAATTATTTTTTGTTGCGTGTTTCTCCTTCTGAGCCTCGCATCCACGCGAGGCTGCCTCGCGTGGGTGCGAGGCTCACTGCCTAAATTTTTTTTTTTCTTGTTTAATTTTTAGGGCTTTCGTGATCCTCGCTTCCACGCGAGGCTGATCGCGTGGGTGTGAGGCTCACCCCAAAATTATTATTATTTTTTATATTAATTATTTTATTATTATTATTATTTGAATTAGGATTCGTATTTGGACTCGAATTTTGGATCTAGACTCGGACTTGGACTCAAATTTTGGATCCGGACTCAGATTCAAACTCGGATTTTGGATCTGGACTCGGACTTGAACTCAGATTTTGGAGCCGGACTCAGATTCAAACTCGAATTTTGGATTCGAACTCGGATTTTGGATCTGGTCTCAGACTCTAACACGAATTTTAGATCCGGATTATTTTTATTGTTCTACAAGACCCCCTCCAAAGTTTTCAAAATTTTGTCTCTTCTAGAAATTTTGAAAAACTTTGGATTTTTTTTGAATGGGTGGATGAGTTCACAAAGATAGAACTTGTTATGCGTGTGGAGATACTTTAACAAGTTTAGTATTTTGACTGTGATGGGACTCGTTTGGGTGGCCAAACAGAGCCGATGACTTATCTGATAGACAGAGCCGACGATTACTTTCGAATTGAGATTGAAGAAGCATGAGTAGAGGTGTTCAGAAAACTTACTCCTGAAGCTTTGACCGAGGTATCTTGTTAAACATATCAAGACTGTTTGGTATGTTTAATGAGTTACCTTCTCCCTTTGCCCTTTTTTTTTGGCATTTGATTGTTTCTACCCCCATTATGATAAGACCGGTCGAGAATTTTATCTTCCTCATGCCCCTTACCTCAAGGGCGTTGGGCTGTCCGCACATTCTTTCTTATCATAGTGGGTATCTATTCAATAGATTGTTAGAGTGTGACCGGAAAAACCATGGGCAGAGATGTTCAGAAAACATGTCCATGGGGTCTCGGCAGAGGTGTTCAGAAAATGTACCGAGGTAACCGGGTTAGGGTTGGAAAACCATGAGCAGAGGTGTTCAGAAAACGTACTCATGGGTCTTGGCAGAGGTGTTTAGAAAACGTACCAAGAAGTTTCGGCAGAGGTGTACTGTTAAACATACCGGGGTGATTTAAGTTATAAGGTAGCTCGTCCGGCCGACAGACAGAGTTGATGACTCGCTTGGCTGACAAACAGAGCCGGTGATCATGTTGGGATCACAGATTGCATTATTTGTGATTGCTCAAATCTTGCTGTCAGAGATAAAATCTTAACATGACAGGTTCACGAGATTTTTAGCAAACCCCCAGCTATCAACGGATTTGACATGTCTTTACCAATCACCGTTCGCGTTGGGCTAGCCATACTATTTCCCTCAGCATGATGAGTTATTGAAGGTCTTGTTTGGCCTTAGATACCAAACATTCCTTCTCCCCTTTGCTTTTGGAGTATTGGGTAGTTCATGCTTTTACCTCAACATGAGGAGTTGTCGAGAATTCGAATTCCTCTTCCCTTTGCTTTTGGATCATCGGGTCATGAGTATCCTTATAGGATAATGTTACGACAAATTTGTCATGAGATTTTTAGCAAATCCCCAGCTATGAACGGATTTGATGCGCCTTTACCAATCGCCGTTTGCGTTGGGCTAGTCATGCTTTTCTCCTCAGCATGATGAGTTATCGAGAGTTTTATTTGGGCTTAAATGCCAAACGTTCTCTCTTTTCTTTACCTTTTTGGTATTGGGCAATTGGTTCCATACTCTTACCCCCAGTATGATAGGGTTGGCGAGAAATTTTTTATTTCTCTTCCTGTTGCTTCTAACAGTATTGGGCAGTTGATTCATTAACATTCCCTTCCTTTTTTTAAGGTGGCTAGATGTAGTATTTCTTCAAGAGTTTGCCATTGATCGGCATCATTATTTTTGTACCGTCTTGATTGATCAGGCGATAGGCTTGCATATAATGTCGATTGGTGTGGGTCCCACCCCCTGTGTGGGCCCCATTTGAGTAGTCATTGCAATTCAATTGACTGTCTTCTTCTTCTTTGAAGTTTGTATGAGGTTGAAAATTAGCTTTGCATTTTGGATTTTTTCGTGCGTTGGATCTGCCTCACGCGCTATGTCTGTAGCACGCGAGCTTATCTTTGCATATTGAAATCTTTATGTCCGGCTGCAATATTGACTTATATTCTGCACCTCTTCTAGTAATGAAATTATCAAGACCGAGGCTAGACTCGTTGCACAAGGCAAATGTTGGGCTCGCCGTGGGAGGTGAAGATTGGGCTTGCTGTGCGAGGCAAATGCTGGGCTCGCCGCGCAAAGCGGAGGCTAGGCTCGTTGCGCAAAGCGGAGATTGGGCTCGTCGCGCAAAGCGGAGTCTGGGCTCGCCTCATGTACATGTTATCCTCGTGTTTCAACTGTTTTACGCGAGGTTGCAAATTAGCCATGCGTTTTGGAGCTTTTGCACTTTTGAATGAGTCATATACATTGGCTTGGCTTTGCATAGTCTTGCGTTACCGCAGGTATTAGCCTCGTGTTTTTTCGCGCTGCCTTCATAAATATCTTTGTTTAGTTGGATATGGGTCTCACCCCCTGCATGGGACTTGTTTAGCTATCCATGAGTTTCGTCATGTGTTAATAGATTGATTTCTCTTCTTTGCAACAGACTATATGGAACTAAAACTTATCTTCATATTTATGTTCACTTTTGTACACTGGTGAATTCTATGCACTGGTTTAGACTCGCACACTGATATAACCATGCATGCTGGTTTAATCTCGAGTTTGTCTCGCGTCTGGATGACTTTACGCTGGTTTAGCCTCATGTTGTATACGGCATAGCCTCGCGTTCTTACTTTGGGTTGTTTGATTTCATACTATTACCCCAGTATGATAGGGTTAGAGAGTTTTACTCTCTTCCTGTTGCCTTGGCAGCATTGGGTAACAAAAAATCATACGTTTTTCTTCTTTTTTATTTCTGTTTTTTTTTTTGAATTTTTTTTATCGGCATTTTGCCATCAAATTTTGTAGATTGCATTCGCGAATACCTTCTTCTGTTCAGGTCTCAACTGGATCACGTTTGTATCGACGAGTGCCTGAATTTTATTTTTCAGATCATAACAATTCTTGGTTGGGTGTCCGATGTTTTGATGGATGAGACAATACTTGGGATCATCTGTTCTTCAAGTTTCCGCTGACCTCTGATTTTCGGGTATCCTGAGCATCTCCTTTTGTTGAGTAAATTAAACAGGGTCACTGTTTGCTCATCCTTGAAAGTGTATGTCCGTTGCGATCTAGAAGAATCTCGATTATTTTGTATTTTTTTATTGGCAGCAGATTTGGTGGTCATTGCCTCATTTCCCTTAGAATGGGATGATTGTGACTACGACCAATTTTTGGTCATTCTTTTCTGGGCATGGTATTCATTAATACGGCCGATTATGTCCTCCGTCTGTTGTCCTTGTTTGACTAGATCTTTCCAGGTTTTTGACTCTACTGCTCCCATTTTGACTAATATCCTGCTCTGGAGATTGTGTTTGCAAGTCCACCAATGTTTCCTGCGGCATGCCATGCTTGCATCGCACTTACATTTCACGGAAACGCTTAACGAAACTTTTAACTGTCTCATCCTCTTTTTGCTTGTTTGCCAGAAGAGAGTGAATAGATACTTCGGTATCGTCTTCGAAGAAGCGAGCTAGGAACTCTCTCTCCACATCAGACCATGCATTGATGATTCCTGGGGGCAACTGCATAGACCAAGTGAATGCAGGCCCTCGCAGAGTACTTGCAAAAATTCTTGTCATTACTAGGTCATTGCCCATGAGATGGCCGGTCTGCGAAAGGAAGTAGTACATATGTTGGTTCGGAGATCCCTTTCCATCATATGACTCTAATTCGAGATGTTTGTATTTTGCCGGAAACAGTACGGACTCCCACTCTATTGGGTAGGGTCTCATAATTCCCACCTCCTGCAATCCTTTTCAGCGCATTAAGGCTTCTATCTAGCTTTGAAGCTTCTCCATTCTTTCGGCATGAGGATCAATATAATATTTGTCCTCATTGCCTTTTACCTTGGTATCTGGGTTGGATTTAGTTTCCTCCTTCTTGGCCTCACCAGAAGAGGAAGAACCCCCTGCTCCGTTTTTGGTGCTCTTTTGAGTATTCTCCAAGACCTTTGCAATCATTGTTTTGAGGTCCTCGATGCTCTGTTGTTGCTCTTGGATGAGGCGTTCTTGCGCCTCAATCTTTTGATTTATCTCGGTCGACCGTTCAACCATGTGGACCGTCGTTCTACCGAACCAAGAGGAAGCGTGCGATCGCGGCGTTGCTATGGCTGAATGCTCGCTAAACTCTTCATATTCTTCATCAGAACCCCCTACCAATCTTTCGTAACTGCGGAGAGCTGTCACGTCTGACCTGATGCGGGTATGATGATAAGTTTCCTCTATTCCAGTATCAGAGACATGCATTTTGACGATTGGTTTATTGCCTTTATTCACCACATTCGATGTGAAAGCAGGTAAGTCTTGATCTGAGTCGGAGTTTTGTTTTTGAAGCCATCTTCTTTTTTGAATATTAGATTCCGGTGCTGAAACTTGTTAAATGCAGATGGTCTTGGGGCTTGACAGTGACAGTGAGTCAAAACCGCCGCGATCAACTCCTCACAGTAGCAGGACTGATGGGGTTGTATCACCCTTCTTTTATTTGAGAGATATCTCCATAAATCTGGAGTTTCTTTCTGTTGTACTGACATCACCACCTTTTGCGAGCGAGGCCCACTTCTTGTGCGAGGTCTGTTTGTCCAGACAGATGTCTCTGAGAAGTCATGAAAATTACATTTGTCAACCCCCAGTTTGGTTTGATGTTCATCATTAGTTTTGATATGTCTTGTACAAATTTGCTGGGTAGCTTGGCATGCTGATCTAGCCTTGCACGAACTAGTCTCGCGTGCTGGCTTAGACTCAGTATGGTGTTTAAGTTTACTCATGCCAGGCTGACGTCTGGTCTTATTCATGCCAGACTGATATGTGCTACGCTGAGTTTTGTTAGGTTGAGAGGTGCAAGACGGTCCTTTGCCACGATGAGAGGTGCAAGGCTGACCTTTACCAGAATGAGAGGTGCAAGGCTGCCCTTTGCTAGGATGAGAGGTGCAAGGCTGTCTTTTGCCAAGCTGATGGGTGCAAGGCGACCTTCACCAAATTGATAGGTGCAAGACTGCCCTTTGCCAAGCTGATGGGTGTAAGGATGACCTTCGCCAAGCTGATGAGTGCAAGGCTGTTTTTGAGCATGACATCCTTCTCGCTTCATGCTAGGCTGATTCTGAGCTTGGCATGCAAAACGAGTTTTGAGTGCTCTACGGCGCGCCCTTCGATTCTGGTTGCGGATTTGAGTCAATTTTTGTACCGTGATAGGTTCTCCTTTGGCGTCATATGCAGCTAGTTCTGATGGACAAAACTTTGAAAATTCAAGTGGCTGTTGAGATATCAACACTTTCTCGTTATCCAAAACTATTAGATCATATTTTTGTGATTTTGAATATTTTGAGCCGATCTCGACCTCGATCACTAATTCCTCCATCGTCTCTCCAATTCTGTTGACGTCAGATTGGACCGCCATCTCCTCTTCAGTACAGAAGATTTCTCCCACTGTGGTCGCCAGTCTGTTTTCGGTAGAAATAGGATTTGATCTTTCCATTGCCATTGATAGAGAAAAATTACAGATTATGAAAAATTTCTCTTTTTCGAATTACAATGAAAAGAAAATAAAAACAGACAGAGAGGACTTATAGATCGTCGCTCTCTTTTTTATAGAAGATGTGGGATTCGAGTCAGCAATGGGGATTGGTCCTTTCCCCGTTGACGATCTGATGTCGATGGTTGGAGGCGAGCTCGTTCTTCTTCTCTGTTGATTTTTAGGAAAAGCACGAACACTTGGACGGGAGAGAGATTTGGCCAAAATTCTTTTCTTCTTTGGTTGCAAGACTTTGAGACTCTCGCACGTAGATCGATTTGCCAAAAGTTCCTCCTTGAGTTCTCTTGTGAGACTCTCGTGCGTAGATCGATTTGCCAAAGGTCCTCTCTGAGTTTTCTTGGAGGGTATTTATAGGCCTCCGGTTGTTGAAGAGATTTCCTTGTAGATAAGAACGAGATTCGGTTTCCTTGTAGATAAGAACGAGATCCGGTTTTCTTTTAGATAGAATCGAAATCTCTTTGTAATCTCATTGATGAGATATTCAAATCTTTTCTTGACTTGATTTTCTCCAGATTCATTGAATCAGGTCATGTTTTTGCACCCAAAATCAATTAAACTCAAATTAGAATTTAATTAGAATTTGTATGATTATCAAACTCTAATAAAATTAATTTAGAAATTTTCATCCAAAAATTTATTTGATTCTAATTTAAAATTTGTATAGTATTAGAAATTGCAAAATAATTTGCGTGCATGAAGTTGGGGGTTTATTGTGCGAAATTGGATGACCGAACGGGACAAGCGAGCAACCGAACATGAATAATGAAATAGAGAGATTTTAATTTATTTTTTTTTAATATTGCTCATTGAGCACTCCCTTTGGTTTTTTTGCTCACTGGGCACCCTGGGAGCCTCTCCTTCTTTGGCCTCAGCCTCGCGTGGGTGCGAGGCTGAGACCTCAAATTTTTTTTTTAATTTTGCCGTGGCCTTCTGATTTTTTTCTTAGCCCGAGGCTCCTCGCGTGGGTGCGAGGCTGATGATTTTTTTTTTTGAAGGAAATTTTGCATGGGAGCCTCGCGTGGGTGCGAGGCTCCCTTCATGTATATATATATATATATATTAATTTTTTTATTTTTTTAATTATTTTTTGTTGCGTGTTTCTCCTTTTGAGCCTCGCATCCACGCGAGGCTGCCTCGCGTGGGTGCGAGGCTCACTGCCTAAATTTTTTTTTTTCTTGTTTAATTTGTAGGGCTCTCGTGAGCCTCGCTTCCATGCGAGGCTGGGTGTGAGGCTCACCCCAAAATTATTATTTTTTTATATTAATTATTTAATTATTATTTGAATTAGGATTCGTATTTGGACTCGGATTTTGGATCTGGACTCGGACTTGGACTTAGATTTTGGATCCGGACTCAGATTCAAACTCAGATTTTGGATTCGAACTCGGATTTTGGATCTGGACTCAGACTCGAACTCGAATTTTAGATCCCGATTATTTTTATTGTTCTACAGGTACCATCGGATCAATCTCATTGAGAGGAGGGGTGAAAGTAGCTATAGGCATAGGGATGATGATAATAGCCTCAACCATAATATCAAGCCAAATGATTCCTTTTGTAATAGTGCATGTGACTCCTAGTCACTTCTCCTTAAGTAAGAATTAGTTTCAAGAGGAGAGTTTAAATCCATGTATGATAGTTATTGGTAATAAGCCAGAACACCTATAAATGTATTTCCTATTCTTGTAAGAGACATGTCTAATAATCCCTTAAACTCACTCATCTCTTATAAAAGTTCCATAAAATCCATTGACAGATTATGTTCAACGATGATACTTATAAATCTGTTGCAAATTTATAAAAGAGAAAGCATGAATTTTCAGTCTGAGATGAGATAATGATTATGATTTAAGCTCATCAATTTTTTCAGCCGCCAATGTATTACAGTTCTTCTATTTCTACAAACAAAATCACCTAGGAGGCATCAAATAAAGGAGGTAATGTCTTATTACCTGATGAAATTATTCTGATAGTTACACAAACTACCAATATTATTTGATTTGTTAGAAAGGATAAATGCTTTAATTCAGATGCTAACTCTTCATGCTACATGTGCCTTTCCGCATTCACCTACTTTAACCGATCAATCGTGAAAGACGATTCTATATTCACCACCTTGGCTAAAAGTAGAAGAGCACAAGCTAATTCTCCCACCACCATTCTAACCCAATTGAGATACTTCGCGTGAGGAAATTGTGTAGTTCAACCAGGACATGCTCAACGATTGTTATAACTACAATAATTGGAGATGAATGCCTTGAAATTTGGGAGAATTAATAGGGACAATGAATAGATAAAATTATTTAGGGATTATGTCTTTTAGTTTATTTGAGATTTCTAGTTAGAGTTAATTAAGATTTATATTTTTTTATTTGATTTTGGTTATTTGAATGTGTTGTGAAAGTAGATAGTTTATATATTTTCAAAACATAAAACTATTCAATTTCTGATTAATCAAAAGCAGAAAATAAAATACAGTGATTACCTTATTTATAGCCTATAGAATCCTAATTCAACTAAAACTCAAATACCTAATCCAACTAAACTGTACCTCTAATAAAGATAGAACTCTAATGTAACTAAAATCAAAAATTCTAATCTAAAGCTGCTTAGGCATGTGTAAGATTATAACCATTCTGGTAGTAAGAATATGCACACCAGGCGAAAATTAGTTAATTATGACTCTGGTGCAGTGTACATGTGTGCCCGAGGTAAGCACGAAGATATGCGATTGTTTGATGAGACTGTTTTAGAGAATATGAGGCCACACAACATGCTGGAGTTTTGTATTTTGCACTACAACAACAGTTGACTCCAGCAGAGACATGGTGGTAGCTCAATTACACAACTATATAAATCGCACTTTAACTGAACTAGATATGTCAAATCTGTTGCACCGAAGGTTTCCTGAGGCTAATAATTCAATATTTTGATGAGGCCAGCCTAATTATAGATAATAATCTATTTATTTTAGTAACAAAGGATACGGAACTAAGGTAACAGTAAGAGGACACGGGCATACCAAGCATATAAAGGTGGAGAAGCTTGAAACTATGTACGACAGGCATGAGAATGTGAATGGAGATAAGTCTCAAAGCTCAAATTTCAAACACAAAGTTGATGTTCACATATGAAAGAAGCTACAACAACAACAACAACTAAGCCTTTTATCCCAAGTATTTGGGGTAGGCTACATAACCAAAAAAAGAATCATGCCGGATCGAACACTTTGATATTCCTTCTCCATTCAATTCTATCAAGTAATATCTCTTTATTTAAACCTATAGACTCCATATCCATATGAAAGAAGCGAGATTAGTAAAAATGAACCATAGAATATTTAATTCTTGTCAAAAGGGTGGTATTGTGTACTCTATCTTGTGAATATTTCAATGTACAGAGGCTTCATCAGTTATAAGTGTTGAACACAATGACATAGGAGTCATTCCTGACATGGCTGGACACGACCACTTTTTGGCTGGGAGAAATCTGACATATCATACCATTCAAGAAATCATGAAGATTCCAGAAACAAATGCATAAGATCCTCACTATAAATAATGCTCGACATGCCATCTTCACCATTATTTTCATTATATCCATTAAAGCCTCACTATGAAATCAATCATACCATTCTGGAACATCTTGATGATTCAAGAAACAAGTGCACAAGATCCTCACTATAAATAAGGCTCGATGTGTCATCTTTGCTATTATTTTCTTAATATTCAGTAGAGCCTCACTAGAAAGCCAATTCTCCATGAGGATCTACTGTTGTGAGATTAGCTTCTATTTTCATTAAAAAAGAAGGGTCTCACTCTGGTTAATAGGTGGTAATGTAAAGATTGGTACTTAGAATACCGGAAAAATCCCATCAAAGTCATCTGTTGTATATACAGATTACAGCTAATATTTTATTTTGTATTTTCTTTCCGCAATAACACCTAATCCCCTAGTTAAAGCATTACATTCAATATTACTGAATTTATATTATCACAATGCATCCTTTGTACAAAGTTGCACACAACCCTATATCTAGTGCTTTGTAGTATATGTTCAAATTTGTACATGATTATTTCAGTAAATACTAAATTTTAGATAAACAACGAACATTGAGAATGTTCAATTGTAGTGCTATCAGGTAGTGTTCATGTCACATCCATGCAAGATTTATCACCATGAACAGTCTAGTTCATGCTACCATCATCTCAAAGTTTTCAAGCTTCTATTTGATTACTGTCATTGAGGATATCACATATAACT
This sequence comes from Dracaena cambodiana, assembly GCA_036321105.1. Lineage (NCBI taxonomy): Eukaryota > Viridiplantae > Streptophyta > Magnoliopsida > Asparagales > Asparagaceae > Dracaena > Dracaena cambodiana. The sequence continues at coordinate 36,479,778 of JAYEPQ010000010.1, read as the reverse complement.
TCTTCGTTCCGAATTTTTTTTTTTTTAATTCATGCACTTCTTAACAAAAAAGAGAGACCAAGTAATCATTTTCAACAATAAGTAGTTAAGGATGAACTATATCATACAAAGAAAATGTTGTGAAAACAGGAAAAACAATTTCAGAGAATATGTAAACATACTTGTTTTATATCCTCCCTCCTGTAGTCTATAACACGATCAACCCCCAAGGAGCTCAGCAGTTCAGCTTTTTTTGCACCTCCACAAGTTGCAACTACTTTATTTCCAGCCAGCTTTGCTAGCTACAAAACATATAAATTCACTAGAAAACATTAGAAAGTGTGAGCAATAGTCTCACAGATGAGCATACTCCGCAAGAATAATATATAAAGGTTAGACTAACAAAGTATTCAAACCTACACCATAGTACAGTACTCAGTTTGTTAAGACAAATCAAAAGTGCTTTTCAAGACCCCCAAAAAAAAAAAGTTCATTTTAAAAATTAGTATAGATCAATATTATATTTACAATAATTAACAAGAAACTGAAACGAAATCATGAAATATAAAGTGGCAGTAAGGGTACTTCCAAATGAAAAAGAAACATCATATTAGCATCAAACACACACATAGAAAGAAGTCACTTAACTTGCTCTGATTAAGTTTTGACTGAAATGAGAAAAATGGTACCATTAACATGCAGTATTTGACAGCATAAAATATCCATTCTCCCAGAATTACTTTCTGGGAACATTTAGTACATAGGAATCTGTTCAGAATAATAGAATATGACTTCATTACAGGTCCTGTATTGAGCCCAAGTGCACTAAAAACTCCAACAATTTGGTAATTTTTCACTCTCTCTTCTCACAAATTAGATTGATAGAGACTTTACTTCTTTTACATGCAGCATATGAAGCAAAAGACTGTCATGTTCCTTCACTATTCTCTCCCTTTGCATCCCTTATACACTATGTAGCACAGATTTGGCAAAAATAACATATTCGTATCAGATACATATCTGACTTTCTTACTTTGATAATGGGTACATGTTAGATACTCCTTTTTTAACTATTCTAGAATTTGCAACATATACTATATATTTTATAAAGATATCAGACATATCCAAGACTCAAATGCAAAAATCTAAAGTGAATGATGGATGAAAATTCTATTTTATTTGTAAATGCATCCAGTTTCATACTAAGGAATATGACGGTTCATGTAACTATTGTTGCATTACATAAGTTGATGATATTTCATATATCTAAACCAGCGTCCTTTTTCAACCAGTCCAGCCTTATATGCTAAAAATAATTTCCACACACTTGCATACATACACACATGTATTGATTATTATGGTCATACAATTAGTGCATCTATATTTTCACCACAGACTGATCATTGTACAGAAAAACAGGGACAACGAGGATTATGGTGGACGTGAAACCAACAGTGAGAAAGAAAAGTTTTAATCATGACCAAGATTCTTTTATCTGTAACTTTTTTGAAATGTGTACGGTGATAAAGACCCTGTAAAATATTATCAGAGGTACTACCTTCAATTCAGTCACTTTCATCACCATTATATTCACCAATTCTTTCATCTCTCATTTTTCCTTCAATGTTATCTCCAAGTATCATTTCTTCAATCTTTAATTTATTTACTGAAATTTATGATCCTTCTTGAATCTATTAGATTAGGATGTCACATTTGAGGAATAGTTATTGTGAGGAAGGTCCCAACAAGGTTGATTCAACATAGAAATCAGTTCATAGTCAACAACATCATGGATTTCTTTTCACATAATGAGTTTGGGAATTTATTGTATGAACTGAATGAGATCAATTTTCGAGCAAGAAGCATTTATGAGAAATTCCAGAGGTGATAATTACAATACCAGGAGATGAAGCTCAGAGTTCATGTTTCCTAAAACTACACTTTAAACTTCTTTGCATCTTGGAGTGATCAATGCTTAGACTCCCTCTTCTCAACCCACCGCTCGAACCACCACCTTGAGAATTATTCTTATAACAAACTCAAGAATGAGTTCTTTTCATGCTGGAGAGTCGGGTATATGTGGGAATGTCATCCATAGAAACACCGTATCATTAGTGCTGGATGGAGCACGAAAATCTAATTATAACACATCCTAGAACATAAAAATAGATCTCAATGGCGAAAATCATGAGCATTTTGAGGTCAACTATGAAATTTTATAGGGTTATTTAGGACGTTAAAGGTAATTGAATTGCAGATCAGATGCGCAAAAAGAATGATGCAGGACAGAAGTGGATTCAGGTTAGGAATTTGGGAATTTAGGATTTTTTGATAGATTTGGAAAAAACAAAGGGTTTGGAAATCCACCCAAATATATCCCCGCCCACTCTTAACGAATCCACGAGGAAAGATTTTTTTGGAACACAGTGAATCCACATAGGTTTTTCAAAATTCAATTCTTTAATCATCATTCACTCTCAAATCCAATATACAATGCATATTTATAAAAAATCCTAACAATATAGATAAGAGTAAATCTCTATCATAAATCAAAATCTAAATCAAACTATAACCAAACTCAAACTCTATCTAAAAACAATATCTAAATCAAACTCTATCTACTGATCTTATCTGATCTCCATCAATTCTCCCCGATTTCAAAGCATTCATCCCCGATGAATGTAGAGATAAGTAATGTCAAATACGTCCAAGTTGAATTGATCAATATTCTTTAATGAAACATCTCAATCGGGCCATGGTGGTGGTCGAGCGAATGTAACTCGCGTATTAAGTTTGAACCAAAACAGTGGAGGGAGAAGTAATGGAAGTAATAGAATGGACTTTATTAAAAGTCGAGTTGATATAAGAAACCCACAAAATATCCGGCCATGAATAGTAGAAGTAATTCTCTTTCTCTTCGAAACTTCATATAAATCTGTATGTTGAACCTTAAATTTCCTTATAATTCCTATAAGGATCTCTCAAAGGGAACTAAAGCTTTCATTTTATTCTCAAAAACAATTTCTTTTCTATCCAAAGTGTCGCTTTGGACTGAAAATTCGTGTTCTCCTTGTATATCTGCAACTGATATGCAAATACTATTGATAAATACGAATCGTCGACGAAATTTCTTACGAAATTTTAGCAGAAAATTTTTCAAAGCAACTATAGATTTCATGGACATGTCATGTAGGAGGATAGAAGGTACTTCTATTGGCTTCTCTACGTGAACATGATCATCAGGTGCATCCTTATATGACTGAAATTTCGCAATTGATTCTGCTAAGAAATCGTCAAAAATCTGAACATTTGAGTCTTAAACTTCTATAGATGGAAAGAAAGTTCTACCTGGTACTAATAGTGGCTCATCATGAACTACTATATCCAGTGTAAACTGCAAAATACATTCACCATCAAAAATAGGAATATCTACTTCGATCTTGTGGACGATATTATCATCGTTAACCATTTGATTTTTTTCATCCCTTTGCTCATTGTACTACCGAAGACATAGTTGTTCGAGTTTTTTATTGTACTAGTCAAGTCTTCGCTTGCATTATGAAGCTCATCAATCACATATTGAAGTTTTGCATCATTGATTTAGGCTTAGATGATATAAACTGGTGAGATAATAACAATAAATTTGGAAGCGGTGTTGAGTATATACCAATTACGAAATAGGCGTCGCAAGATATCCCAATCCAATATAATTTATAATCTCTCCTCAAGGTAGAAAATTCTCCACCCAACTTAAGTCGAGCATAACGACATTTCTATGATGCTGTCGAATCGACATATTTAAAAAAAAAAATTGAAGATAATTTTTCCAATCTTTATAATTTTATTGATCATCAAAACCATAAAAAAACGGGTACAGTAGTATACATATTATGCTCAACTCTTAATATTTTAGCATTAGTATTAATATAATGACCATAGAATATGACCCCATATATAATCAATTAAAAATTTTAGCTCAAAAAGATTTTTTAAATATCCAAAGATCATGACAGCTCAAAACTGGCTCGGATTCGGACTCCAAATGGCTTCCAATTACAAATTTTCCTTAATTGGTTTGCTCTACTATAATTGAATCCAACTTGAAATTGGATTGAATCTGGAGCGGGTCAGTCTAAACTGAAATAAAACTCAATTTCTTCTTTGCTATGAATGCGGGTTTTAGTTAATTGGATCCAAATCAAACCCAATTACTAACTAAACCCAAATCAATTTCTTTATTTCCTTTAAGCTACTGTTGTTGAGGCGGATGGGATCTAGGCTGCTGTGGGTAGCCGGCGGAGGATGAGGCAGCGGAGGAGGGCTGTCGGCGACTGGAAGAGGCACTAGATCTGGGCAACGATCTGATTAGAGGTGGCGGTGGGGTGACGCTGTTGTAGTGCTGAAGAAGGGAATTGGGGAAGAAGGGGATCTTGGAGAGAAGTTGTGTTATTGTTGGGTTAGGGGAGGAGATGGTGGGGAAGATGAAGAAGAAAAAGTGGAGGAAGATGAGGTCGGGGAAACAAAGAGAGGAGAGAGGAGAAAGGGTGTTGGGTTAAAGCAGAGGAAGGGGAGAGGTGATGAAGAAGAATCTGTTTCTTTCTTCTTCTTTTTTTTGGATTGTTTGATGTATTTTTTTCATTTCAATCTGAGAGTTCAGATCTTTCTCCTTTTTTTCCCTCACCTTTTTTTTTCAGATTTTTTTCTCAATTTTTTTTCTCTGATTTTTTTCTCTCAATTTTTTTTTGCTCTGATAACAATTTGATGCAGATTCAGGCGAATGTATGTCCACTCTCAATGAATCAATGAATCTGCGAGGAGAGATTTTTTTTGGAATACAACGAATCCACACAGCTTTCTCAAAATTTAATTCTTTATTCATTTATTTTCAAATCAAATATACAAAGCGTATTTATAGAAGATCCTAACAATATAGATAAGAGTAAATCTCTATCATAAATCAAAATCTAAATCCAACTATAACCAAACTCAAACTCTATCTAAAAACCATATTTAAATCAAACTCACTCTATCTACTAATCTTATTCGATCTCCATCAAAGGATATTGCTTTTGCACATTGGACAATGCTGTAGATATGCATGAAAACATGAAAAGTAACATATTTTAAAGGCTGCAGAAATGTTCGCTACAGTGTTTGATGATCATTCAGATGATGATTTTGCGGGATGATGAATCACTGTTTCACCAATTTTTCAGCTGCAGTTCCATTGCATCTCAACTACAACATGCCTTGCAAGTAGGAAAGAGGTTGATTCAGTAAGCTACTATGAAGATTCTTCAACATTTGACTATGTACCTTACTCAGTTTCTGGTACTGGTCCTATGGTCCTGGTTTTTCTATCATAAAAATGGAGAAACTTATTTTCCAGTTTCTAAATTCATGTATGTCAAGAAACCACTTTACTCATTATTCAAAAGCTTAAATATTTAATGAGAGTTTTATGCCTTCCATTTATTTGTGGAATCTACTGTTGTTCTACTTGGGGTTTTCTTCGAGGATTCGCCAGCACAAGGACAGTATCTAGCCAGCACATTTGTTTCTACTATACATTAATAAGCATCCAAGTAAAGAAACTCAGAAAGTCGCACCAGAGCTCAGACAACAAATGACACAGGATGACTAAAAACAGGTAAACTATACAAGTTAAAATAAGCCCAAGAAATGGTGCAAAGAGACGAGGAAAACAAACTGTAATAATTTTCAGATGAAGAAACAGGAATACTCAAGCAAGTTGCAGATTTTGAGTAAAAACAAAAAGCAAGATTGATCGTTGATACCCAGGAGGTAAGCACACTATGCAGCATGTATATAGCCACTGTATAGGCTTTAAAATGACCATTTGGCACCAATACCACTTCGAAAATGCCAGCAAAAGAAATTTACCCGAATGACTCCTAAGAAAAAGAATTTAGGAACTCAAGTCTTGCCTTCAATGAAATTTAAATTTAAAATAATAAAAAAAAAACTCATCAGTTGCCAAGGAAATGCCAAAGCGAAACTCCCAATCCACTTCCCACCCACCAATGATCATTGTGACATTGTGAAATTAAAACATGGACTTCTAATGCCAAACTCACCATGAATGATATTGGCATATAATACAACTTTCTGAAAGAGGTTATTTCAGTACTTCACCTCTGTCCTCAAATTTTTGCCAATGGAAAGAAAGACCATTGTCGTGATGGTTAGCACCCTGTTCTCAAGTCATTTAACACTTAAAAGTCCTCAAGATATCAGAGGAAATCCACTCAATGGACACCATTTTTCACGTTGCTGAAAACTTGGATTATGTTATGTAGGAGTCAGTTAGAAGAAAACCCAACACACGGAAGCAAAGTCCAAAAGCAATATTTCAATATTAAAGCACTTCCATCTGTAAATGCGTTTGGATGCAACACATATTTTTCCTTCAGTCCAATGCCAAGGTACCATGGATACAGTGAGCAATGGTAGTGGGCATACAACATGAGAAATCAACAAGCAAGCTTCAAATTGCTCCAGTCTAGAGCAAGTATAATTCAAATGCGTGGCATTTTAGTCTGGGTTTATATAATTTATTTCCTTCACATTTCCCATGAATGAATTTCTTATTCATTTACATAGGTTGGCAATGTTTATTAAATATCTAATATTTATTATGTAGCTTAAATGATTTTAATTCTTACTTCATATACAAATCAAATGTCAAAACCAACTTTAAATCATGTAACTCTATTTGCCATTCTTTTACACTCTAACAAAGAAAACCATATCTACGCTCCACAAATTATGATATAAGGATAGAAATTATCCCTAAAGAAAGAAAATAAATTTTGTTTTCAATTTAAATTATCCTATCAAAGTCCCCGGAGTTAGTGAAAATAATAATTATTGACAACTATAGTGGCAGTTAGAATATTTAGACTATTGATGGTCTTTTATGTAATTTTATGTTTTCATCTATATAAATAATATTTAGTAACCCTAGATGGGCAGCTTTCTTCTCATCAACTCTAACATGACATCAAAGTGAGGTATCATTTGATAGTCATCTACTTCAATTCTCAAGAGTGCACTGGGCCACTCTTGTGGAAAGTAAGACCGATACCAAGCCATCTATTGACACCCTTCTATCAACAATCTCTCTACCAATCCAAATTTATCGATGTCGATGTACTAAACCTATCTACCAACACTGATCTACTAAGATCTGACTATAGATATCAATCTACTGACTTGATTTATTGATGCCAAAGAACCAACATTCGATCTACCGATGTCAAATCTACTGACATTAGATTTATCGACACCAATCTACCAATATCAGATTTATCTATACTGATCTATCTACATGCTCCCACTGACAACACTCTACCAACGCACTTCTATTGACGATGATTATTGACGAACTCCTATCAACGTTAATATACTAACTTTACTCAATCAAAAACGATCATTTGATGTTCTCCTACCTATAGCAATCTACCAAAGAGCTCTTATGATCTTACTAATGATGATCTATCGATATCCACCTTGCGACGAGGATCTATCAATCTCCCATCTATCAACAACAATCTACCAATAATAATCTACCACCGATACTCTCCCACATAATTCTCCTATTTTTACCACGATATTTAAATCGAAAAAATTTATTATCCTATTGCAAATTTGTTACTCAGTCCTAACCATCTTAAGACTTTACTCGATTATGACTGTTTCAGTTTGTATGGCTTCATGGTTGGCCTCCTAACACATCAATTTAGTGAATTTGGGTCTACATTAATTGTTGAAGTTTTAATTTGTAACAATTTAAGAGGGTATCATGGTAATATCAATCTTTTGTAAGGATATTTCTTATTCTTTCTAACAAGTTAGGTATGTCCAACTTGCGAGTGAGTATTAAAACAACAGACATTTTTAACTTTTCCCTTTACTGAAACAAGCTGTGAACATATAATATATTCTCTGAAGTATACTAAATCTCAGCCGATATCCTAGTAAATCAACTGGATATTGAATTTTTACTCAAAACAAGATAGTAAGTTGGTTTTTTCTTGGATCTCCTTTTTTGCCCAATATTGGTGACATCATTACGTAATCAATATATTGCCCAACAGACCTAGATAAGAATATCAGCTGAATTTTTTTGTTGCGACTCTGGACCCGTCAACCCATTTCATTCAAATTTGGATCCAATTTTATAAAACTATCGAATTCAACTCCCAACCCTAATCTCTCTCCTGATCACTCGGCGACCCCCTTGCCTCATTCGATTGCCAAGCTCCTCTATCTCTCTCCTTGATTGGTCGTTGCTCTCTTCCCCCTCAATTGACCCCAACTTGACTGAGCCTTTGAATCCTGATCTCCCTCTCTCTTGATCGATCCCACAAACCATCTCTCTCCTCTTAAGCTCCAATCACAACTATCTTTTTATTGATTGGAATCCCTAACCACTCCTTTCTCTCGGTCGGAACCCCTCGATATTTCCTCTCTCGATTGGAGCCCCCATACACTTCTCTTATCGGAGTTCTCTGATCACATCTCATATGACTGGAGCCCCTGACCTCATCTGGCACCTAGCAATTTTTACCAAAGTTTTTTTCATTCTTGGGTGGCTGGATGAGGATGCTAAGTAATTTTTTCACTTCTGTTAGTTCTAGGATTAGGATGCTGAAACTATGCAAATTATGGAGAAGAAATTTTTCTGGAAGTTCAAATTTTTGGTTAGCAAGAATTCATAACAAAATATTTAAATAAATCGAAAGTTGGTTTGTAGGATGAACAGAAAACAGTTTTTTTTTTGTGTGTATATTGGATGAAAGAAAACAATATGTTTTTTTGTTAAGCGTCATGACCTTATTTTAATAATTTGCACATCACGATGAATCTTATAGGCACGACACCACTGGTTGAGTCATACTTTTCATTATCACGACCTTATAATGAAAATTTAGACACAAATTTATGGTGAATTTTGCACATGCAACACCACTTGTAATCGTACTCTCCAACCATAGAACTTAATCCTATATTCTTTTCGCAAGCATAGTTGATAGTATGCTAATAATAGTACCAATAACAAGTAGTTAAGTATCCCCTAAGATTATAAATTTGTTTTAAGAAGTTTTATACATTTTTGTATTTAATAACATGTATATTCATCAACTGGTGTGACACCTATATAACATCTGATATTTAGTATTAATTGTGATATATTGCTTGGTATCTGATATAAAATTTTGTCAACCGATAGATGACCAATATTCAATTTTTAAACACTTATTCTCTAACTTGGAGAGCGTTACAGAATATTTAGAATAGTGAGGGTTATGTATGTAACTCTCTATTTTATTTACTATATAATAATATGCAACAAGCCTAGATGGATAATGTCGTTTTTCTTGTTATCAACTCTGACACAAAGAATCATTTATGATCTATTAGAAAATTTAAAATAATGAGGATCCTTTTATATAATTTTTCTATTTACTAATGTATAAATAACATATCCTAGATGGAGATGTTTTTATGTTTATCAACTTGAACCATGTTCTGTTTGTCCTGTTCTTCAATACTCGAGTTTGCACTAAGCCACTCCTGAAGAGCGCGTACCTAACACTAGGCCATCTATCAACACCTCCCCAACAGACAACCAATTTATCGACATCCCTACCCATAACCTATGTAACAACCTAATTTCAAAATAACTCAAATTCTTGATATCAGATTAATTCCAAAATGAATGCGTTGTGTTTGTCTCATCTTTCTATATTTTTTTTGTAATTTTCTTGAAATTTTTAAGATAGTCATTTAAAATAATATTATAGTCATTTAAAATAATATTAGTTTAATCACTGTGGGTCCTACACATATTTTGACTAGTCTTTCTTTTTTTGACTTGTAAAATGAAGTTTGACTTTATTTGGATTAGTTTAATTTGAGTTTATGGCCATAAACAACTCCAAAAAATCTATTATTAGTAGTCATTTGTCATATACCTATTTTGTTTTTATTTACCCATACCTCCCATACTCCATCTCTCCAAATTATTGATCTCAAATATACACCCATATTTATATGATTAATATAATATAAAATATCAATGAAAAGTCAATCTAACCTACCTAACCCATACCTCACTTTTACCATACTTGTCCTTTAGCCAAACATGACAAGTCATCCTCTTACACCGATATCTCCTTTATCTCATTCTTATCTTTTAGCCAAGTATGACAAACTATCCTCTTACTATCATATCTCCTTTATCTTATTATATTTTTTCTCCCTTTCTTTTCATTTATTCTCCTCATTATATATCTTTCCTTCATTTTTCATTCTTCTCAACCTTTTTTTACTCCAACTCTCAAGAATAATAAGAAAAGAAAAGAAGAATGAGAAGAAGTTCTTTAGCCTCAACATAGACTTACCTTCCCTAACCCATCAAGACAAATAAAATCACATCCACTCTTATGATTTTATTTTGTAACCAAAATCCTTTATAGCCAATTTAGAATCTTGATTTGTTTAAATTTAGCAAGGTGATATCTTTGTACAAAATTCTCTATGATTATTTTAAATATAAAAATATGATTCTTATCCTCTACTCTATATTTATGTATTAAATTTATGATTTTATTTATGGCCTCCTAAGCTTAAACTATAAGTTACAAATTTAAACTATATATTTTATTTTGAAATTACAAATAAGCTATTTTTATGAATGTTTATCATATTTGAATATACATTTGAAATTTTCCATATAAGTTCTTCATATATAATGCAATGATTTTAAATTACTTTCCATTTTCCATTAGAACATAAGTATATATATATATATATATATTCATAATCATGTTTTAAAGAGAAGGTTTCAAACAATTTTCTACATTAAATTGTTAAAATATTTTTTATATACGAGATATTATGTTAGATCATAATTCTTTTTATATTAATCCATGTTTATTGAAAAATATATATATTAGTAAGATTTAATAAATTTGTTACTTTCTATACCATGAAATCATGCTAGAATTTGGAAAATTCATATATTATTAATGTATTGGTTATAATAGTGTTGAGCCTATTTGATTTCTCTCCTTACACCTAAGCACCCACCTATATAATATGTGTTTATATGTATAATCGTATATGCGAGGTTTCCATACATGATCATAATTTTCATAACACTCATTCTACCATTCTAGACTCCATCATGCTTGCCCTTGAAATATACATAATATTTACTTGTACAAGATGCATGAAAATATGCCAAATTTCTCTAGTTAGTACATACATGTCTTGATAATGCCATAAATCCTAACTTGCATGTTAACTTGATTTTGACACTCCATCATACTTGTCTTGACATATACATACTAATTACTTATACAAGATACATTAAAATATGCCAGATTTCACTTGTTAGTACATACACATGTCTTGATAGTGCCATGGATTCTGACTTGCCTGATAACTTGATTTTGACATGGACCACATCTTATTTGTTACTAGACATGCGTATGTAGAAATCTTAACATAATTGGTTCATCATATTCTGAATTGATTTTCATGTAATATAACTTGAAATCTTGGATTATGGGAGAACTAAAGGGTGGACAAATATTGTAACGTGAAAAGTTTAGGATATGTTGCGCAACCGAAATAGGGGCCTATCTGCGGGGACGTCCGGATGGTACTGAGCCATCATCTTTTGTTTAGTCCATATTTATGGGACGACCGATTACTCAGTATCGGTATCTGCTTGAGTGCTTAGCGGCACGGCTGGTTCAGCGCCAGCATCTTGGTTAGGTCCAAGATATACACGGGTGTTTTCACGATACGAGTCTATTTCTTCATCATTTAGTTCAAAATATAAACTAAAATAAAATATTAATTTAGACTTGATATGCATGTATATCTCTACTTGATATTGTTACTTGATCGTTTAATATACTCCACACACGCGCATACTTTCATATCCACACTCATATTTTACCTATTTGTTTATATTATATGCTCCCTACTTATTGTTTTACTTATCGGGTTCGACCATGAACTCTCTCACACGCTCAGACACTGAAAATGTAAGCGAGAATCCGCCATTACACAACCCATACTTTCTGGAGCAGACCGAGCAGTAATAAATTTCTAAGCCTCCGCTTTTGTATTTTTGGTTTGCTTTGTATCAAACCTTTGGGACTTTATTTTTAAATTTTGTATCAGTATTGTACTTGTTTCTTCTTATATTAAATATGTATATCTTCTCTTTTATATGACAGTAGACTAACTTTCAAGATCCTGATAAATTATTAGTATTTAGTTCCATTCATTTCTTCTTTTATATACTTATAGGCCTCGTGCACATCGACTTACACGTGCCCGCCGGTAACGCACTCCGTTTCCGTATCCTTCCGAGAAATGGGCATTACAGAGTGGTATCAGAGCTCTGCGTTAATTTAGGATGTCTTTAGGACACTGCCATATATAAACATGTCCAAATTTTTTCTTTGATCTGAAATCTTATTTTGGTTCTATTACTAGTTGATTTTCTATCTTGCCTTATTTTTTTATCCATACCATATTTATCTTTTCATTTTCCATATACCTAGTCTTGAACTTCTATTGTTTGAGTCTTATTTAGTTGACATGGTAATTATAGAGATTTATTCTCTGTCGATAATAGTTACAGTCAATCATTAGAACTGTAGCAAGTGGATTTATGAGATACTCCATAGTTGATTTTCGACCAAAATCATATGCTTTCGCTATTATGAGTCTTACCTATTGGTGTGACAATAATTGATTTGTAGGCAATTATTGCAGCTATTCGCAAGGATCTTAATAAGTGAGACTTATGATTTTTTTCCATCATATATCTTTGATTATTTATCCCACTAGTTTAGGTAGTATGACAAGTTAGTTTTCAGTTATATTCTTATTGGAACTATTTTCTCAATAACTACATTTATATAAATTGATTGATATCTTATTACTCTAATTAGTTAAAAATTAAATTTCGAGGGCGAAATTTTTTTGTAAGGAGGGTAGGATATAATAACCTAATTTCAATATAAATTAAATTCTTGATATCAGATTAATCCCAAAGTGAATGCATTGTGTTTGTCTCATTTTTCTATATTTTTTTTGTGATTTTCTTGAAATTTTTAAGATAGTTATTTAAAATAATATTATTTTTATCACCGGTAGGTCCTACACATATTTTGACTAGTCTTTCTTTTTTTGACATGTAAAATGAAGTTTGACTTTATTTGGATTAGTTTAATTTGAGTTTATGGCCATAAATAACTCCAAAAATCTATTATTAGTAGTCATTTGTCATATACCTATTTTGCCTTTATTTACCCATACCTCCCATACCCCATCTCCCCAAATTATGGATCTCAAATATACTTCTATATTTATATGGTTAATATAATGTAAAATATCAATGAAATGTCAATCTAACCTACCTAACCCGTACCTCATCTTCACCATTCTTGTCTTTTGGCCAAACATGACAAGTCATTCCCTTAACCCCATATCTCCTTTACTTGTTCTTTGGCCAGACATGACAAGCCATTATCTTACTCCCATATCTCCTTTATCTTATTATATTTTTTTTCTCTCTTTCTTTTCATTTATTCTCCTCATTATATATCTCTCTTTCATTTTTCATTCTTCTCAACCATTTTTTACTCCAACTCTCAAGAATAACAAGAAAAAAGAAGAAGAATGAGAAGAAGTTCTTTAGCCACAAAATCGGCTTATCTTCTCTAACCCATCAAGGCAAGTAAAACCACATCCACTCTTATGATTTTATTTTGTAACTAAAATATTTTATAGCCAATTTAGAATTTTGATTTGTTTAAATTTAGAAAGGTGATATCTTTATACAAAATTTTCTATGATTATTTTAAATATAAAAATATGATTCTTACACTCTACTCTATGTATATGTATTAAATTTATGATTTTATTTATGGCCTCCTAAGCTTAAACTATAAGTTACAAATTTAAACTATATGTTTTATTTTGAAATTACAAATAAGCTATCTTTATGAATGTTCATCATATTTGAATATACATTTGAAATTTTCCATATAAATTCTTCATGTATAATGCAATGATTTTAAATTACTTTTCACTTGCCATTAGAACATAGGTATATATATATATATATATATATATATATATATATATATATATATAATCATGTTTTAAAGAGAAGGTTTCAAATAAGTTTTTACATTAAATTGTTAAAATATTTCTTATATACGAGATATTATGTTAGATCATAATTCTTTTTTATATTAATCCATATTTGCTTGAAAAATATATACATTAGTATGGTTTAATAAATTTGTTACTTTCCATACCATGAAATCATGCTAGATTTGGAAAATTCATAAATTATTAATATATTGGTTATAAAAGTGTTGAGTCTATTTGATTTCTCTCCTTACACCTAAGCACCCACCTATGTAATATGTGTTTATATGCATAATCGTATATGCGAGGTTTCTATACATGATCATAATTTTCATAACACTCATTGTACCATTTTAGACTCCATCATGCTTGCCCTTGAAATATACATAATATTTACTTGTACAAGATGCATGAAAATATGTCAGATTTCTCTAGTTAGTACATAGACATGTCTTGATAATGCCATAAATTCTGACTTGTCTTGATAATGCCATAAATTCTGACTTGCCTGTTAACTTGATTTTGACACTCCATCATACTTGCCTTAATATATACATACTAATTACTTGTACAAGATATATGAAAATATATCAGATTTTCCTTGTTAGTACATACACATGTTTTGATAGTGCCATGGATCCTAACTTACCTGATAACTTGATTTTGATATGAACCACATCTTCCTTATAAGTAGACATGTGTATGTAGAAATCTTGACATGATTGGTTCATCATATTCCGGATTGATTTTCATGTAATATAACTTGAAACTTTGAATTATGGGAGAACTAAAGGGTGGACAAATATTGTATTATTAAAGATTTAGGATAGGTTGCGCAACCGAAATAGGGACCTATCGCGGGGGCGCCCGGATGGTACTGAGCAATCATCTCTTGTTTAGTACATGTTGATGAGATGGCCGATTACTCAGTATCGGTATCTGTTTGAGTGCTTAGCGACACGGCTGGTTCAGCGCCAGCATCTTGGCCGGGTCCCAGGTATGCACGAGTGTTTTCACGATATGAGTCTATTTCTTCACTATTTAGTTCAAAATATAAATTAAAATAAGATATTAATTTAGATTTGATATGCATGTATATCCCTACTTGATATTATTACTTGATCGTTTAATGTAGTCCACACACGCGCATACTTTCATATCCACACTTATATCTTACCTATTTGTTTATATTACACGCTCTCTACTTATTGTTTTACTTGCCAAGTTTGACCTTGAGCTTTCTCACATGCTCAGGTACTGAAAATGTAAGTAAGAATCCACCATTGCACGACCCGTACTTTTTGGAGCAGGCCGAGCAGTAATAGATTTCTAGGCCTCCGCTTTTGTATTTTTGGTTTGGTATGTATCAAATCTTTGGGACTTTATTTTCAACTTTTATATCATAGTGTACTTATTGCTTCTTATATTAGACATGTATATCTTCTCTTTTATATGGCAGTAAACTAACTTCCAATATCCTGATAAATTACTAGTATTTAGTTCTATTCATTTATTCTTTTACATACTTATAAATCTCGTGCACGTCGACTTATACGTGCCCGCTGGTAACGCACTCCGTTTCTGTATCCTTCCGAGAAATGGGCGTTACAGAGTGGTATCAGAGTTTTAGGATAATTTAGGATGTCTTTAGGACACTGCCATATATAAACATATCTAATTTTTTTTTTTATCTGAAATCTTATTTTGGTTCTATTACTAGTTGATTTTCTATCTTGTCTTATTTTTTTATCCATACCATATCTATCTTTTCATTTTCCATATACCTAGTCTTGAACTTCTGTTGTTTGATTTCTATTTAGTTGACATGGTAATTATAGAGATTTATTCTCTGTCGACAATAGTTACCGTCAATCATTAGAACTGTAGCAAGTGGATTTATGAGATACTCCATAATTGATTTTCGACCAAAATCATATGCTTTCGCTATTATGAGTCTTACCTATTGGTGTGACAATAATTGATCTATAGGCAATTATTGCAACTATTTGCAAAGACCTTAATAAGTGAGACTTATGATTTTTTTTCCATCATATATTTTTAATTTTTTTTTCATTATATTTAGCCTACCCCAAATACTTGGGATAAAAGGCTTAGTTGTTGTTGTTGTTGTACTTTTGGTAATATGACAAGTTAGTTTTCAGTTATATTCTTATTGGAACTATTTTCTCAATAACCACATTCTTATTAATTGATTGATATCTTATTACTCTAATCAGTTAAAAATTAAATTTCGAGGATGAAATTTTTTTGTAAGGAGAGTAGAATATAATAATCTAATTTCAACATAACTTACATTCTTGATATCAGATTAATCCCAAGGTGAATGCGTTGTGTTTGTCTCATTTTTCTATATTTTTTTTGTTATTTTCTTGAAAATTTTACGATAGTCATTTAAAATAATATTATTTTAATCACCGGTGGGTCCATCACATTTTTTGACTAGTTTTTTTTTCTTACTCGTAAAATGAAGTTTGACTTTATTTGGATTAGTTTAATTTGAGTTTATAACCATAAACAACTCCAAAAATCTATTATTAATAGTCATTTGTCATATAACTATTTTGTTTTTATTTACCCATACCTTCCATACCCTATCTCTCCAAATTATGGATCTCAAATATACTCCCATAATTATATGGTTAATATAATGTAAAATATCAATGAAAAGTCAATCTAACCTACTTAACACATACCTCACATTCACTATGCTTGTCCTTTGGCCAAGTATGACAAGTCATCCTCTTACCCTCGTATCTCCTTTATCTCATACTTGTCGTTTGGCCAAGCATGACAAACCATCATCTTTCTTCCATATCTCCTTTGCCTTATTATATTTTTTCTCCCTTTTTTTTTCATTTATTCTCCTCATTATATATCTCTCCTTCATTTTTCAATCTTCTCAACCTCGTTTTACTCCAACTCTCAAGAAGAATAAGAAAAAAGAAAAAGAATGAGAAGAAGTTCTTTAATCTCAAAATAGACTTGCCTTCCCCAACCCATCAAGACAAATTGAATCACATCCACTCTTATGATTTTATTTTATAACTAAAATCTTTTATAACCAATTTAGAATTTTGATTTGTTTAAATTTAGAAAGGTGATATCTTTATACAAAATTCTCCATGATTATTTTAAATATAAAAATATGATTCTTACACTCTACTCTATGTATATGTATTAAATTTATGATTTTATTTATGGCCTCCTAAGCTTAAACTATAAATTACAAACTTAAACTATATGTTATATTTTGAAATTACAAATAAGCTATCTTTATAAATATTCATCATATTTGAATATACATTTGAAAATTTTCCATATAAGTTCTTCATATATAATGCAATGATATATATATATATATATATATATATATATATATATAAAATCATGTTTTAAAGAAAAGGTTTCAAATAAGTGTTTACATTAAATTGTTAAAATATTTCTTATATACGGGTTATTATGTTAGATCATAATTCTTTTTATTTTAATCCATGTTTACTTGAAAAATACATACATTAGTATGATTTAATAAATTTATTATTTTCCATACCATGAAATCATATTAGATTTGGAAAATTCATATGTTATCAATGTATTGGTTATAATAGTGTTAAACCTATTTAATTTCTCTCCTTACACCTAAGCACCCACCTATGTAATATGTGTTTATATGCATAATCGTATATGCGAGGTTTCTATACATGATCATAATTTTCATAACACTCATTGTACCATTTTAGACTCCATCATGCTTGCCCTTGAAATATACATAATATTTACTTGTACAAGATGCATGAAAATATATCAGATTTCTCTAGTTAGTACATAGATATGTCTTGATAATGCAATAAATCCTAACTTGCCTGTTAACTTGATTTTGACACTCCATCATATTTACCTTGACATATACATACTAATTACTTATACAAAATATATGACAA
The DNA here is from genome assembly GCA_036321105.1 of Dracaena cambodiana. NCBI lineage: Eukaryota > Viridiplantae > Streptophyta > Magnoliopsida > Asparagales > Asparagaceae > Dracaena > Dracaena cambodiana. The sequence continues at coordinate 36,461,626 of JAYEPQ010000010.1, read as the reverse complement.
TATGCCAGATTTTCCTTATTAGTACATATGTGTCTTGATAGTGCCATGGATCCTGACTTGCCTGAAAATTTGATTTTGATATGGACCACTTTTTGCTTGTTACTAAACATGTGTATGCAGAAATCTTGACATGATTTGTTCATCATATTCTGGATTGATTTCCAAGTAATATAACTTGAAACCTTAGATTATGGGAGAACTAAAGAGTAGACAAATATTGTATCGTGAAAGTTTTAGGATAGGTTGCGCAACCGAAATATGGGCCCATCTGCGGAGGCGCCCTGATGGTACTGAACCATCACATCTTATTTAGTCCATATTGATGGGACGACTGATTACTCAGTATCGGTATCTGTTTGAGTGATTAGCGGCACGGCTAGTTCAGCGCCAGCATCTTGGCCGGGTCCCGGGTATGCACTGGTGCTTTTACGATACGAGTCTATTTCTTCACCATTTAGTTCAAAATATAAACTAAAATAAGATATTAATTTAGACTTGATATGCATGTATATCTCTACTTGATATTGTTACTTGATCGTTTAATGTATTCCACACACGCGCATACTTTCATATCTACACTCATATCTTACCTATTTGTTTATATTACACGCTCTCTACTTATTGTTTTACTTGCCGCGTTTGACCCTGAGCTCGCCCACACGCTCAGGTACTGAAAATGTAAGCGAGAATCCGCCATTGCACGACTCGTACGTTTTGGAGCAAGCTGAGCAGCAATAGATTTCTAGGCCTCTACTTTTGTATTTTTGGTTTAGTATGTATCAAACCTTTGGGACTTTATTTCCAACTTTTATATCAGTATTGTACTTGTTGCTTCTTATATTAGACATGTATATATTCTCTTTTATATGACAGTAGACTAATTTCCAAGATCCTGTTAGATAACTACTATTTAGTTCCATTCATTATTTTTTTACATATTTATAGGGCTCGTGCACGTCGACTTACACGTGCCCACTGGTAACGCACTCCGTTTCTGTATCCTTCCGAGAAATGGAGCGTTACAGCCTATCCATCAACGGCCATCAACCAATGACGATCTATTGACGTCATCTTACCAAGAGTGACAAGGTTCAAAATAGCAAATGCAATATCACAATATCGACCATATTGTGGCTTTGACAACTAACCGCTATGATATTGATCATCTTAATGTGTCTATTTTTGGGGAAAAATCGCCAATGTGTTGGGTCCAACATGCTATTGTAGCCGTAATATCAGGATTCAAATATCATCTGATATGTACTGATATTGAAGACTATGTAACTAGGAAAAAAATTATGATTTGTTTCCCATTAAATCTATTTTTTTGGAATATTTGAGCAAATTGGATAACTAATTACTGTTATTTAAATTTTGAATTAAGTAATCCTTTTTTAAAATCTTTTCTAAAGATTGATTCATGGGTTACTAGTCAATGATTTACTGTTAAATTAAAGTAAAATTACTATTAAATACTTAAATTACAGTAAAATTAAGAAAACTACATCAAATTTATAATAAAATTACAGTCACAACAAAACTTATTGGTTATTATTTTAGTGATTATGGATTTATCGACATAATACAAGTTATCTAGATAAGTAATGTATATATATATATATATATATATATATATATATTATATGATACTTTATATAGTTTATATGATGTATACATGTATATTTAAGAATAGAACATGTATATATATATAGTCCGCTATTAACATTTGATATTTGCTAAATATGTCCAATATCTCCCTATTAATGTTATCTACTATAGAATATTTCTGATTAATATATCTGCTAAAACCGATACTTAAAGCCCGGCGATCAACCAATGCTCTTCTATCGACTGCGATCTACCAACACTCTCTTACCAATGGCAATCTACCCTCGATGATCTAGGGTGAGTATTTACCAACACCCTCTTTAACCTAATTCCCTTATTTTTAGAATGATCATCCATTAAGTTTAAATTAAAGATATTTATTATTATGAAATAATTAAAACCAACCAATCTATTTATTATGAGTCAAGAAATACATATATTTACAAGTGTCTCAACCCCATACAAACAATCCAACAGACGATGTGGGACTAAACCTAAATTTAATCCAAATACAAAATAGTTTTCTAGTTTAACACTCTCTCTCAAGTTGAAGTATAAATATCAATTATACTTAACTTCTTACACAGATTAGAAAATACTATCTCCTTTAATAACACAAATTAACTTAAAGTGGATGAGCAACAATGATAGCAATAGAAGTAGCAGTAGCAGATGAATCACTTGAATCACCAGAGTATACCCGTCACCATCATAGCATGCATTTATCGTACCATCAAAAGTTAACAAGTAATAATAAAAAACTTTTTTCTTAGAAGCAGCAGTAAGTAGCAGATAAAGTCTTTTATTAGAAGCAGTAATAGACAGAAAATAAACTTTTTTTTTAGAAACAGTAGTAAGTAGCAGATAAATTTCTTTCTTAAGAGTAATAGTAGGCAACAAATAAATTTTTCACTTAGAAGCAATAGTAGGCGGTAGATAACTTTCTTTCTTAAAAGCAATAGTAGGCAGCAGATAAACTCATTTTTTGAAGCAGTAGTAGCTAAAAGGAAGAGCAAAGAGTTACATCAAGTCGGGATTACACCCTTGCAGTCGACGAGGGACGACCAGAGTTCCAGCAGTCACAAAGTAGAGACTCCTAGGGAATCTACTGTAAACCAAACCCACAAAAAAGTAACATGTAAAAAACATGAAAGTACGACACCTAGGGAATCTACTATTACTCAACTTTGTAACAATCTAATTTCATCATAACATACATTTTTAATATCAGAATAATCCCAAAATAAATGTGTTGTATTTGTCTCATTTTTCTATATTTTTGTGATTTTCTTAAAATTTTTAAGATAGTCACTTAAAATAATATTATTTTAATCAGCGGTGAATTCTACACATATTTTTACTAGACTTTCTTCTTTTAACTTGTAAAGATGAAGTTTGACTTTTTTTTGGGTTAGTTTAATTTAAAATTATAATTTTAAACAACTCTAATAACCTATTATTAGTATTCATTTGTCCTATACCTATTTTGTTTTATTCACCCATACCTTACTTTATCATGCTTGTCCTTTGTACAAGCATGACAAACCATTATCTAATCCTCCATATCCCTCCTTTATTATATCTTTTTATTCCCTTCCTTTCATTTGTTTTCCTCTGCTTCATTTTTCATTCATCTCTTCCTTATATTTTTTTTTTACTCCAACTCAAGAGAAGAAGAAAAAAGAAGAAGAAAAGGAGAAGAACTTATTTAGCCTCAAAATAGGCTTATTTTCCTACCAATCAAGGCAAGTAAAATCATATCCACTCTTATGTTTTTTTTCTAACTCTAATTGTTTATGGTTAACTTAGAATCTTGATTTATTAAAACTTAAAAAAGATAATGTCTCTATACAAAAATATCTATGGTTATTTTAGAAAAATAAAAATATGATTTTTACACTTTACTCTATGTTTATATATCAAATTTATCATTTTATCTATAATCTCTCATTCTTAAACTACAAGTTGTAAAGTTAAACTATATGCTTAATTTTTAATTTTATTTTGTAACTAAAATCTTTTATAGCCAATTTAGAATCTTGATTTGTTTAAATTTAGAAATGTGATATCTTTATACAAAATTCTCTATGATTATTTTAAATATACAAATATGATTCTTACACTCTACTCTATGTTTATATATTAAATTTATAATTTTATTTATGGTCTCCTATGCTTAAAATATAAGTTACAAACTTAAACTATATGTTTTATTTTGAAATTACAAAAAAACCACCTTATGAATGTTCATCATATTGGCTATAAATTTGAAGTTTTCTACATAAGTTATTCGTATAATGCAATGATTTTAAAATCACTTTCCACTTGACATTAGAAATATGTATATATATACATTTATTTATTTATTCATTATCATGTTTTAAAGAGAGAGTTTCATATAAGTTTTACATTAAATTTACTAAAATATTTCATTTATGCAAGCTATTATATTAGATCATGATTCCTTTATGCTAATTCATGTTTACTTGAAATATATATACATTAGTAAGGTTTAATAAATTTGCTACTTTTCATACCATGAAATCATTCTAGAATTTGGAAAATTCATACATTGTTAAAGCAATCGTTATAATAGTGTTAAGCCTATTTAATTTCTATTTTTACAATTTAGTACCCACTTACCTAATACATGTTTATATGCATAATTGTATATATGTGGTTTACATGCATGATCATTATTTTCATAACACATTCTAGTATTTTATGACTATCATGTTTGCCTTGACATATACATACTAGTCACTTGTACAATTGCCTTGACATATACATACTAATTACTTGTACAAGGTACATAAAAATAAGCCAGATTTTCCTTTTTAGTACATACACATGTCCTGATAGTGCCATGGATCATAACTTGCCTGTTAACTTGATTTTGACATGAACCACATCTTGCTTTTTACTAGACATGTATATGTATTAACCTTGACATGATTGGTTTATCATATTCCGGATTGATTTCCATGTAATATAACTTGAAATCTTGGGTTATGGGAGAACTAAAGGGTGAACAAATATTGTATCGTGAAAAATTTAGGATAGGTTGCGCAACCGAATTAGGGGCCCATCCGCGGGGGCGCCCGGATGGTACTGAGTTATCATCTCTTGTTTAGTCCATGTTGATGGGACGACCGATTACTTAGTAATCGGTATCTGCTTGAGTGCTTAGCGACACGGCTGATTTAGCACCAGCATATTGGCCGGGTCCCGGATATGCACGGGTACTTTCACGATACAGGTTTATTTCTTCACCAGTTAGTTCAAATATAAAATAAAATATGATATTAAGTTAAACTTGATATGCATGTATATCCCTGCTTGATATTTTTATTTAATCATTATTCTTTCCCATACATGTGCATATGATTTTTACATCAAGTCATATTTTATTTATTAGTGCATATTGCATGCTCCCTACGATAAGAGTCTATTTTTTCACCATTCAGTTCAAAACATTAACTAAAATAAGATATTAATTTAGACTTGATATGCATGTATATTCTTCCTTGATATCATTATTTGATCATTTAATATTTTCCACACATGCGCATACTTTCATATCCACACTCATATCTAACCTATTTGTTTATATTACACGCTCCGTATTTCTTATTATTTTACTTACCGGGTTTGACCCTGAGCTCCCCCACATGCTCAGATACTGAAAATGTAAACGAGAATCCGCCATTGCACGATCCGTACTTTCTAGAGCAGGCCGAGTAGCAATAAATTTTTAGGCCTCCACTTTTTGTATTTTTGGGTTTGGAATGTATACCTCTTTTGAGGGCTTAATTCCCAACTTCTGTATCAGTACCTAATTATTGCTTTCTATTTTAGATATGTATATCTTCTCTTTTATATGGCAGTAGACTAACGTCCAAAATCCTGATAGATGACTAGTATTTAGTTCAATTCATTTATGCTTTTACATACTTATAGGTCTCGTGCACGTTGACTTACACGTGCCCGCCGGTAACGCACTCCGTTTTCGTATCCCTTCAAAAAATAGGGCGTTACAGAGTAGTATCAGAGCTCTAGGTTAATTTAGGATATCTTTAGGACTACTGCCATATATAAACACGTCCAAAATTTTCTTTGATCTGAAATCTTATCTTGGTCATATTATTAGTTAATTTTCTATCTTGCCTTCTTCTTTTATCCATACCTATATATCTTTTGATTTTCTATGTACCTAGTCTTGTACTTCTGCTGTTCGAGTCCTATTGAGTTGACGTGGTAATTATAGAGATTTATTCTCAGTCGACAACAATTAGAGTCATTCATTAGAACTATAGCAAGCGGATTTATGAGATACTCCATAGTTGATTTTCGACTAAAATAATATGCTTTCGCTATAATGAGTTTTATCTATTGGCGTGGCAATAATTGATTTGCAGGCAATTATTGCAGCTATTCGTAAGGATCTTAATAAGTAAGACTTATGATATTTTTTTCCATCATATATCTTTGATTATTTATCCCACTAGTTTAGATAGTATGACAAGTTAGTTTTCAATTATATTCTGATTGGAACTATTTACTCAATAACCAAATTCTTATCAATTGATTGATATCTTATTACTCCAATCAGTAAAAAAAAAAATTAAATTTTGAGGATGAAATTTAATTTTTTTGTAAGGAGGATAGGATGCAACAACCTAATTTCATCATAATTTAAATTATTGATATCAGATTAATCCCAAAATGAATGTGTTGTGTTTGTCTCATTTTTTTTATATTTTTGTGATTTTCTTAAAATTTTAAGATAGTCACTTAAAATAATATTATTTTAATCACCGGTGGGTCCTACACATATTTTTACTATTCTCTCTTCTTTTGACTTGTAAAGATGAAGTTTGACTTTTTTTGGGTTAGTTTAATTTTAAATTATAATCTTAAACAACTCTAATAACATATTATTAGTATTCATTTGTCCTATACCTATTTTGTTTTATTCACCCATATCTTATTTTATCATGCTTGTCCTTTGGACAAACATGACAAACCATCATCTAATCCCCCATATCCCTCCCTTATTATTTCTTTTTCTTCCCTTCCTTTCATTTGTTTTCCTCTCCTTCATTTTTCATTCATCTCTTCCTTATATTTTTTTTTTACTCCAACTCAAGAGAAGAAGAAAATAGAAGAAGAAGAAAAGGAGAAGAAGTTGTTTAGCCTCAAAATAGGTTTATCTTCCTACCAATCAAGGTAAGTAAAATCACATCCACTCTTATATTTTTTTTCTAACTCTAATTGTTTATAGTTAACTTAGAATCTTGATTTGTTAAAACTTAAAAAAGATAATGTCTCTATACAAAAATATCTATGATTATTCTAGAAAAATAAAAATATGATTTTTACACTTTACTCTATGTTTATATATCAAATTTATCATTTTATTTATAATCTCTCATTTTCAAACTACAAGTTGTAAAGTTAAACTATATGCTTAATTTTTAATTTTATTTTCTAACTAAAATCTTTTATAACCAATTTAGAATCTTGATTTGTTTAAATTTAGAAATGTGATATCTTTATACAAAATTCTCTATGATTATTTTAAATATATAAATATGATTCTTACACAGTACTCTATGTTTATGTATTAAATTTATGATTTTATTTATGATCTCCTATACTTAAACTATAAGTTACAAACTTAAACTATATGTTTTATTTTGAAATTACAAAAAAATCACCTTTATGAATGTTCATCATATTGGCTATAAATTTGAAGTTTTCTATATAAGTTATTCTTGTATAATGCAATAATTTTAAAATCATTTTCCACTTGCCATTAGAAATATGTATATATATACATTTATTTATTTATTCATTATCATGTTTTAAAGAGAAAGTTTCATATAAGTTTTACATTAAATTTACTAAAATATTTCTTTTATGCAAGCTATTATATTAGATCATATTCCTTTATGCTAATTCATGTTTACTTAAAATATATATACATTAATAAGGTTTAATAAATTTGCTACTTTCCATACCATGAAATTATTATAGATTTGGAAAATTCATACATTATTAAAACAATCGTTATAATAGTGTTAAGCCTATTTAATTTTTATTCTTACAATTTAGTACCCACTTACATAATACATGTTTATATGCATAATTGTATATATGTGGTTTACATGCATGATCATTATTTTCATAACACATTCTAGTATTTTATGACTATCATATTTGCCTTGATATATAAATACTAGTCACTTGTACAATTGCTTTGACATATACATACTAATTACTTGTATAAGATAAATGAAAATATACCGAATTTTCCTTATTAGTACATACACATGTCTTGATAGTACCATGGATCTTGACTTGCCTGTTAACTTGATTTTCACATAGACCACATCTTACTTGTTACTAGACATGTATATGTATTAATCTTGATATGATTAGTTCATCATATTCCGGATTGATTTCCATATAATATAACTTGAAACTTTGGGTTATGGGAGAACTAAAAGGTGGACAAATATTGTATCATGAAAGATTTAGAATAAGTTGCGCAACCGAAATAGGGGCCCATCCGCGGGGGCGGCCGGATAGTACTGAGCCATCATCTCTTGTTTAGTCCATATTGATGGGACGACCGATTACTCACTAATCGGTATCTGCTTGAGTGCTTAGCGGCACGGTTGGTTCACTGCCAGCATCTTGGCCGAGTCCCGGATATGCACGGATACTTTCACGATACAGATTTATTTCTTCACCAGTTAGTTCAAATATAAAATAAAATATGATATTAAATTAAACTTGATATGCATGTATTCCCTGCTTGATATTTTTACTTAATCATTACTCTTTCCAATACATGTGCATATGATTTTTACATCAAGTCATATTTTACTGGTTAGTGCATATTGCATGCTCTCTACGATAAGAGTCTATTTCTTCACCATTCAGTTCAAAATATTAACTAAAATAAGATATTAATTTAGACTTGATATGCATGTACATTCTTACTTGATATCATTACTTGATCATTTAATATTTTCCACACATGCGCATACTTTCATATCCACTCTCATATTTAACCTATTTGTTTATATTACACGCTCCGTACTTCTTATTATTTTACTTGCCGGGTTTGACCCTGAACTCCTCCACATGCTCAGGTACTGAAGATGTGAGCGAGGATCCACCATTGCACGACCCGTACTTTCTGGAGCAGGCCGAGTAGCAGTAAATTCTTAGGCCTCCACTTTTTGTATTTTTGGGTTTGGTATGTATACCTCTTTTGAAGGCTTAGTTCTCAACTTCTGTATCACTACCTAATTATTGCTTTTTGTTTTAGACATGTATATCTTCTCTTTTATATGGAAGTAGACTAACGTCCAAGATCCTGGTAGATGACTAGTATTTAGTTCAATTCATTTTTGCGTTTACATACTTATAGGTCTCGTGCACGTCGACTTACACGTGCCCGCCGGTAACGCACTCCATTTTCGTATCCCTCCAGAAAATGGGGCGTTATAGAGTGGTATCAGAGCTCTACTTAATTTAGGATGTTTTTAGGACTACTGCCATATATAAACATGTCCAAAATTTTCTTTGATCTGAAATCTTATCTTGGTCCTATTATTAGTTAATTTTCTATCTTGCCTTCTTTTTTTATCCATACCATATATATCTTTTGATTTTCTATGTACCTAGTCTTGTATTTCTGCTGTTCGAATCCTATTGAGTTGACGTGGTAATTATAAAGGTTTATTCTCAGTCGACAACAATTAGAGTCATTCATTAGAACTATAGCAAGCGGATTTATGAGATACTCCATAGTTGATTTTCGACTAAAATAATATGCTTTCGCTATAATGAGTCTTATCTATTGGCGTGGCAATAATTGATTTGCAGGCAATTATTGCAGCTATTCGCAAGGAATTTAATAAGTAAGACTTATGATATTTTTTTTCCATCATATATCTTTGATTATTTATCCCACTAGTTTAGATAGTATGACAAGTTAGTTTTCAATTATATTCTGATTGGAACTATTTTCTCAATAACCAAATTCTTATCAATTGATTGATATCTTATTACTCCAATCAGTAAAAAAAAAAAAATTAAATTTCGAGAACGAAATTTTTTTGTAAGGAGGATAGGATGTAACAACATAATTTCATCATAACTTACATTCTTAATATCATATTAATCCCAAAATGAATGTGTTGTGTTTGCCTCATTTTTTTTTATATTTTTGTGATTTTCTTAAAATTTTTAAGATAGTCACTTAAAATAATATTATTTTAATCACCGGTGGGTCCTACACATATTTTTACTAGTCTCTCTTCTTTTGACTTGTAAAGATGAAGTTTGACTTTTTTTGGGTTAGTTTAATTTGAAATTATAATCTTAAACAACTCTAATAACCTATTATTAGTATTCATTTGTCCTATACCTATTTTGTTTTATTCACCCATATCTTACTTTATCATGCTTCATGCTTGTCCTTTGGACAAACATGACAAACCATCATCTAATCCCCCATATCCCTCCTTTATTATTTCTTTTTCTTCTCTTCCTTTCATTTGTTTTCCTCTCCTTCATTTTTCATTCATCTCTTTCTTATATTTTTTTTTACTCCAACTCAAGAGAAGAAGAAAAGAGAAGAAGAAGAAAAGTAGAAGTTGTTTAGCCTCAAAATAGGCTTATCTTCCTATCCATCAAGGCAAGTAAAATCACATGCACTCTTATGTTTTTTTCTAACTCTAATTGTTTATAGTTAACTTAGAATCTTGATTTGTTAAAACTTAAAAAAGATAATGTCTCTATACAAAAATCTCTATGATTATTCTAGAAAAATAAAAATATGTTTTTTACATTTTACTCTATATTTATATATCAAATTTATCATTTTATTTATAATCTCTCATTCTTAAAGTACAAGTTGTAAAGTTAAACTATATGCTTAATTTTTACTTTTATTTTGTAACTAAAATCTTTTATAGCCAATTTAGAATCTTGATTTGTTTAAATTTAAAAATGTGATATCTTTATACAAAATTCTCTATGATTATTTTAAATATATAAATATGATTTTTACACTCTACTCTATGTTTATGTATTAAATTTATGATTTTATTTATGGTCTCCTATACTTAAACTATAAGTTACAAACTTAAAATATATGTTTTATTTTGAAATTACAAAAAAAACCACCTTTATGAATGTTCATCATATTGGCTATAAATTTGAAGTTTTCTACATAAGTTATTCTTGTATAATGCAATAATTTTAAAATCATTTTCCACTTGCCATTAGAAATATGTATATATATACATTTATTTATTTATTCATTATCATGTTTTAAAGAGAGAGTTTCATATAAGTTTTACATTAAATTTATTAAAATATTTCTTTTATGCAAGCTATTATATTAGATCATGATTCCTTTATGCTAATTCATGTTTACTTGAAATATATATACATTAGTAAGGTTTAATAAATTTGCTACTTTCCATACCATGAAATCATTCTAGATTTGGAAAATTCATACATTGTTAAAACAATCGTTATAATAGTGTTAAGTCTATTTAATTTCTATTCTTACAATTTAGTACCCACTTACATAATACATGTTTATATGCATAATTGTATATATGTGGTTTACATGCATGATTATTATTTTCATAACACATTCTAGTATTTTATGACTATCATATTTACCTTGACATATACATACTAGTCACCTGTACAATTGCCTTGACATATACATACTAATTACTTGTACAAGATACATGAAAATATGCCGGATTTTCCTTGTTAGTACATACACATGTCTTGATATTGCCATGAATCCTGACTTGCCTGTTAACTTGATTTTGATATGGACCACATCTTATTTGTTATTAGGCATGTATATGTATTAATCTTGATATGATTAGTTAATCATATTCCGAATTGATTTTTATGTAATATAACTTGAAACCTTTGGTTATGGGAGAACTAAAAAGTGGACAAATATTGTATCGTGAAAAGTTTAGGATAGGTTGCGCAACCGAAATAGGGGTCCATCCGCGGGGGCGCCCGGATGGTACTGAGCCATCATCTCTTGTTTAGTCCATATTGATGGGACGACCGATTACTCAGTAATCGGTATCTGCTTGAGTGCTTAGCGGCACGGCTGGTTCACCGCCAGCATCTTGGCCGGGTCCCGGATATGCACGGGTACTTTCACGATACAGATTTATTTCTTTACCAGTTAGTTCAAATATAAAATAAAATATGATATTAAATTAAACTTGATATGCATGTATATCCCTGCTTGATATTTTTACTTAATCATTACTCTTTCCAATACATGTGCATATGATTTTTACATCAAGTCATATTTTACTTGTTAGTGCATATTGCATACTCTCTACGATAAGAGTCTATTTCTTCACCATTCAGTTCAAAATATTAACTAAAATAAGATATTAATTTAGACTTGATATGCATGTACATTCTTCCTTGATATCATTACTTGATCATTTAATATTTTCCACACATGCGCATAATTTCATATCCACACTCATATTTAACCTATTTGTTTATATTACACGCTCCGTACTTCTTATTGTTTTACTTACCGGGTTTGATCCTGAACTCCCTCACATGCTCAGGTACTTAAGATATGAGCGATGATCCGCCATTGCACGACCCGTACTTTCTGGAGCAGGCCGAGTAGCAGTAGATTCTTAGGCCTCCACTTTTTGTATTTTTGGGTTGGTATGTATACCTCTTTTGACGGTTTAGTTCTCAACTTCTGTATCAGTACCTAATTATTGCTTTCTGTTTTAGACATGTATATCTTCTTTTTTATATGGCAGTAGACTAACGTCCAAGATCCTGGTAGATGACTAGTATTTAGTTCAATTTATTTCTGCTTTTACATACTTATAGGCTTCGTGCACGTCGACTTACACGTGCCCACCGGTAACGCACTCCGTTTTCGTATCCCTCCGGAAAATGGGGCGTTACAAACCTGCTTTAGAAAGTACAAGTCGACTACTGGCGGATCCTCGTCCTCGTATTCAATATATGAGCTTGTTGTGTAGCTCAAGGTTAAATTAGACAAGCAAAACAATAAAGGTAGGAATTATATAACGTAAACTAGCAAGTAGAATATGAAGTTAGATATAAGTAATATATAATGTACAAGTAGCAATATATATTTAAGTAATAATAACAAGTATGAATACACATATATGTCTAAATTAAAGTTTTGCTCTTGGAACTAACTAGTAAAGAAATATACTCATATCATGAAACCACATGTGCATATCTGGGACCCAACCAAGATGGTAGCACTGAACCAGCCTAAGCAGATACTAATATTCCAAATAGTAATCGATCTTACCATCAACATAGACTAAACAAGATATTATAGCTCAGTACCTCTCAGGCACCCGGGATGTACCCCTATTTCGATTGATCAACCTACCCTAAACTTTTCAAAGTACGGTATTAGTCCACCCTTTAATTCCCCATAACTCATAGTTTTAAGTCATGATACACATGAAACAGTCTAAAGAACAGTAAACAGTCAAGTCAAGAACATACAAGTTTACATGTGACTATAAGTTGTACACTTTAAATATAAGCTTCATGTTAAAGATATAAAGATGTTACCTTTGTGTATGCTCACCATGTTTGGATATAAATACATGATTTTTCTATATAAGTTCTCCATGCTTGACACAAATATTTGACTCCTATATAAATTTCATGTTCAACTTGCTATGAGAAAATTTCTATATATATATATTCAAACTCATATTTCTAAGAGAGGATCATCATGCTTAATTTGCTAAAATATGGTTTTATATAAGCTACCATGCTTATGTCATAAAACTTATTTTTATCTTAATTTATGTTCTCACTTAAAAGACAGGTACGATTGCAAATTTTAACAAATTTACTAACTTTCAATATCATGAAAACATACTAGGATTTGGCAAAGATCAGAAATTATTGAAGTAATAAGGACTTATTAGTGTTTGGACTTGTTTAAATGGGTACCTCACACCCTAGTACCCACTTGTCCAATACATGATTTCTGTACATGACCAATAATATCACCACACTCATCTACGACTCTTTAATTCTTAGCGCTTGACTTATACTTGCTGGTTACTTGACACATGATACATGAAAAGCCAAATTACCATGATCTCATATAAACATGTCTTAAAATTGTTGTGGATCATGTCCTACTTGTTAACTTAATTTTGACATCGATCTTGTCTTACTTGTTACCTCGAATATGTTTGATGATAGACATGGTCTTGACATGACTAGTTTAACATATTCTGGACTGGTTATGTTTCATGACTTGAAACTGCGGGTTATGAGGAATTAAAGTGTGGATAAATACCTAAATTTAAAGATTTATGATGGGTTACGTAGTGAAAATAAGGGCCCATCTACGAGGGCACCCAAGAGGCACTAAGTTATCATCTCTAGTTTAGTCCATTTATGTATAGTCTTGTTTGACACTATTTGAACATTACTATTTTACGTATATGCATATACAGTTTATATCCATTTTAATGTTCCATTTGGTAGTTTACGTTACATGATTCCTATCTTAATTATTTTCCTTACAGGATTTGATCCTAAGCTATCCCCACACGCTTAGGTACTAAAAATGAGAACGAGGAACAGCTAGTGGACTGTCTATACTTTCTAGAGTAGGTCGAGCAGTATTAGATTTCTAGAACTTTTGCTTTTGAACTTTTGAGTTAGGTATATATCTCATTTGTCGGTTTGGTTTCCAGCATATGTGTAAGTTTCATAATTATTGAAACATAACCTATTTATTGTACTTGTTACTTTCTATTAGAAACATGATGATACATCTTTTTTATGATAGTATACCAACTTCCAAGAGTTGTATTTTAGTTTTATTTATTTCAGCTGCAACTTACTTATTGGCCCGTACACGTCAATTTACACACATCCCTTGATAGTGCACTCTGTTCCCTACTTTGTTAGGTACGAAGCATTACATAATTTTCTAGTTTCTCCACTATATAAATAACATTTGATAATCCTAAACAGTATGTCTGCTTTCTTATTAACTCTAAGATTGCCAAACTCCCTTTGTTTAAGAGCTCCTTCGTCCTTTTCCTTTCTCAAAAAAACGTAACTCACTAATTTAAACAAGAATCTTATCAATCACAATTGTCTTAGTTCTTCATAAAAACCTCATCTAATAAAACATATTAACCTTACTTAAGTTGTGCAAATTTAGTTACCTGCATTAAAAGCAGGAAATGCTTCTAGTGCAAGATTATCAAGAAATACTGAATGCAAAGAAGAATCAACTGATGAGGTAATCATATGATTCAAACTATATATAACAACACTCATATAAAGGAAATTCAAATGTAGTTCATGCTTTGATATTAAATATTAATCAGAATGATCATGTTTCTTTACTCAAAAGTTTGCTATATTAATAGTAAGCATAAAAGCACAAGAAATTGCAAATAGTTGTGTTGCATTGATGTTCAAAATTAATCTGAATTATCATTTTTCCATACGTCAACAGTTGGCTTATTAATGGTTTGCATAAAAGTACAAAAATTTGCACCATGTACCATATGAGACAAACACACACTGTTTCAGTTTATCAGAATTACGTGAACCAAACAAGAAACTTAATACATGTACATGAGAAATATATAAGTATACAGCAATATTCACATTATCTACTAACCTGAACTGCAAATTGTCCAGTTCCCCCAGCTGCTGCTGTAACTAGAACTGCTTGTCCAGACTGCATCTGCCCAGCCTAAAGTTATAGAATATAATTTATTTTCAAGATGAGGTGAAATATTCATCATTCATATAAGAATAGATAACAAATAATAGCAAAATCACATAATAGTAAGCTTCACAGCTGATATCATATATTTCCACAATGAACTAATAAAGATAGAGGAGCACACACTAGTTTATAAATCTCTCAACTCTCCCCTATTATCCAGAATCCTGGGAAAAATATATGTAACCTTCAAGATTACATAGCTGATTACTAACAAAGGGAATCAGATATTGTACTTCGATAAGGGTTGCTGCACAGGAGGCTATTTCTTCTGCATGATAGTTGGCTGAATTCTACTTATTTAAAACCCAGGGATCTGTATGCCCTGAAAGGGATTATATCTAATCCAGGAACATGTAGATCTTGAAAGGGGGAACAGAAAGAGGCTGGAGATTATTAAAACTGTATATTAAAAATTATGAGCTGACTGTTTGACTTACCGGATAAAGAAATTAGAGGAGTCAGATATTATCTTTAGTTGTAAAGGGAGTTATTGACAGGAAATTCCCCTGTTTCAAGCGAGGACATAGTAATTGTCATCACATTGTCCTGGAATTTATCTGATACTTTATCTTCCCTGTAAAATCTGATATTTTACCTTCCCATAAGGAAGAAGGATGTCAATTTTCTCATGAGTACTGAATTTCTCATGGATGCCGCTTGTAGAGACAATGTCAAGTTCCACGAATTCTTCAAAAGCAAAATTCTCCAAGGGTTTCTAGAATGGCAGTTTAAGAAATGGAAAAGATGATATATTTGGAGCATATTGCTAAAAATTAAATGAAATCTGGAAAATGGTTCTTTAAGAAATTAGGGTTTTAGTGATCAGCACGATATCTTATCCTTTATGGATTAGAAAGAGACTAATCTACTATTTAAGCTTAAATCAATGGCGACCCTTAAGGGGCCTAAATTCAACTAATTTACTTTTTCCATCTCCTAGTACCAAGCAAACTCCCAAAGATAGGAAGCACACAATAATAGATGCTGCGATGCATAAAGTCGGGATATGAGGGCGCATCTGAGAAGATTCAAGGACTGACAAGCTTAGTTTAGAAAGCCAATAACACATTAGAGAGAACTTGAGTAAAGTAATAAACAAGAAGTTTATGGCAAAGGAATATGGTTTGAGATGTTGATGTGCATATCCTCTCTCAACTGACCATAGATACTTCAGAGTTTAGAAATCAACGAACAAAGCTCATCTTGTTCAGATATGAACTTCTACTTTATCAACTCCATGGTCTTTCTTTAGTCTCTTGTTCCTCCATAACATATGCCTAAAAGAGGATACTAACTTAGGAACTGAAGGGAGTAGCATAGTCATCCAGCATTTGCTAGGGGTTTAAGACCCTTCAAAACTTACTCTATTAGCAGCCAAGGAAATTTCATTTCATGAGAAAAGGTCTCATCGACCATGGAGCATGGGAGATAAGTGATTAATCTCCGAAATCTTTTAATTTTTTTTCTCTATTTGCGCCTCTAACTTTCCTATTTTACTTTTTTCTTCTCGGTCCAAGTTAGGATGACACACAAAAGTTTTATGTAATACTGAATTTCTTCCTTGAAAAAGGCTCGAAATACTTGTCCCTATTAACTTACAATCCAAATTTAGCAACCTACTTTTTAACATAACTTAAATTACTGACATCAAAGCAGTGTTCTAAATATCGGATACCGATCCCATACCGGACAGCCAAATTACATACCGGTTACCGGATACTGAACGGGATATCGCGATATGATCCTAAATACCGAAGAGTCATATCGGTGTCATACCGGTTAAAGAATAATCATATAATTGGCTATATAGAACATAATAAAACACATAAAATAAGTTTATAGTATTTACATTCAACTTACGAATTTGCAGATACCGTTTAGAACGTTCGCATATGCACAAAGCGACGTATAATCATAAAATTAAGAAAAATAAGTTTTCAAGATAAAAGAAAAGTGTTTTTACAATACATAAGTGATATAATTTATAAAATTACAATATTGTCGTTTAAATGAGTTTATTTGAAACATGCTAGAAATTTTAAATATTAATCTTTACAATATATTTTCTAACTAGATTCAGAATTTACTGGTTCATTTGATGGCATGCCTTGCTCATCATCTGATGACGAATCTGATGATGATGTGTCAACTTCTTCCTCATCATCATCATCTGATGCGTACCGCTGCTTAGACTTTGAAAATGATGATACTTTTCCTTTTGAAGTTCTACTACTCTTGGACTTAGATGCCTTAACTCTTTCACTCTTTCTCTTCTTCGGATTAGCACCCATGGCAATTGATACGTGTCGAAAAGTTAATTATTCTCCAGGAAAGACTTCATCATCACTAGTCTCATAAATATCGCCATTCTTTTTCTCAGACATGAACTACTCGGTGACTTTTTCCTCTTCATTGTATGCTACTAGAGGATCTCTGTTTGGGATTGAAAGTTTACTCTTGAGCCATGCATTGAATTTGACAAAAACTAAGTCATGCAATTTCTTAGAACTTAGCCTATTTCTTTTCTTCGTATGCACCTAAATAAAAGATAATCACGTGAAGTTCGTTTAGAACATATCTATTTGGAAGAAAGAAATATTTAATTAGAAAAGTTAAAATTTTAATATCATATCAAATGTGCTCCAGTTCCGTTCACAACCCGAAGAATTGGTTGTCAGGCTCAAAATCCTTATTACCATGATCCTCAATTCGGAAGCATCTGTCCGTAGAATTGTCACCATTGAGCTAGCAATGAATATTTAGAAATAGTTATTAGCTATTTAATTGTTTCTTTAATTAAAAATAAATTGAATTTTGCATTTCTTAAATTGAAATGCATACCTGAATTAATAACTCTCTTTACTGCTGCCCTTACTAAAAGCATTTCAAATGATCCATTTTGATTTTGATATATTGGGAGCTGCTGTTGTGCAATCTTATCAATTCTATAATGATCATCTGAATATAATCTGTGCATCACATCAACGAAACCCGACATGAACGACCTATTAGCATCAATCTCAGACTGCTTCGCATAGTAATACAGAGGGTTTAAGAAATATCCAGCTCTATGCAGAGAACCCTTAAGTTTTTCCTCCCATCTCCTATCAATAATTTTTCATATTAGAAGATATTTCTTCTCTTCACCCATTAGAGCATCTCTTTTTTCCTTTTTAGCAGTCTCTAGATCACCATACAGAAAACCCATTGAAAGGACCTTGTCCCCATCAACTCTATGCAAAACTTCCACCAGTGGAGTAAATACTTTTAGGGCAATGTTTGTGTTGTCCCAAAATTTGTTGGTAACAATTATTTCTGCAACCTAAACATTCATAAAAAGATATATTAAAAAATATGAATAACGTATAATTTAAAATTATAAAATATAAATTTTTATTAATTTAAATATATACCTTCTTACCTGCATCTGTTCTGGACAGAGTGCAATCCATCCGGTCATCAGAAATAAACATATGCTACATCTCCTCTCTGATTGATGATAAAAAGAGAAATGTCGTGACAAACTTAGTTGTACCCGGCCTTATTAGCTCTCCACCAATCACCTTCCTCATAATATCTAAAAATTTGGTGTGACTGTATATGTACACGGAAACTGATCTCCCCATCATAATTGCACTTCGGATATATTTAATCTTTCCAATATCCGCAAGTATCAGATTAACTGTATGTGCTGCACAAGGTGTCCAAAATATGTTTGGATGCGTCAGAGCCAATGTGTTTGCTGCAGCCATATTGTTCGAGGCATTATCTGTCATAATCTGTACAACATTTTCCATGCCAAGCTCGTTCATTCCCCTCTCCACAAATTTGTAGATATAACTGCCATCGTGTCTCTCAGAAAATGCATCTTGAGACAATAAGGCTGTACCGGCCGGACAATGTACAACGATATTCATTAAACATCCCCTTTCGATCCGACCATGCATCAGTTATTAAAGTGTAGTCATTTGTTCGACAACTCCGTTTGAATGATTCAAGAGTTGCATTTGTCTTCTCGACCTCTACCTGGAGGCAAGTCTCGCTTAGCTTGTACGGACTAGAAGTTTGTAAGTTTGCTCCATACATGCCTATAGTTTGGACCATCTGCATAAAAAATGGCTGCGTAGTAATATTGAATGCAAGCCCTCTTTCATAAAAAAATATGGCAATGTATCGAACTGCATCGTCTCTGGCCTTTTTTCTGGAGGCTGATGGTACGGTAGGCTGTTTTTGAGCTGTTTCTACTGCCTTCTCGACCGATCGAATAACAAATTGATCCATCGGTCCTATTGTTTTGCGAGAAGATTGACCTATTGTTTTGCGAGAAGATGACTCCTCTCGAGTTGACTTCTCATCTTCTTCCCCAGCACGAAATTTTTTTAATAAATTTTGAAGTTATGTTACTTTCCCTTCCTTTACTTCTCTAGTTTTATTTAGTATTGCCAGACCTTTTTGCTTCATGTCATCTGGGACCAGGGAACAGCCTCTGACATTCCCGCTGCCATGACCTAAATGTTCCTTCAAGCGGGTAATGCCTCCCCCATATTCGTTCTTACAGAAATTCCACTCCACTTTATTGGGTTTATTAGGTACTTTTTTTCCCAATTCCAAACTGGATGTTTGCCTCCTCGTCTCTCTTGGACATTAGAAGTATCAGAAGAGGACATTCCTCAAGTAATTTCTGACTTCAATTTTTTATTAAAAAAGACAAAAAAATTAATTAAATAAATAGCAAATATAATAAACTTAATCTATTTCATAAAAATCATAATCTAATCTATTTGAAGTTGAGTGCCCAATATAAATAATTATTGGCTACTTTTTTTCCCCAATCCTAATCTAATCATATAGTAGGCAAAACTAAATTATATCTTACAAAAAATTATTTCATTAAAACTACATAATCCAAACTACATTGTACTATAATTCAAAATTACAAACCCTAACATATCCAACAAATATAACAAATTACAATGTCCTGCAATTAAAATATTCTATATCAAATAAATACTCTGTTTGAGAGCCCGCCAATAGCGCATCCCGTATCCATATCACACCTACAGGAAAAGGCATTACAATAGTTCTGGACAAAATTCATATTCAAGTACCATTCAATTTTTTTAAAACTATCTTGTAAGTGCAACGAATATAAAAATCCAAGTACAGGAGGTATGCATATGTGGCTACTATAAAAGTCTAAAGTAGAGAAGTATATTGTGCAAGTACTTGTAGAATAAAATGTATAGTAGTAGTGTAGTACAGTGTGCACTTATCCATACTCCATAGCATCCCATGCTATTTATTTGTTGTTTTTGCTCTATTCTAAGCAGGCCAAGCAAAAAAGGTAGCCTAGACCTGGATTACAGTCATCAGTAAAGGTTAAGTAGTCCAATTATAGCTTGTATGGACTCATCACGTGGCTTAAGTAGTCCAATTATAGCCTAGACCTGGATTTTCTTTCGAAATTAGACTGTTGGAGCAGTCATAGTTTAAATCAAAACATTTCGCCTCAAATTACACCGAAAAAAAATATTCTAACATAAATCTCAATCAATTAAAGTTAAATAGCACAATTATAAAAGAAATTGAAGAAATTTGTAATTCTAAATCAAATTAATATAAAAAAAAATCAAACTTGACTTACCCGGCCGAAACTTGACTTACCCGGCCGGCGGCCACTGCCCCACTGGACTTTCTGCCGACGAACTTAAGATGGCAGTGTCGGCGGAGAACGGTGAGCACCTTTCGAAGAATCTCAGACTGGGAGAAGAGCAATCAGAGAGCGGAGAAGAAAGAGAGAGAGAGAAAATGAGAGAGATTTATGGCTTGATTGGGAAATTAGGGCTAAGGTTCGGCTCGATCGGCCAACGTTCGCGGGGAGAGAACGAGAGAGAGAGAGCCAGAGAGTGGGAGAAGAAGAATCAGAGAGAGATTTAGCGCTGAATTGGAAAATTAGGGTTAGGGTTTGGTCGCGGGGGAGAGATCGATCGCTCGGATCGCTAGGACAGAAAGAGAGAGAAAACGAAGGATTTTACCCTCTCTCTCCCCTCCCGACCCGTTTTATTTCTTAACGGGTTGAATTTTAACGGGTTAATGGGTTTATCCCATAACCAAAATCCAAAACCCATTAACCGATATTACCTAATACCAGTCGGTATTTCTCATCTCGATACCGGCCGATATATCACCATGTGGCCAATATATCGGCCCATACCGGTCCAAAACGATAAACGGTAAAAAAAACTCCTTATCGTCTCGTTTCTTCCTTTTTAACGATATACCGGCCAATATACCGGTATATCGGCCGGTATTTAAAACACTGCGTCAAAGTAACCCCGGGATGACTGTGTTGAACTTGTCATATATTTCTATATTTTAGTAATTTCATTGAAATTTTCTGGACAACCACTTAAAAATAATATTATTATTTTAAGCATTGGTAAGCCCCACAAATATCATGGCTGGCATCTTTCTTCTTTTGACTTGTAAGATCAAATTTGACTTCATTTGAGTTGGTTTAATTAGAATTTTATGGTTTTAAACAACTCTTATAACCTATTGACTAACTAACCATTTGTCATATACATATTTCGACCTTATTCAACCATACGTTCTACACCTCCATCTGTCCAAATTGTGGGTCTTGTCCCCCTTCACTGCTGGACTAAAATAAAAAAGAAGAGAAACACAAACTTCTCTCTCATTTTCCTCTAACAAGGCCGAATGTGCTTCGTAGCAGGGCAAAATAACGCCCTGCTGTGGAGCGCACGTTTTTTCTTAAAAAACGTGCGTTGCGTTACGTTATTTCATAACGTAACGTAAAGTACGTTATTTACATACTTTTTTTTATAAAAACCCGATCCTCACTCGACTCCCTCAGTTTCGCCTGATGCCCCCAAAACCCTAATCGCAAAATTTCCCCCCTTCTTCAAGCGATCGTCGTTCACCCTCTCCAAATCTCTTCGATTCCGACAGACTACGGCCCAAATCCTCTCCGATCCTTCGCCGACGGCTCCTTTCCTTCTCCGACAACCAATTCTCTCAACCCCTCTCTTGCTCTGACCCAACCCCTCACTTGCTCCGACCCCTCTCTTGCTCCGACCAACTCCGGAACATTTTCGATCATCCTCCTTTTGCTCCGGCCAACTTCGGATCATCTCTGATCATCCTCCTCGGATCATCTCCGATTAACATCCTCTTTCTCCGACCAACTCCGAGCACTCTCCGGTAGGCTGCAGCTCCAGTAGGCCGCTTCCAGTGCACTCTCCGGTAGGCTGCAGCAGTTCCGGTGAGGTAATTTTTTTAGAAATTTGTTTTTCATTTATTTATACTATTTTTTATTTTCCAATGATCTCAATTCTCAACTAAATTTAGCCTTTAACTGCTTTAAATGCTTAACTGAATTAAACCTTTAAATTCTCTAATTAAGCTAGATTAATTTTTAAAAAATAAACTAAACTGAATTAAAATGTTAAAAAATAAACTAAACTGAGGTAATGCTTAATTGAATTAAGCTAATTTAATTTTTAAAAAAAAACTAAACAGTAAACAGTAAAAACTGAATAGAATGAGTTGATTTTTTTTATAAAAACTGAACAAACTTTTTTTTTTATAAAAACTGAAATAATTTTATTTAATAAAAACTGAATTAAAATGTTAAAACTGAATTAACTTAAATTATTTTGTGAAATTGTTGAATGACCTGAAATAATTTCATAGATGAAAATTTCTTTGTGATTAACTAATGACTTGAATTAAATTGGGACATTGTTGAATGACTTGAATCAAATTTACGGATGAAATTTTTTGCGTGATTGTTGAATGTCATGAATTAGAAGAAATTGTTGGAATTTGAATAAATTTAATCACTTGTATACAAGTAATTTCAAACAATTGTTGAATTATTTGTATCAAAATAATTCTTGGAAAATTATATTATTTTGTAGATTGAAATTTGATAATCCGCAAGAAGAATCATGTCTAAAAATATGGATTCGGCTAGAGAATGGGAGATTCACAAGGAAGGGGAACCTCCAAATTATTTTTACTGTAAATTTTGCAATCACTACATAACTGCGGGAATCACTCAGCTTAAACACCATTTGGCCGGTACTAGACATGGAGTAAAAATGTGTAAATGAGTCCCGCAAGATATAAAGAAAATATGTAAAGATGTTTTGAAGTCAACAGAAATAAAAAAGAAGAAAAAGGCATCTCTAACCCGTGAAATTGGGAGAATAGGGGAACCTGATGCTGAATTGGTGAGTCAAGAGCTTGAAAGCGTTACTGGTAGTAACATTCAATCTCGAACTTTAGGTGCGATGAATAAATTTATTAATCTTGAAGCCCGTCAATCCACATTAGATACAGTCTTAAAAAAAGAGGCTAGAGAGGATTGTGTCAGAAAAATAAGCAGATGTATTTACGCAAATGGGCTGTCATTCAACATATTGAATAGTCCATATTGGAAGGAGATGATCGAAGTAGTTGAAAATTTTGGATTTGGCTTGAAACAACCAACTCCATACGAGATAAGGACCCGGGTTCTTAATCCCGAGATTGAGGATATTGACAAAATTAAGAAAAAGCACATGGCGGCGTGGGAGAAATATGGTTGTACAGTGATGTCAGATGGATAGACTGACAGGAAGAGCAGAAACTTGTTAAATTTTCTTGTGAATTCTCCAGAGGGAACTTTCTTTTATAAGTCAATTGATGCATCAGCTCAATTCAAAACAGGAGATTACTTGTGGGAGTGTCTTGATAAGATAGTTGAGGGGATTAGAGAGAAAAATATTGTCCAAATGATTACGGACAACCACGCTTCTTATGTAAATGCAGGCACAAAACTTATGGATTCACGAAAATGTCTTTTCTGGACTCCTTGTGCAGCTCATTGTATTGATTTGATGCTGGAGGATATTAGGCAAGATGAAAATCCATAAGGAGACTCTTGAGACAGCAAAAGGAATAATACAATTCATATATAATCATGACTGGATTTTAAGTTTAATGCGAACATACACGAAGAGAAAGGAATTGCTAAGGCCAACCATCACTCATTTCGCTACATTATTCTTAACTCTACAAAGACTCTATAAATTAAGACAGCCATTGAGGAAAATGTTTATTTCTGATGATTTTATCAAGAGTGCTTGGAGTAAGAAACCGAATGCAGTAAAAGCAAGAAGAGCAGTGCTATCTAGCAGAAGTTTCTGGGGCCGAGTTCTCTTTTGTTTTAGCACAACACTTCCACTGGTTTATGTGCTGCGAGAGGTGGATTCAGATGTGAGGCCTTCCATTCCTTTCTATATGAGTATCTCGACAGTTGCAAAGAGAAAATTGTTGATGTCTGTGGAGACAGTAAGAGGAAGTACATGCCATACTGGAATTTGATTGATAAGAGATAGACTGGCATGTTGTATAGGCCCCTCCATGCAGCGGCTTACTTTCTAAATCCTAAATGTTTTTACAGTGATACATTCTCCAATGTGCCGGAGGTTAGAAGAGGCTTTCGTGAATGCATGCAACGAATGATCCCTGACCTCAATGAGTATGCACAAGCTGATGTGGAGCTGGATCAATATAAACAGAAACTTGGAGAATTTGGATCCCCGCTAGCTCAAATGACTATGAATGCCCGAAGTCCTGGTATATCTTAATTCATTGTTTCTATTTTTATTATTCTATTGGTAGAAATATCATAAAGTTTTTTTTTGTATTTTTAACACCAAAATTAATTATCTATTTTAGCTGCCTGGTGGGAAAGATTTGGAGAGGATGTTCCAACACTCCAAAAATTTGCAATTCGAATCCTCTCTCTTACGACTAGTGCTTCTGGATGTGAACGCAATTGGAGCACTTTTGAACAAGTATGAATTTTAAAAACTTAATATAATATTTTTAAGTACTTTATTTATCATCATGCTTATATAATAATTCACAACTTTGTTAAAGGTGCATTCAAAAAAAAGATGTCGCTTGGAGCAAGAACGCATGCATTCTCTCGTGTACGTCATGTACAATACTAAGCTTAGAGAGAAATATTCGGAGGAAGAGAATGAATTTGGATCCAATTTTGATTGATGAAGCGACACCAGAGGAAGAATAGCTAGTTGAGAGTGAAGAGCCTTGTCTCCCAGAAAATCTTGGATAGCTAGATGAGCCTATTGATGACGATTCAGCTCCAAGAACTAATGATTTCTTAGAAATTACTGCAATTAATAACAATCAAAATGTTCTTCTATCCATTGTGGATAAGAGAGATAAGCAAGATGAAACTGAAACCCCAGCAAAGAAACGAAAAGTCGATTCCTGTAAGTTATTCAATTTTTACATTTTAATATTCTTAAATAAAAACTATCATGATTTGAGTATCTAATAACATCTTAATTTGTATATCTCTTGTATAGTATCTTCTTCGGGCAAAGGAAAAGCAATTGATAATAGTTTTGATGAGACAGGAGATGATATCGATCCGGATACATTTTGGAGGAAGATGATCTTGTTATTATTGATTAGATGATCACACGAGTTTATCTTCATGTTATAAAGAAAAATAATATTTTGTTGTGTATGACTTAAGAAAATATTGTGATATATGATATTTGCTAGCTATGGCATTTTATAATTTTTCTACGCCTTTATATTGATTTTACAGTATTTTATATGTTTTTTTAGATTTATTTACTTATTTATGAAAATTATTAAATACAGTTTTATATTTATTTTAATTAAATAAATAGAAAATTGTGTAATCTACGTTATGCGTTACGTTATTTGCTACATAACCTAACAAAAAAAATATTACGTTAACGTTATCGTTATTTTAAACATTGACATGCATATTAATCACGTTGACAATTTGGAAGTTATTGAGATTGTTCATGTTTCTGATAAGTAAAGTACTAATATTATCGCTGAACCATAATTACAATTTAGTACGTCTATTCTTATTACCAATACTACCATTCTTTCTATGGTTAAAAATGATATTGTTAATGAGTTACAAGAGTCTAACACACATGCACCAACTAAGATCCATGTTCTTAGTGAGATCCATGCTCCCACAAAGAATCCTGCTGAATATATGCTTTAATAGAGGCTAGTACACTCCCTCCACATGATATTACATGTTAAATTTTGGAACCAACGATAGAGGATGAGACCGAACATGAAATAGTTAATACTTGCTACTAGTAAGTTTTTGAGGATCCTTTCTATGATTTGGCAGCTTACTCCTAATATCTCATCCTCCAACGAATTTTCAGAGTTTCCTTTCGAAATTCACCAAATTCCAAATGAGTACAGTGATATTATATCATTTGCAGTGATTGATGTATGCCCTTTTAAAGAACCCATATATCACTTTTTAGGAGCTGTAACACTTGAGTTTGTTGCATTGCATTTGCATATTATACATGTTATGCATGTTGAGATCTCTCGACAGATAGTAATTTGTAATGATGAGTACAAATTTGTTGTATATTCACATAATATTTTGTAGGGATTGTTGTTGATAATAAAGTGAAAGTTTCAATTCTCTCTGAGAGGTTCCTTCCAAAAATTGTGAAGAAGTTACACGTTCCATGTACAGTTTTCTATGAAAACTTCATGAAGATTGCTTCCCTACCTATGGCCTAGATATTTCATGGATCTTTATTCGATTATTTCTATTCCAGTGTCTATCCAGATCTAATGCTACTTGACACAAGTTCACCAAAAAAGCCAGTTGCCCCTCTATCTTAAATTCAGATGTGATGTACAAACTACAGTTTCTCAATTACCACCATAACGTAATTGGGATGCTTCATGAATACTGATCAGTTCAATCCAGATGTATTTAACAATTCTTATCTCCGCATTCATCAGGAATGAATGTTTTGAAACTGAAGAGAATTGATGGAGAACAGATCTGATATGAGATGATTGGGTTTGATTCTAAAATTTAATAGGATTTTATTTAGTTTGATGTTGTTTGATTTTGAGAATCATATTTGATGGAATTTTATTTGATAGAATTTTATTTTGGATTCTGTTAGAATTTTGTTTGTTGGAGTTTTCCTATAAATAAGTTTTGCATGAAGTATTTTGCGAATGATAAATAAAGAATTGAAATTTGAGAAATCTACATAAATTCCCTATGTTCCAAAAAAATCTCTCATCGTAGATTCGTTGAGAATGGGTGTGGATTCGTCTGGGTGGATTCCCGAACCCTTTTATTCTTCTCCACTTCTTTTGTTCTTCTCCAGTTTTCAAATCTCTAACCCTAATCTGCTTCCGTCTTGTGTCAATATGTTTAAATTCAAATTTGTCATGTTTCTTTATTTGATATTGTTATTTGTCTCCATTAATGTGTATAAAGGACATATTTCACGTTTCATGTCCCATTTTCCAAATTTAATCAAATCAGAAGTCCTAGCTGCATCATAGGAAAGTCTACCTGGAAGAAGGATTTTTCCCTTTGTTTGGGGGCTTTTTTACTCTCATATCCTTCTTGGTTTGTGTGTTCATGTGTTCATGGAAGGAGTTGTTGGCATTGGTGGTGTTGTTCCGAGCAAGAGGACTTCTGTTAGTCACAAAGAAATATTTTAACCATTACGTTAATCCAAATAGGACCATAGCAAACATGAAGGGACGAGGCTCGAGACTGTGTTCAATTTCGTTTAATATCTCCATAAACTTGTACCATGGTTCTAGATTTCTAGGACATATACGTTCACCAGTCAATGAAGAAGATGCTGTGGTCCTATTTCGTTTAATATCTCCATATACGTTTTTTTTTTTTTTTTAATACGTTCACCAGTCAATTATATTACCCACAAAACAGAACATATTTTACAAAGATGCCCTTTCAATGAAGAAGATGCTGTTAAAGCAAAATTTAAATAATAATAATAATAATAAAAAGCTACAGAATATACCGTTTCTAGAGCAATTGAAGCAGTCAAACCAGACGTAAGCATCGCGACAACCTCAGGGTCTGGTCTAGGCACAGGAAGTAGATGTTTTGCAGGAACCTGCAATCCAATAAAACAGAAAAGCAGTTCAGAAGACAATGATTATAGCAAGTAAATTAACAACGGCTGGGGGTTAAGGTCAAATAACCAATGTAGTAACTAAATACCACTGTGAATTCCGCATAGCTGCCAAAAGTCATAAGCGCAACAGGGGTTCCAACTTTCAAATGGACATCATCACCTACAGCTGCTATTAATCCAACAGCCTGCACCACAAGAACTAAATATTTATCAAAAACATATCCGCTATCATTTATCTTGAGCTGCAACAAACAATAATAAAGTTGCCCCATCAATGTAAGTTTATGGACCATAATTTGTAGACACTCCTTTATCTGCCTCTCCCTCTTCTGAATTTCATTACCAATTTTATGTTTCAGGATATCAACCTTCATAAAGATAACCACGAAATTGATGCAGTTGTTGTGGAAGCAAACTTATTCCGAAGTTTGTAAGGCCACAACCACATGAGTGGTCTAAGGAGGAAGGCTCCTGGTATGGCTACTGTTTTCCTCCAAAGAACCCATGAAAGTGGTAATGCTCTTTCATTGCAAAAGATCATTATGCCGAGCATGGGCTGCTGCTTCTCCATCATGGCACAGAGAAGAGGAAGAGGAGAAATCCCTTCCCTTATCCTTGTTCCCAGAAGCCTTAGCAAAATAGAACTCCAGGGTCAGTGCAGAAGTGAGATAAGACTATTGCAGGGTCAGAAGAGTCACAGAAGGGAAGTAATGGGTTAATGTGCAGCACAAAGTATTACATGTTTATTTCACTCCAGGTAGGGCTGAACCTCTAGTTATATGGCTTAAGCTACGACGTACACAGTGGGAACATGCTTTCAGCAAAATCCCCTAATTAATCAAGTTACTCGAGCAGCACGACCATTATTTTTTTAGTTTTATACAGCATCAAAAGCAAGGGTACACTTTTTTGGACCATCACGTGGCTTCTTTTGTCCTATTGGTCCTGTCCTCCAGAAAACTTACAAATCCTATCAAATTTATTCTAGTCACAGCCCAACAGGAATCTGTTTACTCTGTTTAGAGTTCATCATTACATTACATTTAACTTCAGTAATCCTATTTACTTCCGGCCTTCAATTGAATATGTCAGCCTATACAGTAAGCACGTGCAAGGATGCTCAAACATGATATATGACAATATCCCTCATACAAATGTGCTTCCAGCATATGCTATACCGCAATTATACCTTCATAGCTCCATGTATAGGGTATCCCACTCCATTCTAAAAATATTATCAAGTGCATCACGAATCCACGCTGAAGAGACGAACAGCCTCTGCGCACCTTTTTACCATCCACAGCTTTATCAACCAAAACAGATGGAACAATTATTTCTTGCAATGATGCAAGGGATATGTCGATTTTAGGAAACTCAAATGTCCTTGATCAAATCCAAAAAATGTAAATTATGAAGATGGAACGGATGCAATTGAAGTCCCAAAGGACCATTGAGATTCAAAACTATTTTAGTGTAGAAAGCATAAAAAAAAAGATGAAATCTATAGGCTGAAATTATGAAAATGAAATTGATTCATTTAAATATTTTTGGTAGGAAGTAGACTGTTACCTTTATATATCCCTTTGAATTCCTCCCATTATATCCATATTGATTTGAATCTTGCTCACCATTCCAAAAGTACCATGGCCCTTCTCACTTATCAGATGACTCAGCTCTTAATTTATTGGGCACAAAACTGACATACACAGGTGTATGATCAGGTAAAGGGTGAATAAAGCCCTTTAGCCAATAGATCGAGGATAAAAGGGCCTTAGATCTTTCAACTCAAATTTGTACATATAAAGAATTGACAAAGTTAGATGTTCGGTTCTTTTCTGACTGAAAGTTCAAATAGAGTAAAGCTCCTTAAGGAACAACTAAGCAACAACATAACCTTTATCCCAAATATCTAAGCCCTTTCTCCAGTATCAAGGTAAATCAGCAGCTACTATATAATTTTTTACTAGGCCTTCACGTCCAGTTACATCTCCCTCTGGTAGTCGTGGTCCATCAACTACCATCCTCCTACTATTCTTATGGCCGCACGTGCCATGACCTCCTATCTCATCCTCAAATGAAGTAGCCACTAAATTCTTAAAAAGGTACTCATTTCTAATCCAATCATTAGTTCTTTCATCCATGACCAATCTCAACTTACACATTTCAGCAACACTAATTTGATGGCATGTTATTTAACAGCCCAACCAACTAACACATAAAGCATCAGTCAATCTCATACCATCACATAGTTCTTCAGAAACACATCTGCATTTTAACCATCACATTTTGCTTACATGAGAAACATCCACAACAACCTCACCAGTCATCATCACGCAGAATGATTCATCCAATTAAAACAACCAGTTAGACCAGAAGAAAGGTTCAAATAATTCGCAAGGGGAGGGGACAAGAGATGCTGTAGATGGGAGTACTGTTCAGCGAGTCCTACTACCAAAGGATACTACTTGCATGAAACAATATAATAAGCACTGTAGTACTTCCGTTGTACATATTTTGGTGTACCATTAAGAGAAATTAACCAGAGTAAGATCATTACAGAAAAAACAGAACAGAGATTAAGGAATTTAAGTACATCAAAAAGAATAAGCTATAGGTAATAAGTATGATATTTACTGAAATCAAGTCTGGGATTCTAATTCAGTAACAACAACAATGCCTTTATCACAAAACATTGGATCGGACGTATGAATCTTTTTTTCTCCATTCAGCTCTATTAACAGTCACCATCCTCTGGTAAAGAAATAACTATCATATCCTATCTAACTTCCTTCATAAATTAGTTTATAGTTCTACCCTTAGAACCATTGTTGAAAATAACGCGTTATGAAACCCGTTATTTGCGTTACGTAACCTAACGGAATCCAAACGCTACGTAACAACTGGAAATAACTCAGTGCACCGTAACAGTACGTCTTTTACGTTATTTTACGTTATATTACATAACGTTACGTTAAATTACGTTATGCTACGTTATTTACAATTATTTTTTTTAGTAATTCATATATTGTTGTTGATTATTATTTTGATTATTAACGAATTGCTATAATTTTCTTAATTAATTGTTGGTTTGTTTGATTGCTTTTGAAATTTCTAACTTGATAATTTAAGTTTGTTTCTTTATTCACTTGTTGTATTTCTCGTTCGGTTGCTAAAATATTTTACTTGTTGATTTTATTGAATTTTTAATTGAACTGAAATCAACAATCATAAATAAGATAAATTGAACATTACAAAATATAAATTACAACAATGATAATAATTGGAATCGAAATAAAAAATTAGAATCTTGCTTTTTTTATTTAAATGATGATTGGAATTACGGTTGCAGACTTAATATAATTTATGAAGATATATGAAAATTATTGTAAAACTTAATATAACATTTGAATAGATTATGTATTACAAAATAATTTTATATTTTTTTTAGATATTTTAAATTTATTTTTCAATTTATTAAAATTATTTTATATGGTTTTATATTTATTTTTATTAAATAAATATAAAATTGCATAACCTACGTTATACGTTACGCTATTTGCGACATAACCTAACAAAGGCAAAACGTTACGTTACCGTTATCGCTATTTTAAACATTGCTTAGAACTTTTTATGATATTAGTATGATCCTAATGCTCCTAACTGGGTACTTGCTGGTCCGAACTGCAGGATCCCAATTCCCAAACCTTCTCAATGAACTCTCTAATTTTATCGCCAGTAGAAACTACCTTCCTCTAACTTCCAACGGATGCATCTGTTCCTTGTTCTATCTTTTAAGGTATTACCAGTCAACCATTTCAACGCTCTATACCCAGCTGCACTTAATAAGCCTTTCTGATAAGTGCCCAACATCATGATTCATATAAAGCATGGTTGATCATTGTTCTTAAATTCCTCTTTAGCTTCAGCTGTCCCATGATCACAAAAAATCCATAAAGTTATCCACTTCACCCATACCTCTTTGGTTATGTAAACATCCTCCTCAATTACACCATTGTGAATAATAGATCCTAAGTACAGTAAATGATCATTCCATGTTTTTTGATCATTAGTCATTACTCAACAATCAGCACCAGTGGAACATGGACACTCACACCAACATATTTTTTTTAATGAAAACAAATTTTAATCCCCTACAGTGGCAATATCTAAATTTTAGAAAATATAATACATATTTTCATAAATAATTAAAGCAAACCATCAATTGTTATAAGCCTCTTTTTAAAACAAAGTAGATATCTGTTTCAGTTTTCTAAATTTGCAGGTTTTCATGTATAGATGAATTAAGAAAAAAATAAACAGACATAGATATACCATTTGCAAATAAGAGGTTCACTGTGCTAAAAACTTACTTTGACTCAGATGTGATGTATTCTAGTTCGAAGCTAAGGTAGGGCTCAAAGGAGATGCTCAGACGATCATCAATTGGTTGCATGGTAAGCCAGAAGTGAGTGGACATGGGGCAGGTTTATATCTTGACATTCGAGCATGTTTACATCTGATTGAACAGAAGATGCTCACTTACATCTCCAGGGACGAGATCCCGAGCTGATTACATGACTGCAGGAGGTTCCGGTGGTCTCTCACTGGTTTATAAAGTCAATAACATGCCCAACAAGCTTTGTACTTTGATTTTTGAAGATAGCTGCAGCTTTTGTAAGTTAAAAAAGGCCCACCACAGGTCTTTCTCCCCAGTTCCCACCAAAAAAAAAAATTACTTGTAGCTTTTCATTCACATACATTGTGCAGAGGCTAACAAAAGCATATACTTGCCAATTACAAAGGTAATTTACTTGTAGAATTATAGTATCGTTATTTTAACTACACGTACACATCTCTCTTAAGCTATGCATACACATCAATTATTACTGAAGATTCTATATTTAAATAATATGCACATACTGATGCTGGGAAAGTTCATTATTTATAGTTATGCAACTGGGATGATTCTGGGCACCAAATTCAAGCCCAAACTTTACATCAGCTGTTATCTAATGGTTGGCTGATTCTTACATCCATCAAGATGAAACCTGCATGAAATGTGTACGCACAGAACTTTCACCATAAAATCTATGAAGCTCTTAATCTAAAATAAACACTCAGCAATAGCACAAATAGATTTTGTTGGAAGTAGAAGACATCATTCATCACCACCAAGTAGCTTACTCACATTTATGACACAAAAAAAAAATCACCTATATGTATCCCAAGAATCCCAACTGAGTCACCAGCCAACATCTCAAATTGGATAATTAAGATCTAGACAATCTCTTCTGCAAATGACCCTGCTTCAACTGGCTCCTCCAAACTATTGTGGCTTGATGTGGGTCACAGACCATTGACACAACTCTATCCCCTACAGTAGAGTTCTTAAACAATTACGTATTAGCATCAAACATCTAACCACCTCTAGCCTATGTGGTATCCAAATATGGCAAGCCACTTGTGGAATTACAAAAACTACAGACTTCATCAAGAAACTTTTGAACCTGATAGGACAACGAGTGGCTACAATTATCAAATGGCAATTTTCATTATCTTACAATATGAGATACATATCTTATAATACAATAAAATTTTCATAATCTTGAATTCTTGATATGTATCTTATGCAATGTTCTATTGTATCTTATGATATACTTTGTGTATCTTCAGACACGATTCATATCGTACCATATAGAATACGTGACATAAGTATCTTATGGTATCACCTATGTGATATGCACGATATTGTTGATTTAGATGCCATAAGTGATTGGCCAACACCTATACTGATATTATACACCAAAGTTTCTAGTAATTGTTAACTATAACACGCAAGAGACAACATTTTATGCTCAGGCTGATTATTGATGAGAACTCAACACTTGAATGACATTGATCAAAATGAGGGAAAGCGAAGATAGTATAGACGACGAAGAGATTGTGGAGAATGAAGAAGATAAAGAAAATGAAGGTATCATTTTTTGAGAGCGATGATCTCATGCATGATTTTTAACGTTATATTGGCTTTATTTAATGTTTTGGAAGGGAAAAACGACTTGGTCTAGGAGGTTATCATCCAAACTAGCTAAGTTTTTATTTGATATGGTTACATTATAATGGCTTAATTTGTTGTAGTGTCACTAATAATCTTAAAGAAATTGGATTTGGGATGTGATAATTTTATGCATGTAAAAATTCGCCACAAAATTTACACATACTTTAAACTGTCCATGTTTAGTGACATGTATCAATGCAAACTAAATTGTTTAACAATTATTGCACATGGACTATTTCAACTTACGACACTCGATATAATAATAATATGAGATACAATATAAATGTAAATTATACATGATAGGTATCTTGATTTGAAAATTTTAATCAGCTCTGTCTGTTCAGCTAGACAAATTCTACTAAGCAGAAGACCAGGCTGTATTTGGGTCAATTCCAGATGCCTACCATCCACATTTTGATAACGGTGACGTGCTGATACATGTAACAGTAACAGACCACAAACCCCAACATGTAATCAACTTGGTTCAAGTTTCCACTTCTTGTACATTATTTTTTAAGTTAATGCAATATGATCACATGGTCTCTACATTCTCAACATAAAAGGTGCAAATCGATATAATATTACAAATACATCATGAACAACAACTACAGCCGCTAAGGAATCCAAAGTTATGCCGAAAGTTCAAAAATTAAACACACCTCAAAACCAGCATCAAATGGAGGATTTCCAGCTCCATCTTTCTCCTTTTTGCTGAAATACCGTCCAGAGCTGAAGTTCACCTTCAAAACACATGTCCGCATCAAGTATGGTAGGTAAGAATATTAATAACAAGTATCTATAAAACTCTAAAGCACATAAACAGTAGTAAACACACTATATACTAAGAAAAAGCCAATAAGAAGGCAGAACATACATCACTTGCATTTACACCAGCATATATAACTTTGACAAGGGCATGCTGTGGCTTGATGGGAAATCTCAACTGTGTTTGAACAACTTTAGTTGCTCTGCGGAAATTATGATCAAGAGTATGGACAACACTACAAAACAGAACAAAAATCAATGGGTAGCAAACAAATTTCGAGGAATCAAAAAGAAACAAAAGAAAGACATCTCAGAATAAATAAGACTTTTCAATAGCCACATTAAATTAATGACAGTGATGGAAATGGAAATGACATGAACTAAATAGTGTAAAGAGTAGAAGCATATTAGAAAAACCTCAAATACACAGACATTCACATTAATATACACCAATATTTCTTGGCAAAAAAGAAGGTCAATATTTCTTATTTCTTATATCCTGAAATGCTATGCTAATCAATATTTCTTTCTGAGAACTAAAGAAAGGTCAATATCTCTTGTACTCTAAAAATGAAGAATATACATGTGCATAATCTCAAGCAACAAATGCTCAAAACACCAAGCTGGTGAGCTAGCATTGAAAAGTATTGTACTGGATTAGAGGTAAAAAGCTCTGAACATATCCGATATTTGGGCAGTAAAAAAGAAGTTAAGAGTTATCACCTAAAGGGATCTGCCTCAGCTGTATGTAAAAATGTAACTGTCATAGTTAAGAGATAATTGAAACTGTGACAAAAATGATAGTTGTGTGGCTTCCACTGCCTAAAAGATTAAGCACACATATCCAAAAAGTAATTACTGAAAAGAGAAAGGATATCAGTAAATTGAACACATTAATGCTTCACAAGCAAGGTCAAGAAGGATGTAATTCAATAAGTAAAATAAAAAGTTTTGTAGAAACCTAAGCAAACAACGTAAGTTCAAGTGTATTTACACAATAAAAATCTAAACCAACAGTAGTTGCATTCCAGGTAATTCTACAATTAAAAAAAAAAAAAGAGAAACCTATGTTTGAATCTATTACACTCCCATTTACAGGTGCCAGCAAATAAAATGATTTAATGCCTTACAATTTTTGATCTGTTAGAATATCACTTGTACTCCTTAACACTCCTGAAAACTTCACATTTTCCTATGGTGGCTGGGGCTCTAAGGACAATAAGATGGCGCAAAGCAACCAAGGCTAAACTTAGACTATAGACAAGCATGTAGAAGGATTCAAAACAAAAATACAGGTGTTAAAGATACAAGGTTAGGCATCTTAGAAGAAGGTTAGCCCGCCAGGAAATGTAGAGCATCTCACCACGACTATGGATCTTTGGCTCAAAGGCATAAGAATTTGGTCGAACAAATTTATGTCAATTCGTTCTAAGATTTAGTTGAAAACATTAAATGTCCCGAATAATTGCAACCTAAATGGGTTGATATTTGTGTCCATAGTGAACACTATGCATGAACATGGCATTAGTTTATTTGTTTGCCTACACAACCAATGAGGTTAAATATTCTGTAAAATTTAAATTTTAATAGTCAATTCTGATAGTGGGTTCCGGCACGCAGCAACCTATTTCTGTCAATGTCTCAGTGGGGGCATGTAGGCCAAACCCGCTAGTTATGCAGGACTTTCAAAACCCATTAGGGTTAGGCTATGAAGTACGGATATTTCGAAGTGAGCGACATATTCATGTCGGACATGCATCGGATACCGATACTAACACAACTTTTGCCCCCATATATTTCAGACACACTAAAGTCGTGTTGAATCTTAAAAACCAAAAAGATTACGTATCAAAGCCGTGTTCAATTTTCAGTCATAAAGATCACATTGGAGGGCCATGTCTGCTTTCAAAAAAACATAAAGATCACTTGTTAAGCAATATAAAGTCATAAATTACCTAAAAAGACATTAAAAAATTTTGTTTTATATAAAAAGAATACTAAACTAATAAGCTGCAAACACCATGCAAAGATAGTGCCTTCAGATATTTTATTTAAGGTATTGTCCATTGAATTGAATTCAGATTCATCCATTTAATAAAGTTATTTAATTAGAATCTATATTTAAATTACTAAAAAAAATTTGTTTTCTTTTTACTTTAAAGAAACATGTCTTAACAATTACGAGTCATGATGCGCATCACATATATCGCATGCATAAATACATATAAATTTATATCGTTGTCTCTATGTCCTAATTTTTTAGGATTTTCCATGTCTCTGTATCCGTATCATATCATATTTGTGTCCCATATGTGCATTTATACTTCATAAGTATTTAGGTTTCTTGTTTCCACTGCAACTACAAGTGTATACCTTTTTCTTAATTCCTAGTGATGATTAATCAGATGATGATTCTATTATTTTGAGATTTGTAGTTGTTTAGTATGCTTGAGCCATCACCATGTAAGAAGTGGTAAATAAAGGAAAACTCAACAATAACTTACAAACTTCAACATTAAGTGATGGAGACAAATAAAGACCTAGATTTGGTAAGTAATTTGATTAGATCTTATTAGATTTAAGTAGGATTTTATTTTTATTATAAGATTTTTGATTTATTTGCATGTGTGATGTATATAGTTGGTTTTATAAATTACCATGTATAAACTACTGAAGAAAATAATGAGATGTTTAAAATTAAAATATCTCCTTTGTTTTTAGTATGATGATTTGCAAAATAAAATCAAATTTTTCATCGTGAATTCACTGAAAATGGGTAAAAGATCACTTGAGTGTCGAAGCCTTAATCTATCTATATCATTTTATTTTATTCCCAATTTCTCCAAACTACCACTATGATACATTATTTTCCAATAGTATCTTAAATATCGAATACCGATGATACATCAATCGGCAAAATTCTATACCGTAAATCATATATCGGGTGATATACCATGATAGTTACTAAATATCAAAAATCATAAAGGATGTCTTCTTCTATGACAAATATACATATCACGTCTACATAAGTAAAATAAACTTATTTAAAACAAGATAGGACCTTAAGTGATACATACTTTAACAATTTGTATTGAACCTATAAATAAATTAACATTTGCATAATTTTCTCAAATATGTCAAGACATGTGCCCACAGAATGTCCAACCTAAAAAATAAAAAAAAAATAAAATCCATACATATAGTATAGTTGTTGGCTGCATATCACGTTCTCTACTCGTGATGGTGAAACAGTAGATGAAAAGGGTACGAGACTACTAATCGAGCCCTAATTATATCTCTTCCTCATGTATATATATTATTAGGCTTACGAGCTAACAAGTCAGGTTAGGTTTTTTATATAATTGAAAGAAGACCCGATATTACCACTTACTGGGCGATATTTCGGCTATTACCACTTACTGGGCGATATTTCGAGGCCGAAATATCGCTCCTTCAAGCTAATATATCAGTCCACTTAAGTCCAAGACAAGAAAAGGTATAGAATTATACTTATCATATCGGTTAGGGTAGAAACCGAGATATCCATCGATATCCTGGTATATCGGCCGATATTTAAAACACTTTCGAGTAAGACCTTGATGCCTTATTGTAATTGTGCAATCAATATTATTCTATCTCAAGGAACTAGAAAGTACATTTCCACTATATGAGGGTAATTCAAATAATACGAGCACGCTCTGCGGCATCTGCTTATGACAAAAGGAGATCTAAGCATATTCAAAGTTATACAAGCACTACAAGGTGTTTGTATAGTTTTTGACTTTCAACACAGCCAAATTACAATTATAATTTTTCTCTTTCTATATATCTAACCCCACTACCTTAGAAAAAAAATCATTCATAATTTTCATATTTGACCCCAATATCATCACATTTTCTTAATTGCCCCCAAAATCTTGAAAGCACATATCATACCCTTCTCTTCTCCTCTCACATTCCTCTTCCGCAAACTCAATCCATATGTCATATTTAAAATGAACTAAAATTTCATAAGGGCTGGTTGGATTGAGATTTTGGGGGAGGGGGTGGTGAGAGAGAGAGATGGATGCATATTAAATCCATTAAGAGGGCCGGGGGGGAGGAGGTGTTGGCAAGAGTGGTTTGTTTGGTTTCTTGGAGTGGTATGTTTGGACAAGTGAGGCTGATAGAGAGACAGAGGAAGGGGGTGACAACAAGCATAGTCAGCTAGGGTTGTTGGGTGCAGAGAGAGATCAGTTTGATTTTAGAGAGATAATTAGAATCAAGTTATTTTTTTCCTTTTTCAGGAAATTGATTAATAGTTTAATTAGAGTTCAGTCAAAGTGTATTAGAGATAGTTTAGTTATATACTAAAATATTTACTAAATTTAATAGAGAAACAAAATTATTCCACTTTGAATCCATTCTTTTTGATGGAGAGACTTACTAATTTATTTTTTAAGATTTGGGGAGCAATCATGTAAATATGATGATATGGGGCATAAATTTGAAAATACAGAAGACTTATTTGACATGTATTCAAAAAGAACCCTATAATTATCAACTACTTAAATCGTGGAGTTAAATCAGGGAGTCAAGTTTGCAGCTAGAGGAATAATTCAACTTTAATCATGACTTTGTTTAGTTTTGCTATAATTTCCCTATGCTATATAGTTGCACGCATTACTGCTTTAAAACCATTAAAGAAATCATCTTTTTTAAAACCTTTAAAATAATTTGGACTAAACCATTTTTCCCAGCAAAACGTATCCAGAAAATGACACACAAAAAAAAAGATTCTGCATAACATACACTTTATTGTAAGCGTGATGTATCTCAATGCTCGGTGAGGTGTATGTAAAGCGTCTTCTAGACTTGGACGATTTCACCATATATTTATTCTCCTCCATAGGCGATGGCCAATACTCCATACCTCTACGGTTAGTGATCCACAAACAAGCACCAGCTTTGCTTTCATCTTTAATAAGCTCATATGCACCTAAGATATAGCATAAAGATTAGTTACCAAAGAAGTTAAGGAAATTAAAAAATGCACAGTCAGCAAAAACGTGATTATACTAACTCTACTCTAAACCATATATCCAAAGCAAATGCTCATCACGGTTAAAGAGATGCAATAAAATTTTGGGAAAATTGTAACAACATTAAACCCTCGCCCCACACACATCCAAATGGAAAAATAATGGTTTTCTTAGTGAACATCCCCCCCCCAACCGGCCCCACCCTCCGAAAAACCCCGAGATAAAGGATAAAAGAAAAGAAATAAAGAAATCCGACATGGTATAATTAAAAAAAAAAATACAATAATGAAAAACACAAATAATTGCATTTACATCAATTCAGTAGAAAATATCCAGAAGTCGAAGTTAATTTATCATCTAATATCTAACAAAACCGTCGAGTTATATGTGGTGTTGAAGTTATTATATGTAGTGCTAAAGTTAACATGTGCATAGTCCGCCAAAAGCAACATTCCCATGTCCGAGGAATTAATTTCAAATATAATGGGAATGCTATACGACAATGTTTGGTATAATAATTTGAGCATCCATATCAATGCAATATTCAAGTGATTTATGAAAAGGATTCTCCAAAATACAAATATTTTTCAAAATTGGCCTCTATAAAGAGGAGAGGTGTAGCATTGCATGCTAGAAACAATCAAATGCAACAATCAAAGGCCACAATTGTAATAACAGCGGGTGGACGCCAATTATGATGGTTGGCGGTAATCACCCATGGGGCATTGACAACATTTGCCACTGAGGAGATCGCAAGAGGTTGGTCACCAGATGAGGGCATATAATCATGATGATCGTTAGGCCAGTCCAAACAACAGTTGTCAATTGTGGTGGCGGTCATTGATGTTGGCAATAATCTATACAAGTCACGGATGGTGGCCAAAATCATTGGACTTTAGTGACAATTAGTGATCTATAATGATTAGTTAAGCTTGCTCATAATGGCAATAATAAAAAACGTTCATTAAGTCACTGCTAATGACGATCAACACAGCAATGATGGCATCCCATAATGGTTGTCATTGACAGGCAAATGATGATCACTACTAGATAGCAAATAACAGAGATTACCAAAAATGGTAGTGATCAGCAATAATAGTCAATAACTAGGGTTAATGATGTCCCCCACATTGTCGGTTGTTATCGCCGATGATGTCATTGCTCATATCAATGATGATAATAGTCGATGAGGGTCGCTAAGAGCAACGGTCTTAGGCCATCATCGACAATCACATCTGGTCTGGAGGTTGGCAATGACAATAGTGG
Organism: Dracaena cambodiana; assembly: GCA_036321105.1. Lineage (NCBI taxonomy): Eukaryota > Viridiplantae > Streptophyta > Magnoliopsida > Asparagales > Asparagaceae > Dracaena > Dracaena cambodiana. The sequence continues at coordinate 36,420,004 of JAYEPQ010000010.1, read as the reverse complement.
TTGCCAATTACCCACAATTGATACGATCAACTACTATAGATGGTGGTGATAGCTATGGTTCTCAAAGATTGATCACAAGCCACAATAATCGTTAGTGATCAATTGTAGTGGTATTGTCACCGACGATAACCAGCGGTGGCAGTAATTGCTGTTAGTGGATATGGCCATCGATAATGATGTTGTTGCTAACAGCTGATGATGGAGACTAGTAGAATGATAATAATGTGAACAAGAATTATCTATTTTGAAAAAAAAAACAAGTTCTTCAATTCCCATAAGAATCAAAACCACCTTAGCTTGGGAGGAATCACATTCCCATAGGTGGTGACAACTACAGTTCCCAGAGATCAGTAGTAAGCCACAACAATCACATTAGTAGTGGTGTTCTCACTAAGAGCCAACAGTGATGGCAATCACCGATAGCAGATGTGGCCATTGATAGTGGCAATTGCTACTAATAGCTGATGGTGGAGACTAGTGCGATGACAATAACAAAAATTATCTAGTCGGAAAAAAATGAGTTTGCCAATTCCCATAAGAATCAAGAAATCCCAGTTAGCTCAAGAGGAATCACACACGAAACAAGGAAATGTGATGTCAATTGGAAACCAACATTCTTGAAATGTCAAATTTTATGCTTATGCAAAAAAAAAAATAGTCTCATGGAAATCTTGGATTCCCAAGTAGACTCCATCATGTACCAAACATACCCTTAGAGCATAATGTAGCTTACTATAATTTACCAAAATTTTTAAATAGGTGTTATTTAACAAACTGGATGCCAAATGATTACAACAATAGTTATTGTCGGATCAATAGAAAGACATTTATATTATACAGTTAGGACATGCAAATTTTATGGGATGATTTACTAACAAAAGCATACATGTAGACCCATAAGAATATTATTGAGATAGACATATTGAAATTAGTTTATTCATGTATTACAAACATTTTAAATATGATTACAACTTGATCACCACTATTACGTCAAATAATTCTATACAATGACATGCTTGTTTAATGATTTGAGTAAAAACAATTACAAATAATTCTCCATCTCTCCTATTGTAGATAATTCTCCATCCCATTTTCCTAAATTGTGTGCATCTCAACTCACAATCCTAACAAACTCTTATTTTATTGATACTTAACAATAGTGATAACCTTAATCTATACTAATATTTTGAAGTTCCATGTCAAATATTCTATGCAATCTAGTTACATTGAAAATAATCCCTCAAAAGGCTTAAAAATTGCATAAACGCCATGTAAACTTATGCTATAATTTGGCAAATATATTACCTAATATTATTGTGTTCTTATCACAGTTTTAACCCAACACAAACATTCTAGTAATGGAACTCCCAACCAACGAAATAGATAGAGAATTTTTAATTCCAAGCTTTTGTTTCACGTGGGATACCACAAATTTCAAAAAGTTTCCAACCAAGTAAGACCCATGTTGCTAATGGAGCCCATTGTCGTAACGGGTTTCGGTCAACCGAAACGGGTCCAAAACCGGCCCAACAATAAAATAAGATTAGGTTGGATTTAACCTAATCTTGATCTAATTGAGTTTTTTCTTTAACCACAAGGGTTTTGTTTGTTTTTTTTGTGGCGACTGCAAATAAAAGGATTGAGGGCAAAATTAATTACAAAGCATGGGTGCGGCTGCTGCTATATATATTCGGCCAAAGGGTTTTTTAGTGTGTTGCGGCCTGTAGAAATTATTTTTTGCCAAAAGAAAAATAAGGTGCTGCTCTTGTTTGCTGCGGTTGTTGCGGCAAAGTAGGTGGCGAGGCAGTGCTGCGAATTATTTCAACTGAAAGGTTCTTCCTTTGGTTTTTCGACGGCCGGAGCAAAGAGGTAAATCACTACAACAAGAGGTTAGGGTTTGATCTCAAAATCTTGTGTGATTTCTTTATGATTTCTCTTGTGGTTGAAAAAACTAGAAAGTTGTAATTCTCTTTTGATATAGTGGAAGTTTTTTGATCGTGTCCCCGTAGACGTAGGCATATTGCTGAACCACGTTAAATCTGCATGTTCTCTGTCTCTGCTATTTTTCTCTTCAGTTAACTATTTGATTCTTCTGGTTGTTGCATTAGTATTATTCCGCTATTTTTTGCTAACAACCCACACGATTAAAATATTAATAATCAATATAAGGTCCGATTGGAATAAGGAAAATAGGCAAAATCAAGTTTTGGATGCATAAACTAATTCTAACCAAAAATTTTTGACATATTAGTTTTACATCTCTCGTAAAGCACCCAAACAATAAACTATTTGCAATGTAATTCCTTAACACTCTCCCTCCGGTATAACATGGTCAACATATGCCACCAACTTACTACAAATACACTAAGCTCTAAACACCACATGAAATTTGGTAAACGAGTCTGCTAACGAATCTCGAGACTCTAATGATTAGTCTCAATGTTCTTATCACCAATTACGGATAGAATGGATGGGTCCCAGTGTTTTAAATATCGGACACCGGCGATATACCGATTGACAAAATTATATAGTAGATATTGGATATAGGACGATATATCGCGATATGGTACTAAATACCGGATGTAATATCAATGTCATACCGGTTAAATAATATATATGTTATTACACACATAAACATATTAAACTATTTAAAACAAGTTTAGGGTCATAGGAAATACTTAGCTTGGCCAATTTGCATCAATATTTTAAATATCAGTTATCAGTGATATATTAGTAGGCCAAAATGTTATATCGAATATCGTATATTAGGTGATATATCACGATATTTACTAAATATCAGTTGTCATATTGGACGTCTTCTTGAATGATAAATATACTTATCATGCGGCTCATGTCTGCCTCTAACTTATTTAAAATAAATTTAGACCTTAAAGATATCTACCTTAGTAAATTTAATTGAACCTATAAATAATTTAACAATTGTAGAATCTTTTTGAATGCATTATAAATATACCAGCTAAATATCCAACCTTCAAAACACAAAAATAAAATCAATATATATAGTATAGCTATTAGTTACAACTCGCAATCACCGCTCACGATGGAAAAACGGCCGATGAAAGGGGCACAAGACTACTAATCGAGTCTAATTCTATCTCTTCCTCATATATATAGGTAGTCAGATTTATAAACTACTCGGTAGGATTAAGTTCTTGTAATAATTGAAAGAAAACCTGATAATATTGTTTATCCAGCGACATTTTGAGACTGAAATATCACCTGAAATCTTGTTTTTGAGCCAAATATCGATCTACTTTGGTCCAAAATGTAAAACTGTATAAAAACATGCATACCGTATCGGTTGGAGACAAACACTGAGATATCGGCCGATATACCGGTATATCGGCCGATATACCAGTATATCGGTTAATATTTAAAATACTGATGGATCCACAAGTCAAATTTTGATCTGTCCTATTTAAAATTTTGAATTAGAAATAAAAATTTTATTTTTTCTAATTTAAATAAAATGGGCCTAAAATTGGCTTTTAGATCCGTCCATTCGCATCCCTATCAACAGCTTGATGTTGAACAATGAGATGGTCAACTTCCATATGCACATTTCTGTTAGCATACATATATATGCTTGGTTCTCATTGAACAATAAACTATTAGCAACTGGGTGGACACCTGATTGCCATAGTACAGCCACAGAGAAATGACTAAGCCAATTCCAACTTCATTTAAGGAGTAATAGTATCTAGAGAAACTTGCAAGCAGTATCTACCACTCCAAGATAATCAAATTTTACAATTGATTGAGATAGAGCTAACACCCCACTTTTACACGCATATAAATTACAGTACAACATTGGAAAAAAGGAATACATACATAGGACATCTAAAAAGTCATCCTCACATTTACCCTCCAAGCTCTTTCTACATTCGGATAAAGCCCAATTTGTACCCAATACCAAACATTCTAAAATTGAAATTTACGCCCAAGATGGCCCTCGAATCACTTTCCTAAAAAACAACAATAGTCACTTCGGTATCAAAGTCCTATGAAGGATTACTCTCCTCATGATTCGGTATTATAATTATTAAGTTTTCATGTATTCATTATTTTCTACAATGTTTTCTATTTCTCTTCATCCACGGATAGTTATAGAGTTAGTTCCATTTGATAAACAATGATAAAAAAAGAGGAAATATCCTTAAAAAATTTAAAGACGAGCAACATTTTAAAAACGTTTCTCAAAATAAAATATTTTTAAAAAATATTTTAAAAATATTTTTACAAAAATAAACCAATGTAACATAATTTTAAAAAAAATAAAGAATGCACAACTAGGTCAACCCAAGTCCACCGCATGCACAGCACGCGTTTGGGCCAACTCCACATCCGCGACAAGCAGGCAGGTCGACCAAAAGCCGGCTTGTGCCTACAGCGTGTGAGGGAGCCTCATGCAGGTCAGATTCACCCGAAAATAGGCATATCATTTTGGGCTAGAATCGACTAAATATCTTTTACATCATGGCTTTCAACTTTAATATTTTAAAATATTTCAAACTTTGTTTGGTAAGTCTTTGACTTGTTGTAAAAGGGACTCTACAATCTTCAAAACTTCCAGCATTTAAGAGCATATAAGAAGCAGGCAAATTCCCCCAACCAAATGACACCAAATTCACTGAAAATCACTGAACTTCATGTGAGTAGCTCTTGGTTCACAAAGGGACTCAAATTCTTAAATTCATTAGATTTTGAGGGTGAGATATCACGGCCCAAATGGAGAGAAATTACGTAATTTTTCCAGAATCCAAAAGCCTAGGAGCCGTTCAAGGCAGTTTGGGTCAACAGATAACACCACTGTCATTTATTTTCCAGTGATTACATACCAATAAAACACAAACTCTTGCAATAGATTCCATGATTGACGGTGAACCAGCCCAATAAGCATTTGGAAGCCCTACTACTCAAGAATGCTCATAATCTGGATACAACACTCTTTTCAATGGAATGCTAGTCAACTACCAGAGAATCCTAATCACAGCTTCCCACTGTGAAGTTATTAGCTCACACATAAAAGACTGCATTACCACACTTAGTAGGCACACAATATGCCAAGATAAAGGAGAGTGTTGTGGTAGGCCTGTGATAGCCAGCACAAAATATTATCATACAATGTGCATGAGCCAAAAATTGAATTTTGTTGGGGTATTTCCTACTGAGTGACACGCTATATTGGAGCTCAGATATAGTGAAAAATGTGCGAAGATTGTTAGCTCATAGCCAAAAAGCAGTGTCACGTCGGCACCCGCATGTAGTGTCAAATATGAGAGGATTTTCACACCTTAATGAGTGGGCAAGGGTAAAAAAGTTAGCTCATGAAAATAAGATGCGATTAGTCTCGTGAAACATAGGTTCTTTATGGGTATATTAGCAGAGATTCTTAGGCTATAATTAGAAGAAGAGTTGATATTTTGTGTGTACAGAAAATTAAGTAGGTAAGTCATAAAACCTTGGGATTATAAATTTTGGTATAAGGATATTTATAAAAATTATAATGAGAAAAGTGTAATCATAGATAAATAGTTACTTGGTATGTATTGGAAATTAAGAGGAAAGGTGATTAGGATTTTATTAGTTAAGTTTATTTTAGATGGGGGACTTTTAATATTATTAGAATCTATACACCACAAATAGGACTTGATGAATCTAGTAGATGTCAATTTTCGGAAACTTAGATGAGATAGTACAGAGAATACCCATTAGAGAAAAACTTTAATGGTGATGATTTCGATGCATGTAGAAACTAATCGTAATGGGTTTGATATTGTACATAGAGCTTTTAGTTTTGGAGAAAGAAATGAAGTAAGTAACTTAATTCTAGATTTTGTTTTGTCCTATAATTTGACTTTAGCGAATACTTGGTTTAAAAAGAGAGTTTCTCACTTGATCATTTTTAGAAGTTACTTGAATGTGAACAAAATAGATTTTTTTTTTTAACTAACAGGGTAGATAGAGCTAACTATATTGATTGTAAGGTAGTGCCAAGTGAAGTGTAATAGTCCAACATAGTCTTAGTTTTAGATATCTGGATTAGGAGACTTAAAAAGATTAAATATAAGTTAGATCCTATGATTAATTGGTGGCAGTTAAAAAGCAATTAGAAAGTTTTTATAAATAAATGGTACAGGATGCATATTGGAAGACACAACGATGATCCTAATATAATATGGAAGAAAATGGTTAGCTGCATTAAGAGGATAGTTAAAACTACATTTGGTGAGTCGAGAGGTGGTGTTCTACCATGTAAGGATATATCATGATGGAATGAGATAAAAAAATATTATTAAAACCAAGCGGAATTTTTATAAGATTTTAAGAACTACAATGAAACGAGCTTTAAGAGTTATAAGCTAACTACGAAAGAGACTAATAAAGCTACTCAGGATGCAAAAGCTAAATTATACAAAAAAACGTACAAAAAATTGGACAATAAAGACGCCAAAAATGATTATATATAGAATTTCTGGAACAAGAGAGAGAAAGTCTATAAATTTATATACTGTAAAGAGTGTTAAAAATGAGAATTAGAGGGTTCTAGTTACAGACGAGATGAGGAGATTATTTTGACAGACTATATATTGATAGTTTTGCTCAATATTTTGGGAACCTTACTATTCCATGTGAAGATTTGAATCATAGTTTTGTACGCAAAATTAAAAAATCTAAAATAAAAGAGGTTTTGAAGAGGATGATATTAAGAAAAATTATTGATCCAAATAAGATTCTTATTGAGGTATGGAAATACCATATGGGTGTGAGATGGCTGACAGACTTCTGTAACAATATTTGGCAATGAATGGAGGAAAGTACTCAAGTATTTTTATATAAGAAAAATAGCGATATTCAGAGTTGTTCTAATTATAATTAAATAAAACTCATATATTACACTATGAAGAGTTAGAAAAGGGTAATTAAACATACATTAAGACGGAATGTTAAAATATTAGATAACCAATTTGGGTTCATGTTAGGTGATCAACGATAGAACCTATTCATTTATTTCGTCAACTTACAGAGCGATTTCAAAAGAGAATTAAAGATTTGCATATGGTTTTTATAGATTTAGAAAAAACTATGATAAGATACTGAGAGAGGTGCTTTGATAGATATTGATGAAGAAAGGAGTTCTTAACAAATATATTGACATAATTAAGAATTTATATGATAGAATAATAGCAAATGTCAGAACTTATAGTACCCTAACTAGTGATTTCTCAATCATAATTAGATTGTATCAAGGATCTGTATTGAGTACATTCTTATTTGCCATAGTATTTAGGATGACATACCTTGATATATATTATTTGTTGATAATATTGTTTCAGTCAATGAGACGAGAGCAGGAGTGAATGCCAAGTTGGAATTATGGAGACAAACATTAAAATTTATTTATTTATTCATTATCATGTTTTAAAAAGAGAGTTTCATATAAGTTTTACATTAAATTTACTAAAATATTTTTTTATGCAAGCTATTTTGTTAGGTCATGATTTCTTTATGTTAATCCATGTTCACTTTAAAAATATATACACTAATAAGGTTTAATAAATTTGCTACTTTACATACCATTAAATTATACTAAAATTTGAAAAATTCATATGTTGTTAAAGTAATCGTTATAATAGTATTAAGCCTATTTAATTTCTATTTTTACACTTTAGTACCCACTTTCTAATATGTCTTTATATGCATAATTGTATATGTGTTGTTTACATACATAATCATTATTTCCATAACATATTCTACCATTATATGACTATCATGCTTGCCTTGACATATATATACTAGTCACTTGTACAACATACATGAAATTATATCGGATTTTCCTTATTAGTATATACACATATTCATAATGCCATGGATCCTGACTTGCCTGTTAATTTGATTTTGACATAGACCACATCTTGTTTGCTACTAGACATGTGTATGTAGAAATCTTGACATGATTGGTTCATTATATTCCGGATTGATTTCCATGTAATATAACTTGAAACGTTGGGTTATGAGAGAACTAAAGGGTGAACAAATATTGTATCGTAAAAAGTTTAGAATAGGCTGCGTAACCAAAATAGGGGCCCGTTTACGGGGGCGCCCGGATGGTACTGAGACATCATCTTTTGTTTAGTTCATATTGATGGGACGACCGATTACTCAGTATCAGTATCTACTTGAGTGCTTAGCGACATAACTGGTTCAGCACCAGCATTTTGGCTGGGTTCCGGGTATGCACGGGTACTTTCACGATACGAGTTTATTTCTCCACCATTCAGTTCAAAATATAAAATAAAATATAATATTAAGTTAGACTTGATATGCATGTATATCCCTACTTGATATTATTATTTAATCATTACTGTTTTCTATATATGTGTATACTTTTTACATCAATTCATATTTTACTTGTTAGTGCATATTGCACACTCCCTACGATATAAGTCTATTTCTTCACCAATTAGTTTAAAATAAAATAAAATATGATATTAAGTTAGATTTGATATGCATGTATATCCCTGCTTGATATTGTTACTTGAATGTTTAATATTTTCCACACATGCGCATATTTTCATATTCACACTCATAATTTACTTATTTGTTTATATTACACACTCCTTATTTCTTATTATTTTACTTGCCGGGTTTGATCCTGAACTCCCCCACATGCTCAGGTACTGAATATGTGAGCGAGAATCCGCCATTACACGATCAATACTTTCTGGAGCAGACCAAGCAGCAGCAGTAGATTTTTAGGCCTCCGCTTTTGTATTTTTGGTTTGGTATGTATCACCCCTTTGGGCCTTTATTTTCAACTTTTGTATTAGTATTGTACTTGTTAATTTTTATCTTAGACATGTATATTTTCTCTTTTATATAGCAGTAAACTAACGTCCAACATCCTGGTGATGACTAGTATTTAGTTCCACTCATTTCTGCTTTTACATACTTATAGGTCTCGTGCACGTCGACTTACACATGCCCGCCGGTAACGCACTTCGTTTCCGTATCCTTCCGAGAAATGGAGCGTTACACACTTTCTCTTAGACAAATAAATTCTCTTCTTTAACCTAGCTACCAGAATAACCAGAAATACTAATGACTACCCAGATCTTCATTGTAAAAATGTGGTTTGAAAATCTAAAATTCACTAATACCACTCTCAATATCTCCCTTAATCCTAATGTCATCAACATATACTTTGAGTAAAATCCTTGTCTTGTCACCAGTGTTAAAGATTAGTGACCCTGGAACCTCCGAAACCCAAGCTCCTGATACAACATCAAAGTTTACAAATCGAACTCTTGGTGACTGCTTCGAGCTATACAATTACTTTTTTTAAGCCTGCAAAGTAAACCTAAATTGCAGCCAATGTTTAAAATAGCGATAACGTTAACGTAATGTTTTTTTTGTTAGGTTATGTAGCAAATAACATAACGCATAACGTAGGTTATGCAATTTCCTATTTATTTAATTAAAATAAATATGAAACTATATTTAATAATTTTCATAAATAAGTAAATAAATCTAAAAAATCATATAAAATACTGTAAAATCAATATAAAGGCATAGAAAAATTATAAAATTTCATAGTAAATATCACAATAATTTTTTAAATCATACAAAACAAAATATTATTTTTCCTTATAACATGAAAATAATTCCGTGTGATCATCTAATCTACAATAACAAATCATCCTCTTCCAGAATATAGTTTGCATCTTCCGGATCGATATCGTCTCCCGTCTCATCAAAACTATCATCAATTGCTTTTTCTTTATCCGAAGAAGATACAAGAAATATACAAATTAAGATGTTATTACATACTCAAGTTATGATAGTAGAGTTTTCATTTAAGAATATTAAATTGTAAAAATTGGATAATTTACAAGCATCAATCCTTCGTTTCTTTGTTGAGGTTTCACTTTCATCTTACTTTTCTCCCTAATCCATAATGGATGGAAGAACATTTTGATTGCTATTAATTACAGTGACTTCTAAGAAATTATTCATTTTTATATTAGAATCGTCATCAGTAGGCTCATCTAGCATTCAAGATTTTCTAGGAGACAAACTTCTTCACTCTCAACAAGCCATTTATTTTTTAGTTTCACCTCATCAATCAAAATTGGATCTAAATTCATTCACTTCCTCTGAATATCTCTCTCTAAGCTTAATATTGTACATGACATACACGAGAGAATGTAGACATTTTTGCTCCAAGCGACATCTTTATTTTAAATGCACATTTAACAAACTTAAGAATTGTTATATGAGCATGATGATAAATAAAGTGCTTAAAAAATAATATATTAAATTTTTTAAATTCATACCTCCTCAAAAGTGCTCCAATTGCGTTCACATCCAGAATCAAAATTGTAAAAGAGAGGACTCGAATTGTAAATTTTTGGAGTGTCGGAACATCCTCTCCAAATCTTTCCAACCAAGCAGCTAAAAAAGATAATTAATTTTAGTGTTTAAAAATACAAAAAAATAACTTAATGATATATCTACAAATAGAACCCTAAGAATGTCGGCAATAAATTAAGATATATTAGGACTTCGAGCGTTTATAGTCATTTGAGCTAGTGGGGATCCAAATTCTCCAAACTTCTGTTTATACTGATCCAGCTCTACATCAGTTTGTGCATACACATTGAGGTCGGAGATCATTCGTTGCATGCATTAACGAAGACCTCTTCTAACCTCAGGTATATTAGAGAATGTATCACTATAAAACCATCTAGTATTTAGAAAGTAAGCTATTGCATGGAGAGGTCTATGCAACATGTCAGTCCACCTCTTATCAATCAAATTCCAGTATGGCATGCACTTCCTCTTTCTACCCCACAGATATCGGCAATTTTCTCTTTGCAACTGTTGAGATACTCATATAGAAAAGGTATGGAAGGCCTCACATCTGAATTTACCTCTCGTAGTATATAGACTAGTGGAAGTGTGGTGATAAAAGAAAAGAGAACTCGGCTCCAGAAGTTTCTTCTAGATAGCACTGCTTTCTTTACCTTCACTGCATTCGGTTTCTTACTCCAAGCACTCTTAGTGAATTTATCAAAAGCAAATATCTTTCTCAATGGTTGCCTTAATTTATAGAGTCTTTGTAGAGTCAAGAATGACGTAGTAAATCGAGTGATGACCGGCCTTAGTAGTTCTTTTCCCTTCGTGTATGTCTGCATCAAACTCAAAACTCAGCCATTATTATATATGAATTGTATGATTCCCTTTACTATTTCAAGAGTTTCTTTATGGATCTTCATCTTGCATATATCCTCCAGTATCAAATCAATATAATGAGCTGCACAGAGAGTCCAGTAAAAACACTTTCGTGAGTCCATAAGTTTTGTGCCTTCATTAACATAAGAAGCGTGATTGTCCGTAATCACTTATATAACATTATTCTCTCCAATCTCCTTAACTATCTTATCCAGACACTCCCATAAGTAATCTCCTATTTTGAACTGATTCGATGCATCAATGGACTTATAAAAGAAAGTCCTCTCTGGTGGGACTCGTTTACATATTTTCATCCCTTGTCTCGTCCCAGCCAAATGATTCTTAAGTTGGGTGATTTCCACAGTTACGTGATGATTACAAAATTTACAATAAAAATAATTGGGGGTTTCCCTTCCTTATGAATCCCCCATTCTCTGGCCGAATCTATTTTTTTTGACATCATTCAATCTACACAAATAATTCAATAATTTAATTATTCGAGAATCAACAATTAATTCAATTATGAAATATCAAATATCAAGTAACATCAATTGTGCATTCAATTATAAAATTCAAATATTCGTTATTAATTAACATTAATTCGTTACTAATTAACATGCTGCTTCATATTCATCATGCTGCTGTTGCATGTTCTCCTTTATCATGTTGTTGCATCTTCATCATGGTAATTAACTTTAATTATTCGTTACTAATTAACATTAATTATTCGTTATTAATTAACATTAATTAATTTAATTGTGCATCTTCATTCCTGCTACTGCAACGTGCACACTGCACAACATCTTCATCATGCTGCTGCTGCATGTTCCCCTTTATCATGTTGTTGCATCTTCATCATGCTAATTAACTTTAGTTATTCGTTACTAATTAACATTAATTATTCGTTATTAATTAACATTAATTAATTTAATTGTGCATCTTCATTCTTGCTGCGGCAACAGTGCACACTGCACAGTTGCAGCAGCCGCACACATTGTCTACACACAGCATAATTCACAAAATATTCACACATAAATCACATAATACACACATAAATCACATAATTCACAAAAATTCACACAAATCACATAAAACAGTATTAATCCACAAAATTTCAAAAATCACATAATTCCAAGTTTCCAACAGTGCAAAATTGCATGAATGCATATAATCCAGATTATCCAAGTTAACCAACAATCTAGATTTAACTCAATTAACCATCTAATTTAATAAATTTGAAGAAAAATAGGTTGGAATGCTTACCTCAGTTGAACCGAAGAGTGAACGAAGAGGAACCGAACCAGAGACGGCGACAGAAAGAGTGTCGGGACTTGAGAGAGGGAGAGAGGGTTGGGAGAGAAAGAGAGGGTCGGGAGTCGAGGTTGATCAAAGTTTCTTGCCGACATTTCGGAGCCAGAACGATGTCGAAAAGAGGGTCGCGAGAGGGAGAGAGGGTCGGGACTCGGGAGAAAGGGAGAGAGGGTCGGGAGAGGGAGAGAGGGTCGGGAGTCAAGCTTGATCGGAGTTTCTTGCCGGCATTTTGGAGCCGGATCGATGCCGAGTCGTGAAAGGGAGAGAGGGTCAGGACTCGGGAGAAAGGGAAAGAGAGTCAGGAAAGGGAGAGAGGATCGGGAGTCAAGATTGATCGAAGTTTCTTGCCGGTGCTTTGGAGCCGGATCGACGCTAGAAGGATGGTCACGAGAGGGAGGGTCGGGAGAGGGAGAGAGCGTCAGGAAAGAATGCGTAGGGTTAGGGTATTTTTTTCACTGTTGATTTATATATAATTCGAACGAGTGAAAAAACGTTGTCATGTTACGGAAAAACGTAATATAACGTACATTTTTTCCAAAAAACCTAGCGCTCCACAGCGAGGCGTTATTTCGCCCGACTACGGAGCAATTTTCCCCTGTTACGCTCCGTAAAACGCATTACAGAGTGCATTATTTTCTACACTGATCGTAGCAACAAACTGTGGAGGTTTTTCCATATGCCTCTTCCTCTAATGAGCCATAAAGAAAAGAACCATTTACATCCAACTGATGTAAAGGTCAAGAATATGTAGCAGAATGGGACTAGAATGCATGTAGTTGTCACCTTGACCACCAGAGTCAGAGTATCTTGATAATCCATATACTCTATGAATACCACTTTGCTACAAATCTAGCTTTAGGAAAGAGAAAACCATCAATAGTCAAACTTCACATTGTATACCTATCTCCATCCTTTCTGCTGCAAGTGGTACCTAATCTCATGAATTATGCTGCTCTAAGACAACCATTTCCTCCTTCATAGCATCCATCCAACCTTAATGAGACAAGATCTCTGACAAACTTAAGATCAGGGTCAATAAAGGATATAAAAGCACAATGAGGAGCATAAACGTTAGCATGTGAAACAAATTAACAAGAAGAATATTAGTGCAACTGCAAAAGACCTTATGAAGGGTAATCCACATTGGCTTTGGGTATGATGAAAATTTACAATTGTGGATTTTGATGAACCAATCAAAATCCATATATGTTAGCTTGGCATCTTTCGCAAACCCCCCAAAAGATATAACTATCTGCAACCTAGTCCTTTAACATTTTACTTCTATATGAGCATTTACAGTAAACCACGGCTCACTATAGCAAGCATTACAGATAAATATGTATAGATGCAATAGTACTATGCATAAATTTGTTAGGTAGCAAAACATGATATGAATCAAAATTTCAGAGACAGGAAAATCAATATTTCGTATTAACATAATTTATGAAGTTCATGCCAAGCTTCCAGCATAGAGTTGACCAGATTAAACAAAGTGACCACTATTCAAAACAAAATTAGAGTAGTCTAGATGCATAGAATAATGCCCTAATTTATAAAAAAAGCAAATAAGAATAAAAAATTTACTAAAATAGGAAGACTGATATTTCCGTTTGATATATCTAATGAAGTTAAAACCCAAGTTCCAGTATAGTGTTGACCAGATTCAAAGTAGTGATCATTATTCAAAAACAAATTTACTAAAACAAATTTACTAAACCATAATTTATAGATAAAAAAAAGGTTAGAAAGAAATGAAGAGAAAAGGGGGAACACTGAAGCAAAAGAAAACGGAGAGGAAAGAGGGAATGCATAAGTATAATTCACTCAACATGTACCTTCTATAACCATCTCCATTGGCATGTAACCACCGAGCAAATCAATATGTTTTTTATTAACCTTAGCAGCCAGCTCAGTTTCAACAAACTGCATGAGGGTGAGCATAGACATAGACAATGTTATTAATCAGTTTCCACTATACAATGTTCAAAAAATAATAATAATTCTGCATTTAGATAATTTTTTAAATGTGCAATTCGTTTATTTCTACTGCTTTTTTAGACTATAGAACTTGACTATCTAAAACCTAATCTTCTATTTCAAAACTAGAACATTTGCAAGGACTATCCACATCATGATTGATGAAAGTCCATGGGCTGACTACAAGAAGATTGCTTACTTTTAAATTTGACTTATGACAGCTTAGAAGTTGTTTAGAATCTTATGTAGTTTGAGTGTATAGAAGATTTTTTGTAACTAGTGTTATACACCTATACTCCTAGTAAAAATGATGACTCATCAGGTTTTAGGGTTGTCATTTACGTCTTTAGACCCTAATATAGGGATGAAGTGTACAAGGATGTAGTCTATGCATTATTCATCCAAATTAATAAATGGAAAGTTATTTTCTATGTACAAAAAAACCTCCTTGTTTATTTCAACTACCTAATAAGGATTCATTTGATCTGTAGAGTATTGAGCAATATTATGTCTTCTCTAGAAATATTGTGCAATATCCTAGGTTCTCTTCCCTTGTAAATAATGACACAAGCATCAGGCCAATACACTCAACGTCCTAATAGCAAAGACGATCCATGTAGAGAGTGGGACCATCAAATTTCAAGATGTTACTCCGAAAGAAATTCCTTTCGGCCTTCCACCGAAAAGAAAAATTCAACAATGCATTGGTCTTGTACCCAACAAAACCATTCCGAACAAGACAATATACACTAAGTGCGAAGATGCATGATGAGGCTCGAGCTAAGATTGAGAAAAGTAACCAAAAGTACAAGGTAAAGACCGACAAGTATAGATGCCATACCATATCATCAAGAAAGGTGGACTATTTGGTGAAGAGTCGAGTTTCAACTGGGGGAGAATGACACTAATATATGAGTTGGCTTCAAGAATATTGCTTACTTCTGAATTTCACTTTTGCGAAGCTTAAATGTTATTTAAAATCTTGTGTAATTTGGGTTGTGTAGAAGACTGTTTGTAACTAGTTAGACTCCGAGTACATGATAATGACTTTGGGTTTTAAAATTCTCATTGAAGCCTTTAAACTTTAGGGTTGGAGTTTATGCATTGTTTATCCAAATTTGTAATCTTCTACCAATGAGAAATTATCCTTCTGTACTTCTACTATCTAATAAGATTAGTTTGACCAAAATGGTTTCAATGATGCACAAAAGGGTATATCAAGGTTAAAGAGTTCATATCAGTTTCAGTTCGGTTTCAGACACATGATGGCTTCCAAAGGTTTCATTAGTGCTGAGAAGTTTTGATTTTAGTATTAGTCTCAATTTCTGTGATCACAACATCTATACATAAAACAGGCTTTCTAGCATAAACCTATATAACGAACATTTCAGTTCCAGATAGAATCATCAATACATGCAAATGTATGTCATTTTGAATGCATGTACAAATATCATATATTGCACAGGAGAACAATGGACATCAAATGACAATGGAGAAAATTTTCCTCCAATGATGTTAAAGCTTCACCTTCTCTTATCTTTTATTTTGATCAGATCCCACCATCTTGATCTTCATCCTCTAGGTTCGCTCATATACAAAATAATGGGCTATAGTGTGCATTTGCCCATCCATCAATGGGTCTAAAAAACTACATTTTCCTCAAAATTGTTAATTTTGTACCCACCTGATCAAAAGTCAAAGTTCCTGAGTTTTGATGTATGGGAAGCCTAGGGGAGGAAGACCAACATGGTGAGGCCCAATTGAACTAAGAGGTAGGAAAAGACGGAGTTTTAGTCACCCATTGGGGAAAATTTTCCTCCACTGTCGTCTGATACCCATTAGCCATAAGGCATATACATATATGATACACAAGTTTATAAATGTATATAGGTTAATTATTAACTTGTTATTACACAGACTATGGTGCATCTTTCTGGCAAGTTATTATCCAAAAAAAGATGCACATTTTGAAGCTATATTCAGTGTATTTTGTGCTTATTTTGGATCCTATTGACCTGATATATTGTTATTGAAATTCTTTCATTGAATAATAAGGAAGTGTTATTAGATAGGATGAGCTTCTCTGTGAACATATTGATCTCCTCTATTATGATAATAAAACTGTTATTGTTCAAAAATAATAATGTGTATGTGTGATCTTTATCATATGCTTTTAATTTCAAATAGAAAGATATAGTTTTTTTAACTGGACAATAGTTATATTATTTGTTTGAAAAGTTTTGGCCAGTTTATGAGGAATCTTGACAAATAGCCTGCAAATAGCTGAATACATATACTCCGATTTAGCTGAAACTGACAAATAAATAGTAAAATCTAGACGATACATGGATAACATGAATAATAGCCAAAATCAACTTTTAGTAGCGTGTCTCAAATTGTTTTCAACAGCATCAGGAATTACTACATAATTCCTACATTTTAGCTGATACCTCATTCCTTGTTATAAATAATTTCAAACACCAAAGTGACCAACAAGTAGTTCAATGAGTTTTCAAATAATCATCAAAATGAATAAATTAATTGAAAATTTTTAATACCTCGGGACAAAGGACATTAACACGGATTCCTTCACGACCCAATGGAGCAAGAGATCTAGTAAATAAAACAACACCACCTGCTAAACAAAAATATCAGTAAGTGGAAAAACTACCTCTTCTATCCTACTAATACTTAAAAAAGAAAGCTCAAAAAAATTAATTTCATAATATCAAATCAATTAATGATGCAAAAGATATAGAAAACCTCACAATCAGAAGGAATTTAGATGCAGAAAATGAATATGTTAGTTTCAGAATTTACTAATTTTCAAACATATGACTTCATCTATAATTTGTATCTTAACTTTCTTACGGCTCTGTCTTTTAAATATTTTAACTCCTTAACTGATCAAAAAACAAATTCACTGCTATATCCATCTAAGAAGTAATTAATCCTTCTACATTATAGACAAGATTAAAAAAATTTCATAAAGATGAGATATTTTTAACAAGATCACATTGTACGAAATGTAAAGCATAATTAAGAAATATCAATAAGAGACGCTAATCAATGAAGAGCATAGAAAATTTGAGATTTCGGTATCAATGTTAGTCACTCATTCAATATGTCCCACAAGTCAACACTAATTAAGAGAGTTACATGGAGATCATGACTAACATTCAGATCTCACACATAGACCCTTTAAGTTGGGATTTAGAACCGTATTTATATACACATGAGAAAGGTGTATTTAGGGTTCAACTACAAACTTTCCATTAAATGCGAAAAGTTAGTTTTAATACTTTTTCCACCATACATTTACTAGTGGCCCACCATTATTTTATTTCCCTTTAACTATTCATCTTTTGAAATTTTGAACAACAAGTATCTCATGGAAAAGGATGGTGAGAAATATAATAAATCTAATTTTTTAATTTTAATGGTACATTTGTATTCCAACTACACAAACACACACACACATGGATATATGTATAAGAATTATGTATATGTGTTGTCAGCGTAGGAAAAACTTCCTGTACTAACAGCAAAAAGAACCCTTATTTGCAAATTATCTGGATTCCCAACCCTTTCGTCCTCATTTATATTTTATCCACATATTTTAGGATTCACAAGCCTTCTATCAAGTGAATATAAGATGTTATATACTTGCACTTACATAAAACTGCCCATTTTATATCCACTTGATGAAAAGACAAATAAACCTTATAATCCATGAGTTTTGATCTTAAATAAACTTAGGAGTTATAGATGAAGATCAAAAGGCTAGATCATGATTTTTTTTCAATAAGAAGTTGATTCTTCGCTTTCTATGCAGAAATTTTTGACAATATGAAATTTACGAATCTTGGAAGGGGGTTCTGATTGGCACAGCAACTATTTTGTCCACTTAAAACCACCAAATTGTTTTTTATGATAAAACAAAACTCAGATATGTTGATGTGAACAAATCATTATTAACTATAATAAATTACCATAACATATGATGAAGACAATAAAGACCAAGATTATGCCAAGATCTAATTAGGAATTTAGTTAGGATTTGAATAGATTTGATTACATTCTATGTTAGTTGGCTATAATTTTATTTGTATATATAGTGCACGTAGAGAATTTGTTTATATTGCTTGTAAGACTATTTTTAATCAGAGAATGATTTTAGAAAAATCTTGTTATTACGAGCATGTGATCTGTTACTTGTCAAATCTTTTGTGAGTAATTTGCGAGAGTGGGTGGGTGATTCACCTTGATGTTAGTCCTGAATGTATTGTCAAAATCAAAGTTTATCACCAAATCTCCACCAAAAAATCCTAATAAATATTTCATCTTGCACCAAATTTATATCGAGTTCACGGATCCATTCCCATCTTCTTCAACTTCCATCTTCTTGATTTGATTTTTAGTTTTACATTTTGAAAATTCAAAAAAAATGGAAATAAATCAAAAAAGACAATAAAAATATAAACAATAAAAAATGAGAGAAAAAGGAAAAATAAGAGAAATTCAAAAAAAGAGCTTTTTTTCGTTCTCCTGCTTACCGGTTCGATCCAGCACCACCACCTCCATCTCCCAATCAGACTCCGCCAATGACACCTTATTCAGCTGCCAATGACGCCTTATTCAGCCACTGATCCCTATGATATGGGAGACTTATCAAATTCATCTTTCTTTTTAGTCGATCAATTGTGGAATCTTATTATATCTCCACTATCTTGGCTCAGAGTAGAAGATCATATTCCAACTCTTCGACCGCTATCATTACCAATTGAGATACTTCGTATGAGGACATTAATCAACTCAGCCCAGACATGCTTGACATTTATTATCACGTATTCACCGGAAAAATGCTTTGAAACTAGAAAGAATTGATAGGGACAATTAAATGCCATGATTTGATTAGAATTTGATTAGATTTCATTAGGATTTTATTTTTATTATTCAAATATGGTTTAGTTGCACGTGTGCTGCATGTAGTTTGTTTTATAAATAATTATATATGAACTATTGAAGAAAATAATGAGATAATGAATTTAAAAACCCTTCCATTTCAGCATGATGATTTGTTAAACAAAATCAAATATTTTATCGTAAATTCATTGAGAGTGGGTGAGAGATCACTTGGGTATCAAGGCCCAAAACTATTTTTACCCATTTTACCTCATTTCCAATTTCTCCAAATTTCCACCAACCCTAATTTCTTTGTTCTTCCACAAAATCCCTAATTCCTCACCATAACCCTAATTTTACTTATGTGCTCGTCAATTTGCCATACAGTTGGCAGATGTAGAGTGTCATGGTAATATCAAGCATGTTAATCTTGTACAATGAAAGATACGAGGGAAATCTTATCGATCAACAGTATAAGACTGTGTACTCAAAAAATTTGAAGAATCCTTGTTCCTCAGGACCAAAATTATTTGGCCATTGTGCACTCATTTTCATAGTACCAGACCACTCACAGTTACACTTATAATAAGGAACAACTAACCTAAAAATTACGAATGATAGTGAATCATTGATAGTGACAAATTTGATATATGACAGGACTGGACAACGAAGCCTTTATCCAAAACTTTTTGCAGTCAGCTACATGAATCCTCTTCTTCCGTTTGGTTTTGTTAATGGCTATCTCCTTATCTAAATTCAACAGCTATCATCTACTTCTTCATGAATGATTGATCCAAAGAAACAAATTTTGTTATAAACTGCATCCTCCTTGATCTCACCATCATGATGATGAATGATTGATCCCAAGCAACAAATTTTGCTAAACTCTGGTATTTCTTACCATCACCAGAAAAATATAAAATCTTATATGCACATATTTCAATTAATATATCAGCTTCAACATCTTCTGCACTTGTATTAATTTGAAATTTTGAACATAGAATATGAAAATAGGAAAACCTAATTTCTGTTAGCAAGTCCATCAATATAATAAATCTCATCACATGAAATCGCTCGTATCATCATGTTACAAGAATATAAGCAAGTTCATACCTTTGGTGGCAGAGTAGACAGGACTAAAATACATAGGATAAAGACCTGATGCAGAGCCAAGATTGATTATAACACCAGGCTTCTTAAGCGTCCGCATTGCTTGGATCTGCATTAAGTTAATATATACTATGAAACAATTATACAACGTGCACATGATCATTGAATACAATAAACATCCAAAATCCTGTAACTTCTTCAAGCAAAACCGTCCCATTTGTAAGATTTTAATTAAGTTATCTACTGTCCATACATAATAATTCCTAGCTTCAATGGCCAAGCCCTCCCTTGATTTTGCTATGATTCGATGCACACAAAATAGAAACGGTATCATAAACTCAGTCACGGCAAACAACAAACCCAACTAAATTGTAAAGATAACACTCTCTAGCAGTAATACTTCTCTACATGCTAGAGCATCGATATCAATCAAGTCCAAGCTGTTACAAAGAAGAGAAGCACTGTACATTCGCAAAATGTAATGATGATAACAATCTAAATCCCAAAATTAACAAATGAAGTGACCATCTTCTTAGATATCATCATCTCCCAAATGCAATAAAAGTCCGCCATGATATGCTTTACAGGTTCTAAATACAGGATATCTGGTTCATATCATGTGGGGGATTTTCCCATTGGATAGAATGGATATCAGATGATACATCCATTGTAGCAGACGAAGCATAGTTATTTCACAAAAAACCAGATCGCTGGCAATATGCATAGTGAATTGATTCTCACAATGTATCACCATAAGTGTGGTGAAGAAAACACTCTTCTCACACAGAAGATAATGAACCCCCACCATCTCATTAGCAATATGAACCATAATTTTCTACCCAACCTTAGCACAGGATCTAGCAAAAATATGTAGCTTCTTACTCCTCCAGGTTACAGGATTACGTCCAAAAATTTATAAAATAATAGTTAATAGAGCATCAACCTAGTGGATGACCAGCCCATTATAATATGAATAACCCTCAATATCATGATGATGATAAGGACAATAATGCCATCCTTTCAAGTGCACCTTTGGGATACGGCAAAATAAGACAAGAGGTTCTATCAAAGCTAATGTTAAGACCGCATTAGCAACTCAATAGCATCACAAACATGACCATAAAGTTTGGTAACAATCAAGTAAATAAGTTCCCCAATCGGTCAACCATAGAACGTCAACAAGAGCATCTACTCGACATTAGTCGAAACAAATAGTAGGATCCGTCGAAGGCATAGATCCTAATATTACCCATTTTCTCAAATAAACTATTAAAATAATTTCATTGAGATAGAGAAAGAATGTCTAAAGAATGTGGCACCTCCTATGAAGTATGGACACTTCAAATCAACTGTTCGTCTAAATGGGCACGTTTTAGATACCGACAATTGTATGACACTTGCACGACACGTAGCTTACACACCAAGTAATATTGGATTTTAGAAACCCAAAAACTTTTCTGTTAAAAATGTATCTACATTCAAAAGTCGTAATCATCTGGTGTTGGGCACCATGGAGGCATGCATTGCTTAAAACACATAAAAAGTTTTTTTATACAAAAAAGATACTAAGTTAATAAACCTCAAATGTCATGAGAAGATGTGAGAGACTTTATATGCTTGTATTATGCAAGGTATTAAATTGAACTTTCAGATTCTTTTCTAACATAGTTTCTCAATTGGAATCTATATTTTAAACCATTAAAAATTTCTTTCGTCTTCTTTTTGCTTCTAAAAAAAAACGTCATAATTATTATGAATTTTGATGTGCATATACATAAACACATGCACAAATACATGCTTAGTTATGTTGTTGTGTAACATTGTCCTGGTTTGTCATACCCATGTGTTGGTATCACATCATTTCTATGTCCCAAGTATGTGTCAATGCTTTATAGATGAAGAAAGTATTCTAACGAACCAACGTCCTCCATATGAAAATTCTGTGGTGCACAGATATGGGATACGAGTATCAAATATGATATGATATGGATACATAGATATACAAAATTTTAGAAAAAAGCAAATACGGATAAGTCATGAATAGATTAACATAATTTAATAATAATATTTTTTTTATCGACATATAAAGATAATGTTTTTTAAAATGGTCAATAGCAATTTAGGCTTCCATTTAAATAACAAGCTCACTCATCAATATGGTTAAGACATAATTTTGGGAGATCTCTGGTTATATTTTCATAATTACCACATTTAGAATCTAATAAAAATTTGTTGATTTTCACATATTTGGCCCAGTTGGTTCAAAAGGTCAGCTAATTCGTGCACTCTAATTCGGGTCATGCCATCAGGTGTGACTCATGCCCAAATGAGCGAAATGTAAACCTATAGATCGGATTCAAGTTCGTGATTTGTAGTAATGTATTGCAACATAGTGAACATTGGTATATAAGATTTTAAATAAAGAATCGTAGATCATCATCTCTAATACAATAATATCAACAAACATTGCAAGAATGATGGTGCCAATGGAAGAATGCATACTAATACGATTAGGGCATATGGGGCAATTAGAGAGTTTCAATTAAATGACTACTCTCATAAATTTTATTAGTAATATCTCATAAATGCCTTACATATAAGTCTATACTAAAACACATATTAACTCCAAAATTCTCCTTCAAACTGGAGCAAATGTATTGTACACGCCCAACTTGTCACAAATGAATGTACTCATGATTTTCCTTGAGGTTTAGTCAACCATGAGATGCGACTAGTCCAAAGAGCCGTCTTCACACAAACATATGTCACACCATATAACTGCCTACCTCAATATGCTTAGCATGAACATGGTACTATTAGAGAGTGATGAGAACTAAAAATCAATCTCTATATTTTTATAAGTCAGAGAATACATATATTTATAAATCTCTCAACTCCATACAAATCACTCAATAGGCGATATAGTACTAAACTCAAACTAAATCCAAATACAAAATAATAGTCTAATCTAATGCTTCCCTCAAGTTGAGATACAAATATCAATCATACACAACTTGTAACATAGATTAGAAAATACAATTGGTGATACAATATTAGTTAGAATATCAGCCAATTGTTCTAACGAAAGAGTAAATAAAGTATATATTATCTTTTTTACCAAACTATCTTGAACCAGATGACAATCTATCACTATATCCTTAGGATTATGAAATACTGGATTTTGAGCAATATAGATGGCTAACTAATTATTGCAGACATTGGATTTTCGGGTTGAACCCAAATTCAGCCAACAAATTCTTTAACCATAACAATTTGCACGTAGTGTGTGTTATTACCCGATACTTTATCTAAGCAGAAGATCGAGACACTACATCTTGTTTCTTACTCCTGTATGTGAGTAGATTACCTCCAAAAAATGTAAGATAACAAGTGATCGACTTTCTATCTCATTTGTCTCCTGCATATCCAGCATTTAAAAAGACGGAGATTTTAACATGTTCATATAAAATAACTCATTTTCAGGAAAACTCTTAATATATGATAAAACTTTCAGAGCAGCTTTCCAATATATATCCCTTGATTTATATACTAACTCAGCAGCCTAATAGCAAAAAAAATATCAGGTCTAGTAACTGTGAGATAGATAAGCTTGGCCACCATTCTCCCATACTGCTTGACATCCTTATACAAACCATTATTTTTACTTCATACGTCTAAATATGACTCCATTAGAGTATTAACTGGTTTACACCCAAAAAGACCGGTCTCTTCCAAAAGATCTAACACATACTTCCTCTGAGAGAGAAATAACCCATGTTTATAATAAACTAACTCAATTCAAAGAAAAATCTCGGTCTTTCCATATCTTTAATTACAAAATGTTGCTTCAGATAATCATTTTTCTCAGCCAAAACTGTTATATCACTCTCTAAACAGAATATCATCTATATATACAGTAAAAAGGACAATATCAAAATGAGTATGCCGGATAAAGACATAATGATCATAATGACTACGCTGAAATCCAATACTAGTAATTACCGTGGAAAACTTCTCAAACTCGAGAACGTTGTTTAAATCCATAAATAACTTTCTCGAGTTTGCAGACTACATTCTCCCCCTGAACAACATGCTCTGGAGGTTGTTCCATATACACCTTTTCTTATAGATCACCATACAAGAAAATATTTTTAACATCCAATTGGAACAAGGGCCAATCTAGATTCACGGCAAGAGAGAAGAGGATGTGAATAGAGTTGATACGTGTAATAGAAAAGAAAATCTCAAAGTAATCAACACTATAGGTTTGGAAAAAAAAATCTTTAGCAATGAGACGAGCTTTATAGCAGTCAATTGAGCTATTCGGCTTGTATTTGATAGAGTATACTCAGCGATAACCAACAATGCAAGCATTAGATGTCGAAGGAACCAAATCCCACATTTTACGAGAGACAAGGGCTTGCATCTTCTCATCCATGGCTATATGTGAGGCAGATATTAGCACAACCTCCTGAAAAGACCCAAGTATTGAGATAGAAGAAAGAAAAAGGGCAAACTGATGGAACATTAGGTGAAGTTAATTATAGAAAACAAATTAAGAATTAGGATGAGTATTAGTAGAGCGTTTACCCTTCCAGAGTGTAATGGGAAGATCAGAGGTAATAGCAGAAAAATGTTGTGGTTGTTCCGGACTTGCAGCTGAAGATGACAAAGTAACAGGTAGTAAATTGGGAGAAGGCACTTTTTGATAACGAGAAAATACCAACAGAGATTTTTTAGAAGGCACATGTTCAACCCTTTTATGAGACATCAATACTTGTTCAACCTCAGTAGTAGAGACAAGCAGGGGTAAAGGAGAAGAAAGATCCAACTAGTATGGTGATGTGGAAGCGAAGTATGGAATAGACTCAAAGAAGGTTACATCAGGACAGACAAAATACTTTCTAAACACTGGATCATAACATCTAACCCTTTTTGCATCCTAGAATATCCAACAAATACATACTTAATAGTACGAGGTGTTAGTTTGTCCAAATCGGGAGATAAATCTTGAACAAAATATGTACAACTAAACACTCAAGATATAAGAGGAAATATGGATGTATCAGGGTAAAGACAGAAAAATGGAGTTTTACCATACAAAACAGAAGATGGCATTTTATTTATTGAATAATAAGCACATAGAACAGCATCAAACCACAGATATCTTAGAATATGCATATGAATTATTAAAGTCCGAGTAACATTAAGAATATATCTATATTTTCTTTCAACAATATCATTCTACTAGGATGTGTGAGAATAAAATGTTTAATGAATAATTTCATTATTGGCACAAAATAAGAAAACGTCAGTTTTCATATACTCAATAGCATCATCGGTGCGCAAAACACGAATAGAAGTGGAAAATTGATTTTTTATTTCTTTATAAAATAGTTCAATTACTAGAAACATCAAACCTATATTTTAGCAAATATATCCATATCATGCGAGAGAAATCATCTATAAATAGAAGAAAATACCTAAAGTTCTTAAAAGAAGAAAAACGACATGGACCCTCCAAATATCAGAATAGACTAACTCAAATGGAAAACTACTACGTAAATTGACTCGACTTGGATAAGAGGCTCGGTGATGTTTATCGAACTCACAAGACTCACAATTTAACTAAGATATACTAGATGAAGTGGGTAAAACGAGATGAAAACTCTGGCAAGAAGGATGTCTAAAACGTTGATGCCACTATAAAACAGAATCAGAGTAAGATGCAAAATCCATAGGTGATGTCTCATCTAGATAGTACATTCCCCATTGCTCACACCCCGTACCAATCCTCTTCCCAATCTGGAGGTCTTGAAAAACACAGTAAGTAGAAAGGAATGTCACAAAATAATTGTTAGTTTTGGTAATTTGGCTAATAGACAACAAACTAATAGGAAAATTGAAAACAAACAAAATATTATAAGAATTAATGAATTGGTAGCGTAAACTTTTTCATCACCAACAACTAAAAAAGAGGAACTATCAGCAATATGGATAGGAGAGTATTTATCCGAAAAATGTAGAGAGGCTAACTTATTTCTGATGGCGGACGGAAACGATTTAAAATTTGTGGTGGAGAAATTAGAGAAGAACTTAGGGTTTTAGTATGGACCTCATGCCTAGGCAAATCACACACGCACTCCTCACGAATAACTCGAGTAAAAATTTGATAAAGCAAATCACATGCTCTCAAAAGAAATCAAATTTTACTCTTCATTTCTGAAATTAGAGTTTTACAGACCATATATATATATATAATTCTAAAGTAACAAAATAATAACAAATCTAATCAAATTTCTAATTCAATCTAATCAAATCTAACTAAAAAACTAATCATATCTCTAATCATATCTCTATCAATTCTCCTGCGCTTGGAAATATTCACCACCTAGTGAATGTCGACAAGAAAAAAATCAAGTACGACCGAATGAAATTGATCAATCTTTCCTAGATCTGGCAAAACTTTCCACTGAACTAAGTACATGAAAGTCGAACAAATTTGTAGTCAAATGTACGCTACCTTATATTCCAATGGTGGCGACAGTAACAATTGTGGAATGTCTGAAGAGAAGTCGAAATCTATCGCTTTTGTAGAAAATAAAGAATTTGAAATGTAAGCTGGAGAGTCAATAAAAACACGATCCTCATGAATAGGGCTACTGAATGATTCTGTAGTTGGCTCTGGTAGAAAAATTGGATCAACAACTTCTGAATCTGTGATGGGCTCTATAATGGCTTCAATCTCAACCATAATATCATAACCTAAATTCTCGGAAGCTGATGTGTCGATATCTGGACTTTTTGAAGGGTACTGATATTCATAATGTGAAAATTCTCCACAAGCTAAACACTGATGAGCAAAGTATCCATATCCTTCACACTTTGAACATTGTTTAAAGACAAAATGTGAAGTATACCGTATACGAAGAAAAATCTGCAATTGTTTCCAAGTTGAACAAGATTTATAGTTGTTGAAGTACCAATCAGAAACTTCTCCAACCAATTTCAATTTAGCATAATTATGTTCCTGCTTTGAAGTCAAAAGAAAGTAACGGAAAAATTGTTCTAAATTACTCTCCCAATTTTCATAACCATTATGCTCATTAATTATGGTCATTATAACATGAAAATATGGGACTATTTTGTATATAGCACACTCCACTTGTTTAAAATCAATATCAATGTTGATATATTTACCATAAAATATAAATCCCATAATTCCGAAATTTTCAAAGCAAGTTCAGAAAATACCAGAAAAATCTGATGTGAACTGGGCTTCAAACTGGATGCGAATTGGAGTCAAAATAGCTTCAAAATCACCCAAAAAGTTTTAACGGGTCTGCTTTCCTCTTAACGGGTCTTCTTTGTTGTTAACTCCTAATTATACCCAAAAGTCAAGTTGGACTGGATCTGCACTGGAGTGGGTATCGATTTTGCTGTTGCTATTGGGTTGGGTCCAATTTATTCTCGGGTTTTTGTTGGACCCGATTTGATCTCAAACCCAAACCCAATTGGACTTTACCTTTCTGCTTCAACATGTTGCGTCGCAGAGGGGAAAAGGAGGGGCGATGAAGTAAAGGTTAAATGGAGAGATCGGAGATGAAAGCGATGTCGGAGAGGGAAAAAAGGAGCGATGAGGTAAAGATCGATGAGGTTGCAATAGAAGGATTTTGGGTTTTGCAGTGACTTGCGACAAGGTGGGAATTGATGTGGTCGGGAAGGGTTGAAGAGGTGTTTGTGGGGTTCAGGATGATGAGGGTTCGCGGCTAAGGAAGTTGGAGGAATGGAGTTGGAATTGTTGCTGATGTGGGGAGGTTGAGTGGGGAGGATGAGGGGTTTTTTTTCCTTCTCTGGTTCTTTCCTTTTTGATTTTTTTCCCTCACGCTAACCCTCTCTCTCTCTCCCTCTTTCTCTCAAATCTGCTTCCTTCTGCTCTCTTTTTTTAGACTCTTTTTTTCACTCGATTTTTTTCTCTTTTTTTCCTCAGTTTTTTTAAACTGATTTTCTATTGAATTTTTTTCCTCAAATCTTAAAAGAAAATTAAAAAAAAGAAGATAGAGATAGATTTGGACTCGATACCTGAAAATGTGGATCTTGACCTCTGATACCAATTTGACGACAGACAGAAACGATTTAGGGTTTGCGGTGGAGAAATTGGGGAAGAACTTAGGGTTTTGGTTTGGACCTCACGCCTAAGTGAATCACACGCCCACTCTCTTAAGAATTACTCGAGAAAAGATTTGATAAAGCAAATCACATGCTCTCAAAAGAAACCATATTTCACTCTTCATTTCTGAAATTAGGGTTTTATAGACCATATATATAGAAAATTCTAAAGCAACAAAATAATAACAAATCTGATCAAGTTTCTAATCCAATCTAATCAAATCTAACTAAAAAACTAATCATATCTCTATCAATTTCTGATACCTATCATATGGGAAAAAGCTCTAGAATGTATAACTCATGGTTGGCTAGAGGAAGCGACGTGAGCATCATTACCTGACAAGAATGCATGAATAAAATGTGGACTGGCCACAATAGACTGAAGATGGAGAAGCCTGTCAAGTTCATTTTATGGAATCAGAACCATTATTGAAGATGTCAAAGTACTAGTATAATTCATTATCGATGCAGTATCTTTTATTGGAAGTAAAGTATTAACAGCATGTGTTCATTTTGGATTTTCATACTTTTCCCAACAGTATGCAGATGTGTGATTTTTTTCTCCGTAGTAATCACATTTGCCGGAACCTCGTCCACCACCGGAGTCTTGACCACCATTGCCACCACGGCCACGGCCTCCCCCTGAATCATGATCGCGACCACGTCCACGGCCACAGCCTCGTCCCCGACTGGAAAATAGGGTAGAATAGTCATTGGAGATAAGATCTTGAGTTGCTGATGTAGTAGTACCAGTAGAAACACGAAGAACTCTGCAATACGTCGCTGTCAGAGATGGAATACTATCACTACAAAGAATTTGACCCCTCACCTGGGTTAATAAGGAAGAATCCAAATCGGAGAGGAATTTTGCATCAGCGAGATCCTAATGATATTGTCTCAAACTCTTAAGATCTGTAACCAGTGGCTGGTGAACCTCAAGCTCATCCAATATGTCTAGAAGAGTAGAATAGAATTCGTATACAGACATTTTGTCTTATTTGAGAATAAACAAGCGCTCATACAGTTCAAATACTCGAGATATATTTTTTCATTACCATATACTTCCTTAAGGGTGTCCTATATCTCTTTTGCGGTTTTCAAGAACATAACACCAGAACTGACAGTTTCTTCCATGCTATTAAGAAGCCATGTAATCATGTAGCAATCGTTAACTAGCCAATCAGAATAGGGAGGATCGTTATCATCTGGAGGATCATGCAGTAAATACTTAATTTTTCTTTGAGCACTAATAAATACCTTGAACGACTGAGTCTATAAGAGATAATTATTATTATTCAACAACCTAACAGTAGTAGCAGTAAGGTTTTTTGGATATAAATTCTCAGCCATGATAGTAAGAGCAGTAGCAGTGGTAGATGAAGTACTTGAAGTGGATGATGTTATAACAAAAAAAAATTTGAGAGCCCAACCTTTAACCAGTAAGATCAATCCAAGACAAGTAAGAAGACATAATAAAATTAGTGTTAAATTGAGAGGGTCAATTTTTAAACTTCTCTCATATATCAATATATCCCACGACCACTTTTACACATAAGTCCACGTCAAAGCACATATAACTTCCAATACATAAAGATTGGTTTGGGGAACTTTGCTTCAAAGCATACAGAACAATAGTGTTCATCTTGTCCAATCAAGCGCTCAGAGACTATGACAAACAATGGCTTTTGTCAAGTTACAAGCCTTCTAAAACTCAATTTTATATTGGTGGTTGAACTATAAATACAGCTTCTTGAAAATCACCTTGCAAAAAGATATATTTAATATCCGGATGGTAGAGTGGCCACTGCACAACGGCCTACATGGATAAGATAAACCTCGCAGAATGACGATGTGCCACAACCACAAGTGACAATGACTAGAAATATTTTAACCTCAAAGATTTGTGTACGTTTCATTTGGCTACTAGTAGCACCTTTAACCACTTAACATGTCCGTTTAAGGAGAAACTTCAGAGCATAGACCCAATTCTAACCAACAGCTTGCTTCCAAAAGGCAAAGTAATCAATTTCCATGTCTAATTTTTATGTAAACATTGTAAAGCTATCATTCTTCATCCATAGCACTTTCCCACTAACAATCAAGGCAACTTGATGATTTTTTGAAAGTTTGATGCAAACGTAGAATAGTTAGGTAATAGATGAAAAAAGAGAAAGTAGCATTCATATGCAACTTAACTGCCTACATGACCACATGTATTCTTGATCAATCCATAGTTACAATAAAAGAACAGAACTAGGATGATTTGGAACAATTAGTAGCTTTTTATTGCACCACCCGTTTACTCCATCTTTTTACAGAATAGAACAAAGAAAGAATCAAGAACGTGAGTTAACTAGCTCTAAAAAGGCGAAGTCATACATGACTTCACAGACGAGCTGACTGGACAAGGGAAAGGTGAGGGCAAGACGATGGAGAAGAGGTTGAAGTAGAGAGGCCGGAGGGAGGAGGCAATGATGCAACTGTCAGATATATATGTTGAATGTGGGGACGAGAAGTATGAGATCTAGTCATTGGCAAGATCATAGAATGATGAGATGTTGAGAAGGTGGTGAGATCATGTAACAACCTAATTTTATCATAACTTACATTCTTGATATCAGATTAATCCCAAAATGAATGTGTTGTGTTTGTCTCATTTTTTTTATATTTTTTTTATTTTCTTGAAATTTTTAAGATAGTCACTTAATATAATATTATTGTAATAACCGGTGGGTCCTACACATATTTTTACTAGTCTCTCTTCTTTTGACTTGTAAAGATGAAGTTTGACTTTATTTGGATTAGTTTAATTTAAAATTTAGCTTTAAACAACTTTAATGATCTATTATTATTAGTCATTTGTCATATTCCTATTTTATTTTTATTCACTCATATCTCCTTCACCATACTTGTCCTTTGGCCAAGCATGACAAACTATCATGTTACCCCCATATTTCTCTTTTGTCTATATCTTTTTCTTCCCCTCCTCTCATTTATTCTCTCCTTTATTTTTCATTCCTCTCTTCCTTTTAATTTTTTTTACTCCAACTCAAGAGAAGAAGAAGAAGAAAAGTGAAGAAGAATAAGAAAAGATAAGAAGAAGAAAAGGAGTAGAAGTTCTTTAGTATCAAAATAGGCTTATCTTCCTATCCATCAAGGCAAGTAAAATCACATCCACTCTCATGTTTTATTTCTAACTCTAATTGTTTATGGTTACCTTAAAATATTGATTTGTTAAAACTTAAAAAGATAATATCTCTATACAAAAATCTCTATGATTATTCTAGAAAAATAAAAATATGATTTTTACACTTTACTCTATTTTTATATATCGAATTTATCATTTTATTTATAATCTCTCATTCTTAAACTATAAGTTGTAAAGTTAAACTATATACTTTATTTTTAAAATATAAAAATGCTACCTTTATGAATGTCATCATATTTGGATATACATTTGAATTTTCCATATAACTTCTTCATATATAATACAATGATTTTAAATCACTTTCTACTTGCCATTAGAACATATATATATATGTATTCATAATCATGTTTTAAAGAGAATGTTTCAAATAAGTTTCTACATTAAATTGTTAAAATATTTCTTTTAAACGAGATATTATGTTAGGTCATAATTCTTTTTATGCTAATCCATGTTCACTTTAAAAATATATATAGTAGTAAGGTTTAATAAATTTGCTACTTTCCATACTATGAAATCATGCTAAAATTTAGAAAATCAATATGTTGTTAAAGTAATCGTTATAATAGTGTTAAGCTTATTTAATTCTCATCTTTACAATTTAGTATCCACTTACCTAATATGTGTTTATATGCATAATTGTATATGCATGATTCACATACATGATCATCCTAGGTATTTTTACATCCTAATATTCACTTATATACGTGTTTATATGTATACTTGTATTTATGTGTGGTTTACATACATGATCATTTTCATAACATTCATTCTAACATTCTATACTCCATCATTCTTGCCTTGACATATATATACTAGTTGCTTATACAAGGTAATTGAAAATATGCCGGATTTTCCTTATTAGTACAT
The DNA here is from genome assembly GCA_036321105.1 of Dracaena cambodiana. Lineage (NCBI taxonomy): Eukaryota > Viridiplantae > Streptophyta > Magnoliopsida > Asparagales > Asparagaceae > Dracaena > Dracaena cambodiana. The sequence continues at coordinate 36,387,201 of JAYEPQ010000010.1, read as the reverse complement.
ATACATGTCTTGATAATGCCATGGATCCTGACTTGCCTGTTAACTTGATTTTGATATGGACCACATCTTACTTGTTACTGGACATATGTATGTAGAAATTTTGACATGATTGGTTCATCATATTCCAGATTGATTTCCATGTAATATAACTTGAAATCTTGGGTAATGGAAAAACTAAAGAGTGGACAAATATTGTATCGTGAAAGATTTAGGATAGGTTGCGCAACCGAAATAGGGGCCCATCCGTGGGGGCGCCCAGATGGTACTGAGCCATCATCTCTTGTTTAGTCCATGTTGATGGGACGACCGAATACTCAGTATCGGTATCTGCTTGAGTGCTTAGCGGCATGGCTGGTTCAGTGCCAGCATCTTGGCTGGGTCCCGGATATGCACGGGTACTTTCACGATACGAGTTTATTTCTTCACCACTTGTTCAAAAAATAAAATAAAATATGATATTAAATTAGACTTGATATGCATGTATATATCTTCTTGATATTGTTACTTAATCATTACTCTTTCCTATACATGTGCATATGCTTTTTACATCAATTCATATTTTACTTGTTAGTGCATATTGCACACTCCCTATGATAAGAGTCTATTTCTTCACCACTTAGTTAAAAAATAAAATAAAATATGATATTAAATTAGACTTGATATGCATGTATATCCCTACTTGATATTATTACTTAATCATTATTCTTTCCCATACATGTGCATATACTTTTTACATCAATTCATATTTTACTTGTTAGTGCATATTGCACACTCCCTACGATACAAGTTTATTTCTTCACCATTCAGTTCAAAACATAAACTAAAATAAGATATTAATTTAGACTTGATATGCATGTACATTCTTTCTTGATATCATTACTTGATCATTTAATATTTTCCACACATGCGCATACTTTCATATCCACACTCATATCTAACATATTTGTTTATATTACACGCTCCGTACTTCTTATTGTTTTACTTATTGGGTTTGACCATGAGCTCCCCCACACGCTCAGGTACTGAAAATGTGAGCGAGGATCCGCCATTGTACGATCCGTACTTTCTAGAGCAGGCCGAGCAAAAGTAAATTTATAGGCCTCCGCTTTTGTATTTTTAGTTTAGTATGTATCACCCCTTTGGGACTTTATTTTCAACTTTTATATTAGTATTGTATTTGTTGCTTCTATCTTAGACATATATATCTTATCTTTTATATGGCAGTAGACTAACTTGCAAGATCTTAGTAGATGACTAGTATTCAGTTCCATTCATTTTTTTTTTACATACTTATAGGCCTCGTACACGTCGACTTACACGTGCTTGTCGGTAACAGACTCCGTTTCTGTATCCCTCCGGGAAATAGGGCGTTACAGATCAAGTCAATAATGGGAAGATAAGATGGCAATAAGATCGAAGAATGGTTTCTTAGATCAGCAGTACAATCAAAGATGTTGGGCTAGACTGCTGATGAGCAAACATATTATGGACTTTTGACTAAAGGCTGAAAATATGATAACAAGTTGTCAATAGAATGATGGTGGAGGCGTGGAGGCCGAGATGACAACAATATATCAAGAAAATGTATGTAGGGGCTCCGAACTTGCTGGTAGTGGGTTAGGATGACAACAATCTGACTATGGGGCCTGGAAATCACTGCTGGAGGTTCTGATTAGTTTTCATATTATTGTTATTATTATTATTATTATTGCAGTTCTGATACCATGTTAGGGACTTAGAATTCAGAGACAGAAACGGAACACGGTTCTAAGGTTATGTTTTTCCATACGTTAAGGAAAATTAGAAATTTACAAGAAAACGCCTTGAATAAAGGTGAAATTTTATCGACTCCAAACGCAGCCTTACAATCCCCACCTCACTATATTCTGTGAAAAAAAAGAAGAAAAATAAACATTAGCACCAACAGTATGACAGCGTTAGAAGTGGAGAAACAAGACACAACCCACATAGTTAGGTGATTGTTTGTGGCATACACCTATCCCATGCTCCTCAAGAGCCTTTAGTCACCACCAGCTTTCTCAAAGAGAGACGGAAGAGAGAATAAGGGGAAGGGGAAAAAAAAAAAAAGAATGTTGACATCAGGAGGAAATCAGCATTCCTGTCCTCCCTCAAAAGACTGACATCAGAATCACTTCTCTCAAAAACAAAGAAAGGGAGGGAAGAAAGAATAATAAAGGTAAGACATGACTCTATCAGCAATGAAGCATCAAGCGCATGGCAAATTGTTTATGAACCAAATCATTTCCAAGGATTATAGACTCCTGCACACACTTTATGTAACCGCGCTACGCCATGCATGCTAGAATGCATGCATAGTTCATAAAGTTGTATGCCTGCTTGCCAAAGACTGTAACTCCATGACCTAAACCTAAATAAACAATTTAAGTTAATTAAGCTGACATGAGTTTTCTGAAATGCTATATCAAAAATTTGACCTCAACTGACTAATTCTAGCTTTCCACTAATATAAGCTGATGCAACTTGAAACCATAGAGAGGGTCGAAACTACATCTTCATTTTCTGTTATCCCATAAAAGCAAAATCTGATGTGACAGTTAATGTGCTAGAAATGGGCCAGGCGCAAGTGCATGTAGCTGTTACTGTGCCACCTACACCTGCCTCAAGCAGCCTAGGAACAGACCTAACCAAGCAACTAAATGGCTGCATCACTTAAGGTAACGTGTACACCAAAAATGCACATAACCAATCATGAGACAGGGCATGTATCAAAAGTCACAACCGCTTGGTAAGAGCATCTCAGAAGTGGCGAGGACCTACTCCCTCACACAACCCTCCTCCCTTCGTAAACAACAAAGATCCCCCTTTGCTCCCTCCAAACTTTTGCAAGTAAAATCAGGGTATTATTTAGGTCTTCTTTTACGAGTGTCTTAGGATTTTTAAAGGCTCGGCCAATACAGCAAGCCAGAAAATATTTGGACAAGTTCCAGACATGTTGAAAACAAAACAAAACCCAAGTGGTCCTGTACGGCTCGGTGTTGCTTAAAACCAAGTATAATTGTCCTTTCATATAGAACATCAATGTGCACAACCTGAATTCTTTTATTATCAAATCTGCAGTGTAGCTGTACAACAAACTTAAGTGTTGATGAATTTGTAGTGTCGATGTGACACAGTTTCATGTTTTGCATCAAGAAACAGCAGAATGCTGAAGGAATAAGATAACCACATAAACAAGATTCAGAGCGTGAACGTCAATATTCAATAATTGGTGTTCTATGTGGCCAGCTTTTGGCAATGCGCAATACAGGAAACTTCCATGTTATAAGTATTAACTAATATACATACCGCAAGGCAAGTGCAGTCAATAACAGCAGTTAGGTTTATATTGATAGTGTGTTTCCATGTAGCACTACCATCAGATAAATCTTTATCAAATTGTGTTTCTGTACCAACCCCAGCACTGTTAATACAAATATCTAGCCCTCCATATATCTCCAAATGTTTCTGAAAGGCAGCTGATATATCTCCTGCACATGAAAAGCCAGGAATTGTAAAGTCTTTATCAAATATAAACCATCAATAACAGCACAGCAGCAAGTATATATTTATACCCCCTATACCATAAAGTACAAAATATTAAGATAATAACAAAGATAACGTAACAACTGTGATATAAATAAGGCATATAAAAAAAAAATTTAAACCTAAATAAACCCTCAATAACAAGGTTCTAAATATAAAATAGCAGATTAGTATAAGATGGAGGGCTTTCATTTCAGGAAATGGGAAATTGGATGGCATATGAGGAGATACGAGCTCAATATCAGGATTTTGTATCATAGAGACAGACTCTCCAAAATGATATATTGGCCAATGTATAGTTTGTAGTAAACGACATTTAGAACAATGGTCAATAACGTACTAACATTTAAAATAACCTGAAGCGAGCAGCCACAATACTATAGTTATATGTCCTGCCTAAGATGAGTCAAGAAACTTTGCAGGGGCTTTCATTGTCCTTCGTGGAAACTATTGTGTGTAGAATACTTCCTCTAACCAAAAATTGGCATGTCCGAAACTTCTTGACCAGAGTGGGTGTCGATCTATATCAGACACTTACAAATGTATGAATCCATATTCACCTGCAAAATATGTACATCATGAAGTATGATATGCACCATTTTGACAAAAGCTTGTTTAAAGATCATTATACACTTTACGTTCTTTAATATGTGAATTACAACTGAGGACATGCATTTTTATGGGTTTAATATACACATATGCAGAAAAAACACACATATATAGTAGCCTATCCATGTTAGGGTTTTGGAGAATCACAGTGCAAGACATCCTTTTTCCGTGTCAGATTATAACACGTGTCTATGGCTACAGATCATAGCTAGTTAGAAAGTAATGTTCCTTGATAATAAAGGGTTGAATAAGTTCATGTAAGCAACAAGGAGGTACTATTTATGCAATCAAGTCAACAGAGAATGAGCAGCTTAGAGGCTGATGCATAGAAGGAATCAGAGTCAAATCGAGTACATCAAAGACAAAATCCAAAATCCATAGCAAGTGAAGCACGTTTTGCCATTAAAAAGAAAGAAACCGAGTTTGATGAGCATATTTCTATCAGAAAAGGGGAGTATAGATCTAGGAGGATCACAATGATTGAATTATAAACTCTAAACAGAGTCCAAAATTAGGAATACTGTATCATACTAAGGCTTAATACAAGCTCTAAGTCTTACTAAGTCAATTAAAACTTAAATAGTGCAACTAAGATTGGACATTTATACTCTACACATAAACACTATAGGTAAACTCCTCATTGAGAGTTCCCTCTAAATAGAATCTCCCAATAAAGTAATTTAGTTGGGAGTTATAGCTGGAAGTTCTCAGTATAAATAGAGATTGTCAGCATCGTAATAAGAAATTCAGAAGGAAAAGAAAACAAAAAGGAACAATTGCTTTCCCAATGCTGCAACTAGAAAACAAGTAGTGTGGACACTTCCAACGAGCTTGTCAAATATGCATATGCCCCTGTACGGACAAACGACAATTTCACAATACTTTCCTGCCATGTGGCAAATGCTCTGGAGGCAATTGGAATCTTACGAAATCAAAAGTTGTGTGTACAAGTCGTCTTGTCTTTCAAAATTCTGAAGTTTTCATAGGACACCTACAAATTTGTTGCTAAGTTAAAACATAAAAGCTTCCACCATTCTATGGGAGAAGAATATGTTAAAGAAAATCTAAGTACAATGGAAATAAGTGGTGCGCTATGTTGACTTGTATTAGCTGCAATATTGGATTGGACTTGGAATGTTTTTTTTGTTTAATTTGAAGGCTTGAATAGTGGATATTGATCATTAAGATTTTATATTTCACCTTCCTACTTACAATAAAAGATGTCCTGACCAATGTGACCCCTGTGAGTTTTGGCATGTTTAATTACAGAAACATGCAAGTATACGCACACTCATACCTAGTATCCTACTCTTTGAAGATCTGTGACACATGATGAACCAAAAGAGACAGATTCACCTACATTTCAAAATAGTAGCATCGAAGAAGAAACATAGTGAAGCAACTGTGGTGGATGATTAGATCTAGAAGGAGATTTTGGGAGAGAAAGCTAGGCCCTGAATAACATGAAATTATACTTGATTATTAACAATCAAATCATCTTATCTCTACCTGGAAAGATAAACCCTCACCCGTAGCCGACTTTAAATAGGCTGCATAACCTGTCCATATAGAAACTCTAACTTAACCTTAAAGAAAGTGATAAAGATAAAATTTACTTAAACTGAATCAGAGACTCATTAAAATTTTGAGTTTTATCCACATTTGCTGGAAAATTTCAGAAAACCCCAAGAAACTTCCAAGTTTTATAATTTTTCATACTAGCTCCAAATCACATGATCTAAGATGCATTGTATTTGTATATTCACGTATTTTCCAATGGAGGAGTTGTAGATTGAAGATTCAACTTGTATTTTTACTGAATTAATTTTTCATTTCTTTTCATGGGAGATTGATGTCAACATGACTTTTCATGAGCATCTGGACACCTACAAAATCGGTATGAATATAGGAAACTTTTGATGATATGAATTTTTCTTCCACTTTCATAATCCTATGTTGAGTCATGTCTATGTCCACTGTTTATGTCCATGCTTCATGTTAAAACATGTCCCCATGTATTTATTGTAGTTGTGATCTCCGTGAGACTTGAATGTCTTATTTCATCAAATAATATGTTGGACGAAAGCTCCATAAAAAGTCTATTATTGCTTGATATCAACCCACACCAACTTAGGGCAGCATTCCATGCATATGCAGCCAGGAAAAACTTGCTGAGTTGCCATGAGCTGGTGCACTTTATTAATAATGCAGCATTCTAAAGGAGCCACCCTACTAGATTCCAATAAGATAGCCAGAGAATAGCCATAAAGGGAAATCGTAAGGCTCTAATTTTTTGAATAATCTAGGTAGGAATATATTCCAATCATATTATAAGAGAACATAGAATAAGGATTTCAATTTGATTTTAAACAAAAGTCACAAAAGAAATATCCTAACCTATATAAACGTGACAATTGATAAAGGTCTGAAAGAAGGAGGATATTTACTTGTATTAGTAACATCACACTTAATAAACGTAGCGGAAGGAAACTTTAGTTTTGGGTGGAACTTGGTGTTCTCCTTTTCAGCTAATGAAGCAACTTCTTTTCCCCTCTCTTCAGAGTAGTCAACAATGGTAACAAAAATACCATTCTGTGCAAGAGCCAAGGCAAGTGCTTTACCTGCAGCATAAATTGAAAGTACAATGAGTCCAGCAGTTTGATCCATCAAAGACATACAAGAACATTCAAAGTTGACCAATACAGAAAGTACTTGCAAGCAGAAGCAGAACTAAGGCGGTGCTGGCAGTGGCCAAGCCCTCCACGAAGTTCCAAGAGTTGACTTATATGTTATTCTTAATGATTTGGTGTAGCTCCCATAATTGATAAACCCATTTACCTTCTAGGTGTATGGTACTCCTAAAAGGGTATGAGAAATAAAAAAAGAAAAATTAACCAGTAGTTTCTAAGTCAGTCTCCTATAGAAGGGGTCGGAATCACATACTACCTATAGAAAAGGATAGAATTATCTCTTTAAGCCCTCTACATTCCAAACAAATAAGAAGCCTAACACAGCAGAGCATAAATAATAAAAATTGTCTTAAAAAGACTGTTAAGTTGTTATACAATCTTCCACTACTCTGTGGGCATATGTTAGTGAATAGAAATTAATGTTTCATTGGACCTAATTGGGACTGTAAATATGAATCAAGAAAATGAAATAATGGAAACAAAGTTATATACATATTGAATTTATATAGCATTTTAGAATTCAATGTTTAAATGGACACATATATCTGCGGACGACATTATACAGCTGAAGCTACAACATGCAAGTTGGGTCTTTTTTATCAGATGGTTTATTTTAGTGTGGTGCGAAAGAGGTAACATTTTTAGTATGCAAAAATCATGCAAAACCTATCATCTCTGCCTTGATAGCAGCCATCTCCTTTTTCCATTGCCTCCAAGATTCTGGCCCCAGTATGTGAAACTCTGCAGAGCTTCAATTGGGGAATCATGCAGGCTTTTCCCAAGTATAACTGCAATCATGAACAGCTCTCTCTCCCATTTAGAACTTGTGTTGCTCCCTTCATTACATGGCCTGATGCTTGATAGGCTCTTGCTCATAGTTATCTACATTTCCACCAACCAACGCCTCTCTTCAAGGCTTCCCTTCTAAATGAATACTGCCGAAAACTGGTAACCCAAGAAAATAAGAAAATAACTAATGGCTAATACTCAATGACCTTTTTTTATGCATTTATCATTAGTATTAGACTTTGTTTCCAATTTCAAGACCTATGGAAAAAAAAAAAGTGTGTCTACATTGTCCCCATGTTCATAAAGATTACATGCATATTCATTGAAATGACCCTAGAAATGCTCCCAAGTGTACTAGTACCCGAAATATCGAACTGATTAAGCCTACTACCTTCATACTACATACCAATACCACGAACCAAGGCATATCATGAAAAGAATAGCAAAGTAGGTCTGCTCTTTAGAAAACTGATACTTTCCATCTTGTTAAAGTGATATCCTTCAGAAAAATAATAGTGACATATTGCACTTTTATGAGTTAGAATTGCCATTAGAGTATCCTTGAATATCCAGGCATCCGCCTCACAAGCAAAATCCAAAAGTTCAGGGTAACCTGTTAAACACACTTAAGATTGAAAATATACTACAATCATACTACTACCTAACAACTCAACATTTCAGTGTAGCCTCGGCATTCATTTCATATTAAAATTAAATCTTAATTCTAGAATCCTGTAGATTGAGAAAAGCAAATACAAGGTTCAGGATAACCAGTTAAAATCACACTTAAATTTGACATTATAACATTGTCATCCTACTGCCCAACAACTCAACATTTCAGAATATAACCTTAGCATTCATTTTGCATTGAAAATCAAACCATGAACTCTATGATCCTAGTAGATTGAGAAGAGCAAACACAAGATGAAGATTGGGTAAGAGGGATAAAGCTAAAAGTAGACATGAATTGTATTCGGTTTTCAATTGCTTAATCCAAAAGTTATATAACTTTAGCATTGGTTTCATCCAAGAGCTAAGCAAAAAACTATTACAATTAAAATTAAAACCTGACTTCTCTGGACTAGGGATGCTAATGGGTTCGGGCCAGCCCGAAGCCCAATCGAGCCAGCCTAAAAAGGCTGGTTTTTAATCCACCCAATTAACCAATGGATCCAATTGGACATAAGTTTTTTGAACTTTTCTCAAATCGGGCTGGATTTGGACATGTCCAAACCCACCCAAAAATTAATCCAAACTACCAAATCTACAGTATTTACTAGCCATCCCAATACTCAAATGATCTCTGCATTCGCTCATTTCCATCGGACCATCACTCTCCTCTCACTCGCTCTTGCTTGAGATCATTTGAGGATTTTTTTTATTTTTTATTAAAAAGATTCAAACTTTAGTGTATTTTTTTATTGATTTTATTTGTATGAAACTTGTTCTTTAAAAAAAAAAAAAAAAAACTCAAACTTTAGTGTATTTTTTGATTGATTTTATTTGTATGAAACTTGTTCTTAAAAAAAAACTTAAACTTTAGTGTATCTTTTGATTGATTTTATTTGTATCAAATTTGTTTTTTTTGTTTTTTTTTTTTTTTTTTTTTTTTTTTTTTTTTTTAAAAGACTCAAATTTTAGTATATCACTTAATAGATTTTATTAGTATCAAATTTGTTTCTTTTTTTTTTTTGAAAAAAGACTCAAACTTTAAGCTTCATCCATGATTTATTTTATTTGTATCAAATTTTTTTGGTAGGATGGATGCATCATCTACAATGATTTTCTCGCAATGATGCATAAAAAAACTCCTGATTTTGGCGAGAAAGGTTTACAAAATACTATTAATATTGGTTTTAGAGATGCACTGAAGATTGGTTGAATTGGTAGCCAGCAAATTTTTTGACCTTTTTTCTGGTGTTGTCTGAAAATTTGTTGTAGATTTGTAATTATATTATGAGTAAGAAAATTATAAGTTTTCTCTATGCAAGTGTTATCATTTGTTTTCTCCCTCCTAACCAGTTAGAGAAACTTGAGATGATCACTATTATATTATATCATATTTTGCAAGTTGTATTTTATTTAATTCACAAGATTTGATAGCAACTATATATTCTATTGTTGGTGAAAATAATAACATATGAAGGGATTATGTGTTTGTGGGTAGGTGGATATGTGTTATTAAAGGCTTTATTAAAAATTAATTTATTTAAATGGGTTGTTACTACTGCTGATTTGGAGCATCTGGTTTAATTTCTTAGTGAATTTCTTTGGTAGAGAGTGGATAAAATAATGTTACTGTTGAAATCCTATCTATAGAAAAATCTCACTTGATTATAATAGTGATGGGTTGTCCAAAGCCCATTAGGCTAGGCTGGGCTTTTTTCACAATGACCAATTTGGACTTTGCATAAGTCTAAAGTCCAAAATTTTAATTTGGACAATGAATGGATCTGACTCGGCCCGATCCGGCCCAATTTATTATCATCCCTACTCTGGACTAATAGAACCACATTCTTACACGTGCTAAAAATAATTGCTACTACCACAATTGATTGGATGTAAGCGGTATGATTCGTTCCAATAAAAAGTAGAATCAACAACTGAACAGCAAACCCTCATTTAAAATCGAATCTTTGGCCAAGTGAGAGAGAGACAGAAAGAGAGAAAGATCGGTTACCGATTCCGGAGGCACCACCGGTGACGAGAGCCGACATGCCGGGCTTGAGCTCCATCGCTTAACCAGCTGAGATCGAGAGAACAGGCTAGAGATGACGTGGGGAGAGAGAAAAAGAGAGGGAGACAGGTAGGAGAAAGGCTAAATAAACATGATAGATGTATTATATAAGCAATCCCGCAGCATCGTGAAGGGGAGATGACGCCAGCAGAGTCCAATAGTTTTTTTTTTTTGGGTAAGGATTTGAATGCTGGCAATCGCTGGAGATGAAAAAAATTGAATTGAAAAATGAATGTGAAAGTGATCGACTGCGATTTGGTGAAGTGTTAAATTTATGCTATTGTTGAGGGCGGGGTTAACGATGGGAACATTCCGTTTTATATGTTGAGAGTAGACGGCTTAGCCGGCCTGAGAATTATATTAAAAAAATAAAAAAAATAAAAAAGGAAAAAAAGTATATCCCGAATCAAAACCATTTAAAAATTTCACCAGAAAAATAAAAGAAAAAGAAAAAAAAAATATCCCAAACTTTCACTCGGAAAGCCATTCTTGAAATAGTAAAAAATATTTGAGAAAGAAAACAAATTTATTTACAAGGTGAAATTAGGGATGAGTAAGTTCGGTTAAAATAGAAATAACCAGCCGAAACCAAACTAAACAAGCAAAACCGAACTGAAATGAAATAATTCAATCATTTTTTTGTTCGAACTTTGAAAACTGAAACCGAGCCAAACCAACCGAATTATTTAAAATTTTATATATTTATACACAAACATGTATAGTATCTATACATATATATGTGTACATATATAAATATACATATATGTTTATATATATTATAGATAATAAATTCAACACAAATTGCATGTCTTGAAAAGATATGCTTACTAAAACAAATAAAATTATAATTTTTAAACAATTTTTAGTTAAAATTTGGTTCTACCGAATCGAACTGAACAGAATAGTTCGATTGGATTTCGATTTCCATTCTTAATTAGTTTGGTTTTGCCAAAATTAGCACAAACTGAACTGAAACCGACTGACGTTGACCCCTAGGTGAGATTAGGTGTGCAATTGAACAGATAGTTTTATTTTGGATTAATTACAATAACTACTAATGTACTAATGTGAGTATAACACTTATAACTAGAGGTCAGCATGGGTCCATTTTGGTTTGGTTTTTATCAATTTTGATAAAATCAGACTGAACATATTAAGAATGGAAAACAAAACTGAATCGAACTAACTCAATTCGGTTCAATTATAACCGAATTTTGAAAAAAAAATATTTTAAAATTATATTTTTAATTATTTTAATAAGTATTTCAAAGTATCCAATTTGTGTTGAATTTATTATCTATGATATGTATATAAGTATATATATGTATCTTTATATATGTGTACATATATGTTTATATGTAACATGTTTGCATATAAAAATATAATTTTAAATAATTCAATTGGTTCGATTCAATTTCGGTTTTCAGAGCTCGAAACCTTTTCCAACCGAACGATTTGGTTCGGTTCGGTTTTGCTTATTTAGGTCAGTTTCGATCGGTTATTTTGGTTTTAAATGAACTCTACTCACTCCTACTTATAACCTCTAAAGAATTTTATTCGCAAATTGATCCCTCGGAACTTAATGGGGTTAGAGCATAGTTTGATACATTCACTTTTATTAAAAAAGAAGTGTACGAAATTCATTTAAATACAAAGTTACTCTCTCCTCCTTCCTTTTTACCTTCACTCTGAAGCTATTTTGCCTTATTTGAGATGAAGAGAAGAGATAGGCTAGCACTGAGTTACTAAGATTTTCTCTCTTTTCCTCTTCTTCCCCTTCCCTCTCCCTCTCCCTCTCCTTCTCCCTCTCCCTCTCTAAGAATCTTAAGCAATGATGAGTTTTATTTTGCATATTTTCTCTCATAATTTATCTTTTTTGTATATAAATAATTGTTATTCGGGTATGTTTAGTGTTTTTTATAGGTAATAAATGATTTGCAAGAAAGAAAAGATAAAGAAGCAAATTTGGTCGATACTTGAGCGATAGTCAATCATGGTGAAGAAAAAAAGTTTATGTACAACAGCAACAACTTCAAGAGCAATTTTGACAAAGATAAAACCTGACGACAAAATTTATGTAAGAGAAATCTATAGAGTTCTGAATTATCTAATGACACAAAAAACAACTCAATCTGAGTCATATGCAAAAGTCATAGTTATTTTACTAAAGTGCTACAGAATGGAAAATCTAATCTAGCAGGTTAAGGGTGTGCTGAAATTAATTTCAGATTTTGGAGCTGAAAAATAGTATTTTAAGCTATCTACTCTCAACCATTGTTTTGTGATAGATATGGATAGGATTTAGATTATATATATTGAGATTAGTTTGGGTTGAATTAGAACTACATCTTTTGTAGAGTATTATTTCTTTTTAGTTTTTGCACATCTTCTAATCTCCTATTTTTCTGCATTATTAAACTAACTGTTTGAGTAAATAGACAATTGAAAATAAAATAATGAACAAAAATATGCATAAAAGAAAATCTCTAAGTTCTAAGCATTGAAAAATTGTAAATGAAGTTTTATTGAATAAAATAAAAAGCTCCTCAAATTTATGGTTATGAAATTTTAAGTGCAAATTTAATTAACAATGTGATATTGAAATATACACATATATAGCTAATATATAAAAATGAAATATTATATTGATATTACCTTGATTTAGTTATCACTTGAGAAATTAGTTATAAACTAATGCTAAACATTATCATAATCAATAGGAATAATTAATTTGTGACCACCTATTATAATAACACATTTAGTATATCTATCTATAATTATAAGATTATAACCACTATGATACCAAATTCCAAATTTTCAAAGATATTTCTGACATACAAGAATTGCAAAAAAAAAAGAAAAGAAAAAAAGAAAAATCTAATAGCTATGCCTCCACCAAATTTGTCAAAACAAATCGAAAATCACAATTCCAATTAAAGGACTGTAAACAAAGTCCATCCTTCTTTAATTTTATCTCTTCGCACATTTTTTAAAGTCAAAGATTTATTTCAGTTTTCAAATTATTTTGATTTTTTTTTTACTTTGTCCAGGTTTTGGATTTAAGGGACAGACATGAGTTAATCATAGAGATCACTCTTCACAAATACTAAATATGCATATTTAATTTAAATTTATTAGCAAATGTAAAAATATGACCAATATTATGTAACAAAAATTTATATATTTTATAACTTATTTTAAACATATAAAATTCTAAAAAATATGTTACTAAAGTTAGAATAACCTCAAATCTCTAACCTCATTTATTTGTTAAAACAATCCCATTTAAACTCCTAACTATTTGTCATATTTTCTTCTCCCAATATTACATCATCCTTTTCAAATAAAAAATACTAAACCATCTCTTTTCTATCTACATTCAAAAATAAATTTTCCTATCAATAATGAAGAACAAACATAAAGTTAAAGATACGGATCTAATTGTTTTAATTTTTTAAATTTTGTCATACTTTTATTAAACCATAGTATTATTTATTTTTTAATTCTTTTTCATTTTACACTATCATCTAATAGCTTATTTTTCTGCATTATTAAAAAATTTGTTTGAGTAAATGGGAAATTAAAAATAAAATAAATGCATAAAACAATCTCTAAATTCTAAGTATGAAAAAAACATAAAGGAAGTTTTATACTTTCTTAATCATTTTCTATATTTTATAAGATAGAGAAAATGAATGGTTCAATTACACAATATCATGGATTGTTATCTCCCTAAGTTAATCTAACTGAATATATCATTTATTTTCGATGTCCCTTTAATAGCTTTGAGAATTCAAAAAGAAAACAGTAATTAGAAAATTGGAGAAAAAATAGTTGGGTCTTTTCTATTTTTTTAAGAGTTTTGAAAATTTAAAATTCTTTAAACTCCCTTAAAAAATTGATTGGAACTTAGGAAAAATAAAACATAAAAAGATGAGAATTAATATTCTCAACCATTTGTTATTTCTTTAAAATGTTGCTTAACCTACAGTATCATATGAATTACTTACAAAAAGAATGTATGAATAGTAATCTAAATATTTGTTAAATACTTTAAAATTCTATGGATATTTCTCTTCTTTAATCACAAAACAATCTTTTTATGATTTGGTTCAAGATCATTTTTTTTTTACAACAGTTAGGAATAACTAAGAGCTCAAAGGCATGTGTTTAACTCTTTTTGTTTTCATATTTAGTTTTAGATTTTTCTGAACTATGATATATATTTTTTTTCTTTTAGATTTTATTTATATTCATAACAGGGAGAAGATAATATCTAATGAAAAAGTGTGAGAAATAAACTAATTTTAGTTTTAAAAAAAATAAAAATCTAGGATGAGCAATTTTTATGTTAGAAAAATTGCTAAATATATAAAATTTATAAATTCTAAAAAAATGTTCCATTTTTAGATTGAGAATAGTTTGTAATTTATGAAATAATAATACACATTCTTACTATTACAAATTAAATGTCTAATAATTATCAAATATTCTCAATCTAAATATAGAATATTATTTTTATAATCTACAAATTTTAATAGATAAAACAAGTTTTCGGTTGAAGAAATTGCTCATTCTAGAATTTTCATATTTCTTTTTATCTAAAATTTAAAATTAGTTTCTTTCTCACTCTTTTTCATCAAATTTTATCTTCTCCTTGTTATGAGGATAAATAAAGATTAAAAGAAAAAACAGAATATCATGGTTTAATAACATCTAAAACTAAATATGAAAAAAAAAGTTAAATAAATACCTTTGAGTTCTTTGTTATTCCTTGCTATTGTAGAAAAACTCTGATTTTGAATCAAAAAGTAAAAAGCTGGTTTTATGATTAATGAAGATAAATAATAAATATAATTTTAAATCATTTATTTGATGTTGCAAATTACTATCGATACACTCTCTTTGTAACTAAATCTTATGATACTGCAGATTAAGCAACATTTCAAAGAAATAAAGAATGGTTGGAAACATGAATTCTCATTTTTCATTTTGCCTAAGTTCTAACCATTTTTTTAAGGAGTTTAGGAATTTAAAATTTTCAAAACTCTAAAAAATAGGAAAGGCCCAATCATTTCTTCTCCAATTTTCTAATTACTATTTTTTAAAATTTTTTTGAAACTATTAAAGGTCATCGGAAAAATGATATATTTAAGAAGATTAATTTATGGGGATAGCTAACCATAATATTGTGTAATTAATCTTTCATTTTTCTCTCTGTATTTTGAAAAAATAGAAAACTATTAAGAAAACTATAAAACTTCCTTTATCTTTCTTCAATGCTTAGATATTAAAGATTTTCCTTTATGCATAGTTTTGTTCTTTATTTTATTTTCAATTGCCTATTTACTCAAACAATTTGGGAGTTTCCTAAGGAGCACACCATTTTTCCTAGTGAGCCCACTTTATAACTATCCGGAGTTTGAGCCCGGACAAAAAAAACACAAAGAAGTGGGCTCACTAGGAAAATTGGTGTGCTCCTTTGGAAACTCCCAACAATTTGTTTAATAATGCAAAAAGATAGGAGATTAGAAGATAGGTGCATAACAAAAAAAAAAAATTAAAAAAGAAATAATATTGTGGTTTATAAAATATATAACAAAATTTTAAAAAAATAAAATAATTTGATCCATAACTTTAAGTTTATGTTTATTCTTCATTATTGATGGGAAAATCTATTCTTAAATATAAACAGGAAAGAGATGGTTTAATATTTCTTACTAGTGAAGAATGTTGTAATATTAGAAGAAGAAAATATGACAAATAGTTTGGAGTTTGAATAGGATTGTTTTAAATGAAAGAGGTTAGGAATTTGTTGTTATTCTAACTGATATTAGTGATTTATTTTTTTACAATTATATATTTTAAAAGTAAGTTATAAAATATATTAAGCTTTTGTTACCTAATATTTCTCATATTTTTACATTTACTCATAGATCTTAATAAAAGCTGCTTATTTGCTATTTGTGGATAGTGGTCTCCAGTACTCAACTCCTGTCTGTTCCTTAAATCCAAAGCCTAACCCAAAAAATAAAAAAAAGAAAATAAGAAAAGAAAAGTTGAAAACTGAAACAAATCTTTGATTTTCAAAAATGGATAAAGAGAGTTAATTAATAAAGAGATGTACTTCGTTTGCAATCCTTTTATTGGAGTTGTGATATTTGATTCACTTTTACAAAAATGGCAGAGGCGTGACTATAAGATTTCTCTCTTTTTCTTAATTCTTGTGTGTCAGAATTACCATTGAAAATTTGTAATTTGATATCAAAATAGTTATAATCTTATAATTATAAATAGATATACTAAATGTATAATTATAGTGGGTAGTTACAAATTAGTTATTCCTATTAATTATTATAATACTTAGCATAAGTTTATAACTAATTTCTCAAGTGATAACTAAAGCTAAGTAATACGAATATCATATTTTAATTTTATAAATTAGTTATATATATGTACATTTTAATATCACATTGTAAATTAAATTTGCACTTAAAATTTCATGACCATAAATTGAGGAGCATTTTATTTTATTTATATTACTGAGATAAAAAGGTGAGCAGTTTAGAAAAATTATTTATAGTTTTTCTTTTATAAACTACATGTTTGATCTTTTCAAGAACAATTCTTGGCATGCATGACCTATCATAATGGTAGTTTCTTATTTCTCGGGTGGTAGTTACACAATTTATTTTTTGTTTTAAAGATTTTCCTCTTTTTAATGCTATTAGTTATTAGGCACGTTGTATATTTTGGGATTGATATTTTATATAAATTTGAAAAATATCTGAAATTAGGAAAGCCCCATCTTGATTTTATCCTTTTTTGTTGATTTTTCTTTATTTTCTAAATTAAAAATCTTTTCTCTTCTTTTGTGCTAATAATATAGAAGATAAGAATATAGAAGACTAGGTCAAGCCGTATAAACAATGGGACGATAGTTTTAGAAATAAAATTGACCTTGCAGTTAGCAGTTGCTGTCAGGTCTATAGTCGAATGGATAGCTCCAAATGCTATCTTAAAGAATTCCTAACTTAATCAAAATACTAAATCTACATTGCAAATTTAGACCATATAAGTCAAGTCGGATATGGATTTGGTGCTTATTGTATTTTTAACTGTATCTGATACGCTTGAGAATATCCACATATAGCATAATAAGCACCAGCGCATTCACTGGGAATTATACCTATCCATTTTATTCCGTTCAATACAAACATATCCCAGTTCTTCGAGTTTATTCAGCCTAATACCTCCATCTCAAAACACACATCTTCTTTACTCACGAATCTACTTGTAGTTTTAGTGAACATCATTTGATTCATAAATGATCACTGAAAAATGGACAATTAAAAGATTTGTTTTCATTGAATATGGATGCAAGTTTTGTAATGTCATTGCTTCCAAGGGTGCTTGAAAACTCTGATATAGTTATTGCATTAACAGACTTTTATAAAATTATCAAATCCTAACATGTAACAAGTACTCGATGTTTAGAATCTAAGTTATTAATACATACAGCTAGATGGAGATCAGATTTGATTATGAAGATTAGATTTGGATCTTATTAGAATTTTGGGATATTATAAGAATATTTGATTGGATTTTTTTTCTATTTTATTAGGATATTTGATTAAGATTTTAGATTCTATTAGGAATTTATTTTGTTAGGATCTTCCTATATATTCATATTTTATATGAAGTATTGGGATAATGAATAATATTTGAAACGTATGAGATAATTTTTATGTGGATTCGCTTTAACCAAATCTTTCCACTTGAACTTATGGAGAGTGGATGTGGATTCGCCTGGGTGGATGCTTAAATATTTGTAAATTCTTCCCTAATTTATCTGTTTATTCCCCATTTATCCAAAACCCCCAAATCTCAAAACCCTAACCCTAAATTCACTTACGTTCTGCATCAAACTTTGTATCAGAGCCTAGATTTTTATCTCCATCGTCTTCCTCCCATCTTCATTTTCTTTATTTTATTTTTCTATTTTATTTTTTTTTAAAAAAACATCTCCATTCAGATCTGCTTAAAAAGAAGAAAAGAAAAAAAAGAGAAAGAGGCCGATCCCCAAAAAAAAAAAAGAGAAAATGAAAAGAAGAAAACTTACAGATCTGGAAAAAAAAAGGAGAAGAAAGAAACAAATCAAGGAAAAAACCAACTGTGAGCATTCGGATCTGTGAAAAAAAAGCCTTACAGATCCGAAGAGAGAGAGCGAGAGAGAAATTCTTCTTCTTCTTCTCCTCTCTTTCTCCCCTGACCCGTCCCTTCCCCTCGAGACCTTCTTCTTCTTCTTCTTCTTCTTCTTCTTTTTCTAATTCTTTCTCTCCAACTACAGCCACCCAAACACTCAACTTCTTTCTCGTCTTCTTCTTCTTTCTCTCCCTCAACAACAACACGACAACCCCAAAACTCCATCCATCTTCATCCAATCCTCCACCACCCAAGCCCTCAACCACTGCATCTCCTCCTCTAACCCAACAATTGCCACAATTCACCATATCTCATTTTCCTTCCGCAACAGCATCATTACCACCCACTGCACCTCTCCCATAGCGCCACCCGCCACCCGATCTACTTCTCCAGATCACCACCGTCTCTCAACGCCTTCCGCCCCCCTCCGCAACCAGCAGCAGTGTCATCTCCAGCAGTAGCAGTAGCCCTCCTCGGCAAACTCTGCCCTCAAGTCTCGTCGCCATCGTGACCATCGCGGCCACTACTACCTCCTTCCTCACTGTCTACCGCCCTCAATGCCATTTCCACCACTTCTGATAGCCACCACATCCTTCAAAACTGCTGCAATTCTTACAGCCGCTATAAGGAATGAGAGAGAAGAACAATGGATTTAATTTGGGTTTGGACTTATTGATTTGGGTCTGATTTGGATCCAATTATTTAGACCCGTACCCAAGAAGGAAGAAAAGAAGAAGTTAGACCCGACCCACAAATCCAGACCCAATTCATTTAAATTTCAATTCAATGCAGCAATATATGCCCTCTTACAGTGCATACCTGTTTATAGTGTAGACCTATTAAGGGGAAAAGTAGTGATTTGAAGTCTATTCAGAATTTAATTTGAGCCAGATTCGAAGCGTTGTATTTCTAGACTTATTTCCAACATTTGTGGCAGAATCTTAGAGCTCTTCAGCAGGCGAACCATCTTCCAGAGACTCCAAGAGCTACTACAAGTGCACAAATTTTTTCGGTTTTGGGTAATCTCTAAACTAACCAATTTTCTTCAGCAAAATTTTACAAATTATCTTTGTAAAATTATGCACAAAATTGTTAGTTAGAATTACTAATATTACTTTCCAACTCATTGCTTGCGTGCATACACAATTTTATGGTCCATTTCCTTGCATTTTAGAGACTAAACCTTTAGGAATTTTATTTGATCATATAGTGCACACATAGAATTGGCCGAGTCTAGGAAATTGCATATACTTGTTTGATTGCATGCTTCTTCGTACTGGTAAAGTGACTATCCCAAATTCTAGTACTATGGAGGACAAGTTAGAAATCATAATAAAACAATTAAAAACTGTCAATGAATAATTAGAAGAATTTAAAGTTGTTAATAAATGATTGGATTCACTAGAACAACAAATGGGCGACCTGGAAGAATGTAATAGTCAAACTTATAGGAATGAATATCTTGAGAGAAATCACGATCAATATGGAAGACAAAGAGATCAAAATAAAAAATATAGAGATAAGAGTGTCCCGAGATCTAGGCGCATTGAGGATGACATCATACGTAAGATAAACGTAGAAGCTCCTATATTCAATGGCACTCACGACCTAAAGTCTTTAGTGATTGGCTTGCGGACATGGATTACCATTTCAATTGGTACGACATGTCCGAAGAGCGTAAAATACTATTTGCTCGGATGAAACTTACAGGGTTAGTTAGAATATATTGGGTTTCTGTAGAAAGAGAGCGTGAGAGATATCTGAACGCGATAGAAATTTGGAGTGATATGAAATCTAGATTTAAAGAGAAGTATCTTCCAGATACATTTAGACGTCGTCTCTTAGATTGGTTGTACAATCTTCTCCAAGGGAGCATATCGGTCCAAGAGTATATGACTCAATTTGATAAGTTGACACTTCGTTGTGATTTGTGAGAGGACTAACACCAGGTGATATCTAGATTTTGATCTGGACTGTGCGCTGACATATAACGATCCATGCATATTCATTCCCGGAATATAAATTCCCTTGCACAAACTTGTTAGCTAGCAGAAAATATAGAACACTCTCTTAAATTTTCTACTGACCGCAGACTTGCTCCTAAACCTGGGAAGCAGTCCAAATGCCTTTCTGAAGACAACATGAAACCTAACACTCAAACCAACAAAGATTTTAAGGGAAAAGTCATAATGGGTGAGTCTTTTAAAAATGGCACAAAATGTGTAGAGTGCCTTAAGTGTCATGAGTATGGTCACATAATTTCACAGTGTTCCACTAGAGTTTTACTCATGGAAGAAGGACAAAACAATGATAATGATCTTGAGGAAGAAGTGTATAAGCCGGTAAGAAATGCTAGTGAGTCAGATGAGGACATAGTCATTTCAAATATTTGCGTAGGTATCGTTAGGTGTCTTTACACTAAAACGAAAGATGAGGATTGGAGTAGATCTAGCATTTTTACTACATACGTCATACATGAAGGGGAGAGTTATCGAGTGATGATTGATAGAGGTAGTTGTGTAAAAATAATCTCAAGAACAACTATTGAGAAGATAGGCCTCAAAACTGAACTCCATTCACAACCATATAACGTAACATGGTTAGATAAAACTACTCAATCTATTACCCAATATTATCTAGTGTCTATTCAAATGTCTAGCTATGAAGACCAGTTTTGGAGCGTTGTGTTAGATATGAACACCGCACATATTTTGCTCTGTAGGCCATGGTTGTATGACCTAGATGTGATGAGTTTCGGCAAATCAAACACATATATATTTAAATTTAATGGAAAGAAAATTATATTGAAACCCGCACCACCTAAGTCTAGTGATAAGAGCCCAAAGAGCGAAAAATTACAGGCCAGGTGCACAAAAAGTCTCTTCGTTTGGTAAGCCGATTTTAATTCCTCAAGGAGTGTCTAGAGGAGAGATTAGTGTATGTGATAATCTCTCTAGGAAAGTCTCCTAGTCCACCTGTTGCTTACCCTCCTGAGATTCATCAAATCTTCATTGATTTTCATGATATCATACCCGATAAGTTACCTGATGAACTCCTCCCCTTGGGGACATCTAGCATGATATTGATTTCACACCAGGTTCTAGTTTGTCCAATTTACCTCATTATAAGATGAATCCGGTTGAGCATGCTAAGTTGGGGAGACAGGTCGATGAGTTATTGCGGAAAGACTTCATTAGAGAGTGTTTGAGTTCTTGTGTCATTCCTGCTCTACTCACACGTAAGAAAGATGGTAACTGGAGAATGTGCGTTGACAGTCGCGCCATCAATAAAATCACCATCAAGTATAGGTTTCCCATTGCTAGACTTGATAATTTATTGGATATGATAGTTGGTTCTCAAATCTTTTCAATGATAGATTTTTGAAGCAGATATCATCATATTCGTATCCGTGAGGGTGATAAATGGAAAACTGCCTTTAAGATTAAGGACAGATTGTATGAATGGTTAGTCATGCTCTTTGGTTTATCTAATGCGTCCAGCACATTTATGAGAGTTATGACCTATATACTGCATCCTTTCTTAGGCAAGTTCGTTGTTGTCTATTTTAACGTTATTCTCGTTTTTAGTCGAACCCAAGAAGAACATCTTTCTCATTTGACATATTTTTAGAGACTCTCCCCAAAGAGAAACTGTTTATCAAATTGAATAAATGTGCATTCTTAGTTTTCTCTATTCATTTCCTTGAGTTTATTGTCTCCAAAGGCATAGTAGCAGTAGACTCTAATAAAGTTAAGATCATAAGAGAATGGCCTACTTCTTGTACGATACATAAGGCCAGGAGTTTCCATGATCTTACCACATTTTATAGAAGGTTTGTTAGGGGATTTAATACCATCATACCTCCAATCACTAATTATCTTAAGAAAGGGGAGTTTCAATGGACTAAATCTACTGCTCATACTTTTGAGGAGACAGAAGAAGTTGACTACTGCTCCGTTCCTTCACCTTCTAGATTTTTTGAAGGTTTTGAGATAGCATGTGATGCATCAGGCATAGATATAGGTGGTGTTTCGAACTAAGAAAATCATTCTATTGCCTTTTTTAACAAAAAATTGAATGAGACGAAATAGCGGTACAATATTTATGATCGAGAGTTTTATGCAGTAGTGCAATGTTTGCATTATTGGCATCACTATTTACTACCAAAAGAGTTCATTCTATATTCAGACCATCAAGCTCCGCGTTATATCAATTTCCAAAAGAGAGTAGGACACCTACATATCAAGTGGTTTGAGTTTATTCAGAAGTATAATTTTATACTCAAACATTATGCTAGAACTAAAAATAAAGCTGCTGATATATTAAGTAGAAAATTTTGCACTTTACAGACAATGAGTACAAAAGTTATTAGATTTGAGCAAATCATCCAAAACTATCATACTTGTCGAGACTTTAGTGACATTTACACATCTTTGACACATGATTCTCCTACTATAGTAAATGGCTTCATTATTATTGATGGTTTTTTATTTTAAGGTACCTGTCAATGTTTTCCTAAAGCTTTTTTGCGTAATCATTTTATTTGGAAAATGCATGCGGGAGAGATCACTAGTCTTTTCGGTCAAGATAAAACTATCATTTTTGTAGAGGACCGATTTTATTGGCCAAGAGTTAAACGTGATGTTATACGAGTTGTGTTGCATTGTCGGGTTTGTTAGGTATCTAAGAGTAGAAAGCAGAATATATAATTTTACACACCATTACCCATAGCTTTTACACTTTGGGAGCACCTTAGCATGAATTTCATTTTAGGAATCTCTCGTACACTTAGAAAACATGATGCTATATTAGTTGTGGTGGATAGATTTTTCAAGATGGAACTTTTATTTCTTATCACAAGACTTTAAATACCTCACATTTTGCGCACTTGTTCTGTAAGGAGGTAGTCCGTTTGCATGGCCTTTCTAAGTTGATTGTTTTTGTCAGAGATGTTCAGTTTATGAGTCATTTTTAGCAAACTCTCTAAAAGAAAATAGGTACCATACTTAAGTTCTCCACCGCTTATCATCGACAGATAAATAGTAGACAAAAGTCATCAATCGTAGTTTAGGAGACTTGCTTCGATATTTAGTGAGTAACCATTTAGTCACGTGAGATCTTGTTTTGCCTATAGCGGAATTTGCATATAATAGCTCGGTCAATAGGTTTATTTGGGATGAGTCCATTTGAGATAATTATACGTTATAAGCCTAGAAAACCTATAGATCTTCTTTCCCTCCCCATAGGTGATATGACCTAGCGCCTCAGTTGAGTCTTTTGCACAGCATTTGCATGATTTGTATGATCATATTCATCGGCAAATAGCAATTAGTAATGACAACTATAAGTTTACAGCAGATTCACACAAATGACTGCATGAATTTGCAGTTGATGATAAGGTGATGGTTAGAATGCGTCCAGAGAGGTTCCCTCCAGGAGCCTTGAAGAAACTTCATACTCAATGTATGGGCTCCTACCGAGTTTTAAAGAGGATTTGTTCTAATACTTATGAGTTTACGATTCCCTACAATCTCGGGATCAATCCATTTTTAACGTCGAGGACTAACTCCATATCATACTCCATTTGATTATCCTGCAGTTATTTCAGATCTACCATCATCAGTTTCGCCAGAATATTGATATTTTTCCATCCGTACACCGTCTCTCTCTGCTCCATGGAAGCGTCATCTAGACCAGATTGAAGACATTCTGGATGATTAGATTATTTTGACTGCTGATAGTGGATATCAGCATTATTTGGTGCACTGGTGTGGACATCTAGACTCAGATTGTACTTGGTTGCGCACCGAAGAAGTCTAACAGCTTGATATGGATTTGTTTAATGATTATCGCTTTCGTCATTTACTGGAGGTTCATGTTTCCAAGCCGAGGAGAATTGATGGAGAATATATTTGAATCTAGAGATTAGATTTGAATCTTGTTAGGATTTTGGAATATTATTAAAATATTTGATTGGATTTTTGATTTTATTAGGATATTTGATTATGATTTTGGATTCTATTAGGATTTTATTTTGTTAGGGTTTTCCTATATATACATGTTTTGTATGAAGTATTGGGATGATAAATAATATTTGAAAAGTTTGAGATAATTCTTACATAGATTTCGCTTGAGCCAAATCTTTTCTCATAGATTCGTAGAGAGTGGGCATGGATTCGCCTGGGTGGATTCCCGAACCCTTGTAAGCTCTCCTCCAATTTATCTGTTCACCCCCAATTTCTCCAAAAATCTCCAAATCTCAAAACCCTAACCCTAAATCTGCTTATATCCTACATCACAGATACTCGATCTAACTTGCACATTCGGTACAATTGGGGCATGTGTTGAGAGTTGGCATCTTATGAGCGGCAATGTACAGAAATAAAACGAGTAATATTCGGTTACAATATGATCTTCCAAGACCTGGGGACAACCCGAACGGGCGAGTTGGCAAGCAATTCTTGCATCCACAGAGCTCCACTGGGAAGTATAGGATTAACTCCTGCGGATATGTGTGATCATTGGACGCAACTGGCAATATTCTTGGACTCTTGAGCTTCCACTTTATCTAAAGGTAAAACCTATTCATTCCTTTCTCTCTTCCTGATAACTCAGAATCCGTTGATCAGGTGAAGCCCACCTTCTCTTCTTGTTAGCACGGATGAATCGGTTACTCCTTGTTCCTACTACTACTACTGAGTAGAGGACATTTAATTCACAGACCGTCGATCATCTAATAGTGAAAGTTGGCCGTCAGCTGGTGTAGATACCAGACCCCCTCATTACCGTGCTTGTGACTCTCACTGCATGCGGCTCGCACAAAGACTTTGTCATCCATCACGAGCCTTTTTATTCCACCTTTCCTCTCCAATTCTCGATCAAACGTCGCATTCCTCAGCTTCGAAACAATTGCGCTCATAGTAATGACAAAAACTGTTGCTTGCTCTTTCTTTCAGAACTGTCGTGCGCTCAACGATGGTGATTCATGCTGAAAAACTACAGGGCTAATGTCGGGGAGCCCCTTTCTTTGTTCTATTTTATTGGCGAAATTACTCGATTTTGTGATTTCCGTCATAATGGATAAAGCACCTCTTTCCGTCAGAAGCTGTGTTAGCCCTTCGAACCGACTGCTTCTCGATCTCAACTGCCTCTTGGCCCCTGAGCCGGAGTCTGCCCCCCATTGGGCTCATGGACGCATGAAGATAATATGCGTGCCTAGTCAGCTGACAACGACATCAGGTAATATGCATACGAAGCAACAAAAGCAGATCCTCATTTCGAGAGGTTGTGATCAAGGTGTTGTTTTGTGCCGTTTTGGTCCTCTAGTTGGGGTTGATAATTCTGTTTGTTTTATTTTCATGATGCTAGAGATTTGATCGAAATCTTATGCATCAAAGTTTGAAGTTTTGTATAAAATAGTTTGGAGGATGGTAGGATTTTAGCAAGTAATTCGAAAATGGTGTCAAAGCAAAAAAGGCAGGTCTCCTATGGCTTGTCGGCTTCAAAGTTTGCTAGCTGTAGTTTATTTCAAGTTATATTTAGTGATCGGGAAATTTAATTTGAATATTTTTTTGATATTTTTAGCGGAATTACTTAGTCCCGTTGATATCATATCTTGCACGTGAAAGGAAGGATTTAGGTAAAAACTTCTAACATTGTCACAACGAGATACTTTAATTTGGATAACAATACAACCGTGTTCTCAAAAAAAATGAAAAAAAAATAACCTTATCCTCAATAACAAAAATTTGTAGCTCGATAAAGTTTACTGGAAATGTACTGTACCTTAATTTGGTTTCAAGTTCTCAGAATTTCATTTTGTACTATGACAAGGCTTTCTCTTGTCTATAGTTTTTTAGCCGGGAGACCCATGGGAAGTTCTAAATGCGCCACATTTTACTTAGTGAGCGCCACATCGTAAAGTGATTTACAACATGGGGGAAAATGGTGCTCACTAATTCAAATATGATGTGCATTTAGAATTTCCCGAGATCCATACTATTTATAAGAGAGTTGACATTAAATATACAAACAGTTCTGGATGTTATCAAATTTTTTGTGAATTTTCCTTCGTAAGCAATCTTATAATGATAAGAAAAGGCTTAATTAAATGATGATCATGACGATGATGTATAACATATTAAGTTGGAATTTCATTTTAACTTTAGGATATGTTTATATACAAAATTGAGTTGTCACTTAGTCTTTTTTTTTCCTGATATTTTTAAGGTTGTAAAAAGTCCTAACTGACTGTACGTACTTACTTTAGGTTGTAGTTAATATTTTTGTCTTCAAAATTTAAATATTTTATTTGAAGGTAGCTAACTTTTTTTTTAAGCTAAAAGGTGAGAGAGAGATATTTTCCATATTTCATTAATAAGGTAATAATGAACAAGCGTTACAAATATCTACTTTACAGTCTTGTATGAAAACAGGAGAGAGAAAATACAAAGGTTTCAACGATATTTGATGTTAAGTCTCATCCAATCCCAACAAAAATTATATGTCCACTTTAGGCATGTAATTTAAATTTCAAAGCTGACATTCTCATAGAAAATCTCTGTAAGCAGGACTCCAAATAGATAATGAAAATTGAATTCTCAAAGATTCACTGATGTAAGTGGAATTTGATACTTTACGGCGTACAAGCTTACTTGAAAATTTAATCACTTTACTATTATGGAACTACTGCACTCGCAACATTTTGTGCATTGTAAATTGAATCCTTATGATGAGTCTAATACCTTATGCTTGGTAAATTCTAATTTAAAACTATATTTAGTTCATTATAAATGGAGAGTTTAGAGTCGTTGAGGGCCGCAATCTTAACCTTTAATACTAATTATTAGGGAGAAATATTGGACCCTCTTAAAAGCATAATGAGTTTTAAATACAAAGTTGAGAACCAATTTAATCCAAACATTTAAGTTGATGAATAGAGACTCCAATTTTGTATTTAAACTCATTAACTCATCTTGTTCTATCCGATATGAGACTATATTTACATATGAACTCCTAACATATGCCAAGCCTTAAAAGTATAAACAATGGATATAAATTACTGTCATATTACCGCGGATACACATATTTCAAAAAGACAACATGAGCCAATGTAAAGATTTATTGAATTCATATGAAAATCAATGTCGGATATAGGAGACAAGTCAAAAATTTATTTAAATTTTGATTCAAATCTAAACATATGATATAAATAGAAGTAAACAATATCTTATTTATTGGGGTACTACGAAAGTAAATGAGAAAAAAGACTCATCACACTTTAAAACTAGAAGTCTATATAATTCTTTCACTTTTCCCAACATACACTTCCAAGTTTGATGGTTCTCCTTTTTTAGTTACCTACAACTCAAAATCGTTTGGACCTACCAAATCAAGATCATTAGAGTGACCCAGCAATAATAATACACATGCATGCTATATATAGATCAATATGAATTTAAATAAAATAGTAAATATCATAATAGTATCACAAAAATCTTAATCTTGAAAAGGGTGTGAAACATGAATTAAATTATACTTGTCTTGAAGAGTATAACAATTCAACCAGTAGTAGTAAAAACATGTCTTGAATAGTATTGGAATATAATATGATAATATAAAGTTATACGAAACAATAAAATAATGAGAGTATCACAAAATATAAATGTTAAAGAGGGTGTAAAATATGCGTTAAATTATACTTGTATTGAAGAGAACAATAATTCAACTAATAGTAGTAGAAATATGTCTTGAATAATACCGGAAAGTAACATGATAGCATATAATTATAGGTACATATAATTCAAATTGTATTATATTATTGTTTTTGTGCATTAAATAGAACTAACAAGAGAAATTGTGCAACATACTTTACATGTATCCCATCCATATCTAGAATCACGACTATAATTCTCAATAGGAGATAACATGAGGTACTTAAAAGGAACATATATGAGCATAAAATCGAAGCATATGGCCTTAACTGATGATGACCCAGTAGTCATTCAAAACTTCCTAAGTTAGGTTCCTCTATGTTGTAACCACATAATACTACAACTCCCAAAACATGTGTACAGTTTCTTCTTTTAGTTTCTCCTTAAACTCCATAATTTAGTTTTTTATATGTTTAATGTATAAAATAATTATGCTAACATGTAAAGGAGAGTAGAAAGTAATATACTAATAGGATGATCTAGATCAATGCAAGGATCAAGCTATTGCAAATAAAGCATAAAATTAAAAATATGAAATCTATGAGATTTCATATTGATAGCTATAAATTGTTTCTTTACATCAACAAAGCAATAAAGCCATAGATCATCTTATAATATTAAGTATATAACTTCTCGTTAATGTACAATACATAAATCTCAACAAGACTAAATTGAAAAATTTTATGTCCAGGACAATACCATTCAAAATTATAAGTTACTTAATTTAGTTTAAAGTGTAAAGATCATTTCATCCAATTTATTTTTTAGGTATAATTTATAAGAAAAAATAAGGAAGTGAAATTTTACATTCATGTTGTAAGACAATAGTTATAATATCTCAACTATAATAAAATCTTTTACTAATTGGTTAAGTCTGATTATTTATGAAATTAAATAAAAGGACAAAGTATTGAGAAGTGCAAGAAACTCATGTGTTTTTTAAAAACATTTTGCTATTTTTGTAGAGAGTAGAAACCTTGAAAAATAACAAAACAATGGAATTAAATAAATTTATTAGATAATCTTATTAGTAAATAAAAAGAAATAAATCTCCGAAGGCATGAGTTTTTTGCTAAATCAAGTTATAAAATTATATGATAATTAACTTAATAATAATATAATGTGAAGCATGCATAAATGAAAGTAAAGTTCAACCTTGAATTTATTCAAAAATGTACAATGATACATGAAAAACTTTGACTTTTAAGAAAATAAGAATTTACAAAGAGGTCAACAATATTCATTGTTTAAACTATATGCATAAAGTAACAAAGAACTAAGGTTTTTTTTTTTTATCTTGAATTGAAGTATTAAGTAAATATAATGCAACTTCATTATGGTCTGAAACACTCAAAACAAATAAAAAAGTAAGTAGAAGTACAGTATTTGCAAAATCAAGACACTATTTTCTTCAACAAGTAATATGACAATTTGTTATAAAATATAAAGATAATCCAAGATAATAAATCCTACAATATGATGCTCCAAAAAAATATACTATCATTTAAAGTGACATCTTTAATGTTAGGAAAAATTCATATAATTTTTTAATTGGAATAATAGAGGAGAATAGAGATTAAAGTAAACATTTAAAATAGCAATACTAGAAAAAGATTTTAGAAGATTAAGTAATGAAAACAAATAAAACCCAAAGTAAATGCAACCAAAAGCTATACTACAAGTTGGTTTTTTAAAAAAAAAATTGAAGGCTTAAAAATTTGTTACTTAACTATGTTCATACTTCCATGGAAAGATAATAAAATTTCTAAACATTCTTAGAAATAAAAAATAAAAAAATTTACTAGATGTATTACATCTACTTGCTTTATAAGCAGTGCATCATCATGCATGTCATTAAGAGGGAAAAAACATAAAAAAATTATTTTTTATTTTTTTAATATTGGACTTCAAAGAGAATTGCATCCAATAAGAGGTCAAATAGAGAAGGACAAGAGGGATTTACAACGAAAAGAATTTGTATGGAACCAATAAAAAATATTCAATGAAAATATGGCTGAATATAGTTTCTGGGCCCCTCCTGATATTTAGACAATAATATGAATGTTTCTTTTTTTTGAAAAGTAATAATTTATCTTCTTAATTGATTGAAATGTAAATGAAATGAAATTTTTTTTATAGAATTACCCATGTAAATTTTTTTTTGGGAAACTTCTTCTTTCTTTCTCAATTAAACTTGGACCAATACATTAATAGCGTTAACAAGTTGATCATAATATTTTTTTTTTATCAAATATATTAATTATATGTTTAAAATCATGCAGTAATAAATGAACTATAATTATGTGAATACAGTAAAGTTATATTTAAAAACTACATATTTCGCATAAACTTGAATAAAGTAATCCCAATGTTTAGTTAACTGAAATTAAATCACACGCATACACACATTATATTGACATATCACCTAGATTTATAGCACATATCATATAAAATCATAGTCATAAAATCATGTGTATGTCTGTACTTATTTTTTTTCTTTTTCAAATAAACTACAAATTGATCAATGTAAAAGAACAAGAAAAAAAGATGGAGAAAGTACTTATTTATATTCATATTTAAGAATTACTATATATAAAAATTATTCAAGAAAAGTTGGATTTCTACTTGCTTCTGTTTATAATCAAAGTTTAATATGCATGAAAATTATTCGAGGAAAAAAGTTGAATTAGTACTTGTCTTTGTTTAATTTCCTCGTGTTTATAGTGAATAGTTCCTAGGTCTCTTTTCCTCTATTCGTCTTCTTTCCTTCTCTCTTTTCTCTCCTCTCTTTTTCTTTTCTAAATCTCTCTCTCCTTCTTTATGTAATGATTTTGAGAGAGGTTGATTAATTATGTATGTATTTTGTTAGTTAGGTCATTACTTGATAAGATAAGTTTTAATTATTTCAAATTTACAAAATCTTAATCTAATTATTTTTTTGACTTTTATGAGGGTCAAT
This sequence comes from Dracaena cambodiana, assembly GCA_036321105.1. Lineage (NCBI taxonomy): Eukaryota > Viridiplantae > Streptophyta > Magnoliopsida > Asparagales > Asparagaceae > Dracaena > Dracaena cambodiana. The sequence goes on along the minus strand of JAYEPQ010000010.1, from coordinate 36,355,935 downwards.
TTTTTTAGTTAATGAAATATGCAATAAAATCTTTAACATAGAAATAATACATAAAAATTAAATCATTGATTAAGTTAAATTTTTTAAAGTAGGTTTAAATAATTATGCAGAAGTTAATGAAGGCAATCAGGATTGTTAGCAAAGATTTTAAAAATTCAAACTAAAATTAAAATCTCATTAAATCAAATTTTAATTAGTCATAATCTAAAATGAAACAAAAGGAGATGTTTTTTGGATTAGGTAAAAAAATTAAATAGAGATGAATGTATAAAATCATAAATTATGGATTTTGATAGAGTTGGAGTATTACAACGTCCAACAATATTATAGGAACCAAAATATTTTAGTTAAAGCTTTGAAATTTGTAATTCATAGCATCTAAAAAAAAGTTCCATGATTGAAAATGTGTAACAATTTTGATAGAAATATAGAATTTCTATTACATAACTTCACTTTTATTAAAATCATGCATACCTCTCACATTTCAATAAAATAATCATTTGATTAGCAAAAAACAAAAAAGTAAAAGGCTCGTTTGGTTATTTTTCACAGTTTATTAAACCGTGCTTAGTTAAACTTAGCTAATTCACTTGGATTTTGAATTTGCAGCCCTCACTCGTAAGAAGATGATACTAGAAAATGGAAAGAGAATGTCCTTATCTCCTACATGGGTTCTCTCCACCCCTCTTTCCTACTGACTCTCTATCACAACCATTTCGGGAGGGGGGATCAAATCAATATCTAATAATAAGCACGTGAGACAGAGAGGGATAACAGTTGGAAGTGTTCGACTCTAGTGAAAAGTCCAACAAGGGAGACATGATTGCTAGTGGTGTTGGCCATAAGATCGTGCTAATATCAGCAGAAACACATCCCACTATGGCAACAATAAGATCGATCCAGCCATGAGAGGCCCACATTTCCAATGATGGAATATGCTTGGTTTTAGCATTATGTCCAATCAATTGGATGAAAAAGTGGAGGGTGGAGGAGGAGTGGGAGTAGGCAGCTAGGAGATGTGGCCAAATCATAATAGTGGGTCCAAGCATATGTCCAAATAACAGATAGGATATAACTGGCAAACACTCTCAGTACTAGGGTGCACAAGACGAGACTATTTTTTTTTCCAAACAATCACATATAAGAGATATGAAAGCGCACAAATATATATATATATATATATATATATATATATATATATATATATATATATATATATATATATCTGCTACATTATTAATGCATGAATATAATAATATCCAAAAACAGATATATAGAAATAATAAGTAATATTTACATCAAAAGATTTCTCATGTAGAGTCAAGTACAATATCAGAACAGAGCAATATAAGTATTGAATATGTACAAGAGTATCCAGATATTGCGGATAGAACTAGGAAGTAGGATACAGATGTATATACATGCAAAAATAATAAATGCACAAAAAAGATGAAAATCCTATAATAAATTAACTACTGGCGCTCGGCCTACTCTTGAAAATGTGGATCCGTAAGGGGTTGATTCTCCTCCTATGTTACCGCTGTCTCGATTGGTAGACGTAGATGTGATAATTCCAGGGATAAGAACCCAAACAAGAATACAAATCCAAACTCGTATCATGTTATAGAAACCATATCAGAGTGACATGCTAGTAGGAACAATATAAAACATATATGCATAATAACTATGAGTACATGATATATATAATAAAATATGAATCATGAAGTACATAGTATATATAATATAACATGATCGTGCATATGGATAATGAAATACAAGGTATAATATAACATGAATAATTATGAAGAAAATAGTATATATAATATAATATGATCAAGTAAATGATACAACTTTGATTCTATTAGTTTGGAACTAAATGGTGCGAGTGTTTATATGTTCTAAAATTGTATCGTGCATTGCCCGGTACCACGGTCCCAATACCGATCACATACGAATTGAATTTCGCACTACTAGTAACAATAGATATAAGATTATAAACTCCCACAATATGTATTTTACTCGACCATTCATTTCTCTCATACCCATAATATAGTCTATGTTAAGAGTCATTATATCAATATAACATATGTGATAGGATGCATGTATCAATAGTTTTGTGAATATAAAATGATACATACAAGAATAATGATAAGTACAAGAGTTATAGAATATATTTCGTGCATTTGGTATCATGTACAAGAAAAAAATATGTACACGTAATAACATACATAAATAAACATGCGTGCATACATATCATATCACTAGTCAAGTGGTATATGAACAAATATGATATATATACCTAAGCATGAGCTATAACAGGCCTAAACTCACCATGTACGTGTGATAACAAGGGTGATTTAATATATGTATACGTGTACTATATTATAAGTCAAGAGGTATATGCATGGACATAATATATATGCCTAAATTGCTACGATTCAAAAGACAGTTAGACTTCCAGGTCTTGTTTGACTAGAATAAAAATAAAATTTGAAATAAAGATATAGTACAATTATAAAAAATTGAATTATCTTTATAATGAAACTTAAATGAGCTTAATTAGTGTCATAGAGCAAAAGTCATTATTGTTTTAACATGGACCTACTACTACTAACCTGGTACGATAGTAAGGGAAACTTCCAAATTTAATTTGATAAGGATGAAATTTAAATTAGAGTATAATATTTTATATTTTAATTAACATCCTAATAAAACTTGAATGAGCACAATTGGAGTTCTAGAGTAAAAATTATGACCATTTTATCATGACTTGTTGCTGCTGCACTACTGTTCAGGGACAATAGTAAGTGATGATTGTCTAGGCAATCTTTGGTTAGGAAAATGGGTAATTAGGATCTGTTATAGTTGGATAAATTATATATTAGGGAATTATCTTTCTAATGACACTAGAATAAGATCAATTAGAGTTAAAATGCAAAAATTATAGCAATTCTAAGATGGGCTGTTGTGTATGTATAGACAATGATATGTTTTGTGCATATATAACATGAATAGGGTGATACATACAATGAAACTGAAGATAAAAGTAAATTTGAGTATATATAATCTTGAAAATAATTTTATAATACCTCAAGTATTATATATTAGGTGATTGAATCAAGAAATCACATATTTAAAATATTTAAGAGTGTATTCTTACTTCTTGATGAACCAAAATCGGTTGAGAAATATCCTAAGCATCACACAATGGAGGAAGTATATATGCTGGAGAAGATGTCTCCATATTGGTGGAAAATTTTAAAACTTATTTGAAGAAGAAAAACTCAAGAGCAAAGCTCATATAGCAATATAATGGATTTTCAACATAATTTCAGGCTAAATATTTGGCGATTTATTTGAAAGAATTGGAGAAGAAATTAAGGTTAAAAGTCTGAAGAGAAAAGAACAATAATACTAGAGGAAGAAACTTGATTTTTATCATATCTTTATGAATTTATTTGATGAGTCAAACATGTACTGGAAGATAGATATACTGTCATGTTAAAACCACTTAAACTTTATCTTAATTACAATTTTGCTATTGGATCAACTCCTATCCAAAATTGGTTAAATAAGGATGCTAGGCTGTTGGAGATAGATATAAGGTGGGAAAAGGGTTAATATTGAAGTTTTTAATTTGATTATTTTAATTCGATACTTCCCTGAAAATCAGGCTATCCAAAATAATTCAAGATAATTATAAAATATCTAAAATAATAAGATAAGAGGTCCTCACTCTATGAAGTTTGAAATTGAAGATTAAATTGAAAAATATAACTCAATTTACTCAATATCCACCTATGTCAGTATACAGACTCTCCGGCTGATACAAATGATACAGAATAAACTAATATAAGGACTTAAGACTTATGGTCGTTACAGACTACCTCCCTAATAAAAAATTCTGTTATCGAAATTTAAATAAAAATAAAAGATAATAATAAGATAAATAGTGAGGTAGTTATTTAATAATAAATTTAAATAGGCACCGAGATATTATTTGTATAGATGTAGATATCCGTCCCAAACTTTGTCCTCTCACTCCGATATTCGTTGCGGCTGATATTTAGAGCAATAGAGATTATACAATCCTTCTTCTTCCTATATATTTTTAGTTTATCCCTTTTAAGCATCTTAATTTTTCCTCGAACCCAAAGTTCCAAATTTTGGACTTCTTCTTAGTGGATGAATTATCGATATCTCTCGTGACTAAAAATTATATATCAAATTGTGAACTACCTATATATCATTGGCACCACATATATGATTGATACTAAATGACTTAACTTATATAGACTTTTTGAGCCAATCCTCTATTGCCTATTAGCTTGGTGGTGGTTTATGACATTAATCAATGAATATTCAGTTTGATATATATTTTAAATAAGTTTATACTTGGATATAATTGGTATTATATACCTTATTTGACTATATAGACGTTTCAAATGTAGAATATATTAATATTTTAATTGAACATATTTTAATTACTTCATAGTCTATATTTCAAATAATACACCTAGGGACTACCTATTTAAATCCTAGACTATAAATTTTTATTACCAAACAAGATATTTTGATTTAGAAACATAATTTAGTCTCACACACTGGATATAAAAATTTATAACAATTGATAATTAAATATGAGATTTTAGTATATATAGGACCTGTTAATTAAATTTGAATTATAAACTATAAATAAATTTTTATGGACCATTATATTTTAATAATACTCATGATATGGAATTAAACACTTTCTATATATATTAGGGGCGAAACTAATATAATTTCTAAACTAAAAGTATGTAGAATTATACACACACACACACACACACACCACTCTGTCATGCCCCTAAACTACACAGGTGGGCTCGAGTGTGTCCCAATAAATAAGTAGGGTGTCACCGGTAGATATTCTCAATAGCGGAGTTATCTAAAAATAGGTATACTAGAATGATAAGAAATATAAATAAATAAATATATATATATATATATATATATATATATATATATATATATATATATATATATATATATATATATATATATATATATATATATATATATATATATATATATATATATATATATATATATATATAAAGATTGCTCATGTAGAGTCAAGTACAATATTAGAATAGAACAATATAAACATTGAACATATACAGGAGTGTCCGGATACTATGGATCAAACTAGAAAGTCAGATACATGTGCATATAAAGGCCATAATGATATATACACAAAAAATTAATAATTCTATGAGAATCTGACTACTGGCGCTCGACCTACTCCTGCAAATATGGATCCTTGATGGGTGGTTTTTCCTTTTAAAATATTGCAATCAAGTCTAACAGACCTAGGGTGTGATAACCCCTAGGGTTAGAACCCAAACAAGAATATGAATCTAAGCTTGTGCAATGCTATGAAAACTATATCAGTGAGGCCTACTAGTAGGAACAATATAAAAAGTGTATATGAATGAATCATAAAGTAAAAAATATGCAGAATATAATTTGGATAATGAATTAAATGGTTTTCAAAATGTAAAATTAAAGTATGCTAAATATAACATGATTCACGACGTACGTGGTATGTATAGTATAACGTGATCAAGAAACAAGGAACGCCGAACCTAGCAAGAATCATGTAATATATAATATGCATAATATAACATAAATCATGTAGTACTTGGTATATATATGTAGTATGATGTGATTAAGTAACAAAATATGCTAAATATAACAAGATCATATGGTAATTGTATGCATAAGAAAATTTGAATCATGAAGCAATTAGTGTATATAATATGATCATGTAAATAGATGCAAATTCTATCATATTAGTTTAAAACTGAATGGTGGGAGTATTCACGTATTATAGAAGTATAATAAGAATACCCGGTACTATGGATCCAATACCGACCATATATGAATTGGATTCTGCATAGGTAGGCGCATTGGATATCCCGTACATACTCGGGATCACGGCCTAAAGCACCGGTCGTCATTTGAACCTGATGATGTCCTGCTAAGGACCCAAGCAATAAACAAGACAAGTAAGAAATCGATGGTACCAATACACATCAACGGACGCAACCAAATAAGACAAGAACTTTCATAATACATGTTTCGTTCCACTATTTATTTCTCCAATACCTACAATGTAGTACATGCTAGGACTTAATACATATGCAATAAGGGCACATGTATCAATAATCAAGTGAATATAACACAACATGCATAGTGATATTGCAAGTGATACTAGCATGTATAAGAGTTACAGGACATGTGTATGTGCGTGAGGTATCATTTTTAAGAAAGAATAACATGTAAAAGATATGCATAAATAAACATGTGTGGATATATGTCATATTTTGAATCAAATAGTATATACCCGAATATAGCATGTATGCCTAGACATGAGATATGATAGATCTAAATTCACCATATACAGATAACAATAAGAGTGATTGAATATATGTACATGGATATCATATCATAAATCAAAAGATACATGCACATATATAACATACATGCCTTTGTTGGTTCAACTCAGTGGATTGTTATTATAGGTCTTGTTTAACTAGTACAAAATAGAATTAAAGCCTAAGATTTTGTATAGTTGTAGAGAATTAAATTATCTTTCTGATGAATTTTAAATGAGTTTAAATGGAGCCATAGAATAAAATTTATAATTTATTTACCACAGACCGTTGCTATGGACCTGGTACAAAAGTTAGGAAAATTCCAAGTTTGATTTGGTTAGGATAAGAATTAAGTTAAAGTATAAGGTTTTGGAAGATTGTAGATAATTCAATTAGCTATCCAATAATATTTGAATGAGCTCAATCGGTATTCTAGAACAGAAATTACGACCAATTTATCATGGATCTATTGATGTAGTGTTGCTGACCTGGTATAGCAGTTATGACAGAATTTCTATACTATTTTTGGGTAGGTAGATGGTTAAATTAGAATCCCTTATATGGAAGAATTGTGTAATGAATTGTATTTTAATGAATCATCTTTCTAATGGCACTAGAATAAAATCAGTCGAAGTTAATATGCAAAAACTATAGAAGTTCTAAAATAGGTTGCTGCATAGGTCTGCACAGTTAAATGAATTGTGCACAAATAACATGCACGGTGTGGTACGCACAATGAAATTAAAAATACATGCAAATTTGAACATTTATAATCATAAAATTGGGTTAATAATACATCTGGAATCATATGAGAGTAAATTATATCAAGAAATTGGAAATTTAAAGGGTTTGAGAATATACTCTTGCCTCTTGTTTAACCCAAATCGGAAATAAACCGATATGGATGCGATTGCACCCCAAAAGTGGTGAAATTAACCAAGAATCACTCAAGGAAATAAGCACAGGAGCTAGAGAAGGTTTCTCCACGTTGGTGGAGAAGTTTAGAGTTGATTCAGAAAAGTTAAATTAAAAAACAAAGCTCATAGAATAATTTAATAGATTTTCAGCCCACTCTCAAACTGAATAATTGGCGATTTATTTAAAAAATGGAGAAGGAATTAAGGTTCGTGGTATGAAGAGAAAAAGAAGAGGAATTTGAGAAGAAGCAGCTTGATTTTTTTAGATTTTTCTAAATTTATTTGTGGGTCAAACTACTACTGGAAGATAGGCATGCAGTCATGTTAATAACCTAAAAATTTCATCTTATTTACAAAATTGCCATTGGATCAATTTCAACTCAAATTTGGCCAACAAAGGCTGCAAGGATTTTGGAAATAAATTTGGAGTTGGTGTAAAGGTAAAATTGGAATTCTATATTTAATTTGATTATTTTAATCAGGCATTTGTCTGAAAATCAGCCGATTAGGAATAATTCAAGAAAAATATGAAAAAAAATACAAAACAATTAGATAAGAAGTCCCTGTTATGTGGAATTTGAGATTGAAAACTAGATTGAAATATATAAGTCAATTTACTCAGTCCGTCCACACTAGTATTCGAGCTCCCGAGCTGATGCGGATGATACGGAATAAACTGATACATGACTAAAGGATTAGGGGTGTTACAGTCAATCCACCTAACTAAAAGTTTCTTCCTCGGAATTTAAATCAAAATGAAAGATAACAAATAAGGTAAATTGAGAAGTACGTATTTAATAATTAATTTAAATAGGTAGCGGAATATCTTCGAAATAGAAATATATATCTTTTCTCATTAATCTGAAAAACTTTCCTATCTAGAATCTAAAACAGAATATATCAGTGTCCATAGTCAAACTTTTTGATCTCCATAATTAAAATTAGAAATGATGATATAAACATCCTATAATAATATAGACAACCACAAAGCTCTACACTGATTCTATATTGTCAGCTATGAGAATTATCTTTTCTATCAGCGCTTTCAATGCAACTTTATTTATCACATATTCCAAATATATATTTAACTTGGGTCATCAAATTCAATAATTTTATGTCTCTCTAGTAGTCATCAAATTTTAGCACAGAAATTCAAGCCTCACTTTAGAAAATGGATATTCATAGACACATAAACATCAGAAAAAATATTTGAATATTAATCTCATCGATCTCATAAGTTCATACCAAACCCACCAATCGAATCATTTGAATATATATTGTGAGAAGATAAGTCATATGGTTTTGAGTCTATGATTCAGAATAGATTGTAACATCAAAAAAGGTTTCTAATGTAATATGAAATCCAAAATTAAAATGATATTAACTATAAAGATGGCATAGGTCCACCAAATGAATCACAATCAAATTATTCCAATACAAATTAAATAAATAAGTAATATCATAAAGTCATTCTCTCATCCTTGTAATCGTTTATCATCAATAGCAAACCTTGATTGATAAATAAAAATCACCTCAATATTTTTTTAACTACAATAAAATATATCACAAAGACACCAAAATTTAAATCCCGGGTATCCCAAATTAATGATTCAGAATTGATATATTTCTCGGATTAACCGAATAAACATCCATATATACAGTACTTTTCTTATTCAGTGTTAGTTCTATCCATACTGCATCTTTAGCCATACGTTATTTGTTCAGTCATTCTATCGTTAAATTGAATGGGCCAAATGAAGTCTTATTAAATCAAATCACACTAAGGCTCTTCCTATCCAAATCAAGTAAGTCATCATAATAGTCCCCGAAATTTTTACAGATCGATAATATTCTTTTTTATCTTATCTCAACAAAATTTAGTCTCATAATCTTATATATAGGTTGATTATGAGAAATCATTTATATGGAAATAAAAAATAAGGATGAAAACTGGATTGAAAATAAATGATATGATATAGAATAAGATAAGAAAATATTCTACAAAGGGTGATTTTTTCTTCTAGAACATTGCAATCAAGGCTAACAGACCTGGGTGTGACAACCCTAGGGATCATAACCCAAATAATAATATAAAATCATGATCGTGTAATACTATGGAAACCATATCAGTGAGGCATGCTAGTAGGAACAATATAAAAGGCGTAACGAATGAATCATAAAGTACAAAGTATACAAACTATAACTTGGAAGATGAATTAAATGATTTGCAAAATGTAATATGTTTAAAGTATACTAAATATAACATGAATCACGATGTACATGGTATATATAGTATTACGTGATCAATCAACAAGGAATGCCGAACCTAATAAGAATTATGTGGTACATGGTATGTATTATATAATATAAATGTAGTATATGATACATGTAATATGATATGATCAAGTAACAAGATATGCCAAATATAACAAAAATCATGTGGTATATGGTATGTATAAGAAAACTTGAATAATAAAGCAATAGGTCTATATAGTATAATATGATCACGTAAATAGATGCAAATTCTATCTTATTAGTTTGAAACTGAATGTTGGGAGTATTCACGTTTTCTAGAAGTGTACAGTGCATATTTGGTATTATGGACCCAAGGTCGATCACATATGAGTCGTATTCTGCACCGCTAGGTGCATTGGATATCTCGTATATATCTGAAATCACAAACTCAAGTACCAGTCCTGATTCGAACTGGATGTCATCACACTAAGAATACAAGTAAGAAACAAGACAAACAAGAAACTAATAGTGTCAGTATACAAATCAATGGATGCATCCAAATAAGATAAGAATTTGCACAATACATGTTTTATTTTACCATTTATTTTTTGCATACCTACAATATAATATTTGTTAAGTATCAATGTGTCATATGAAATAAGCACATTTATATCAATGGCCAGGTAAATATGACACAACACGCATGGTAATACTGATAAGTACAAGAGTGATATTGGAAGTACAAGAGTTACTGGACATGATTTACGTCCGTGAGCTATCATTTTCAAGTAAAAATAATTTGACATGCATAATTAAATATAGGTACATGTAAATTAGGAGAAGATGAAACGACACGGCACATCAATTATTATGGGATATTTATACTAGGATTTCTAATTTTAATTATGAAGATCAAAAGGTTTGATGCTATACACTGACATATTCTATTTTGGATTCTAGACAAATGAATACCCAATAAAAATAATTAAATTAAATTAATAATTCCAATTTTACCTTTACCCCAACTCCAAATTCATCTCTAGAATCCTAGCAACCTTTGTTGATGAAATTTGAGTTGAAACCAATCCAATGGTAATTTTGTAAATAAGATGAAGTTTTAGGATTTTTTATATGACTGCATATCTATCTTCCAGCAGCAGGTTGACCAATCAATTAAACTCAAAAAAAATCTGAAAAGAATTAATTTTCTTCCTCTTGAGTTTCTCATCATTTTCATTGAAGACCATAAATCCTGATTCCTTCTCCATTTTTCTAAAATAAATCGCCAAATATTCAGGCTGAGAGTAAGCTGAAAATCCATTAAACTGTCCTATGGGTATTGTTCTCGAGTTTAATCTCTCCAAATCAATTCTAAACTTTTCCACCCACATAGAAAAATCTTCTTCAACTTCTGCTCTTATTCCCTTAAGTGATTCTTGGGGAATTTATCTACTTTTGGGGGACATTTGCATCTATTTCGATTTATTTCTGATTCGGGTTTAAAAAGAGGCAAGAATATACTCTCAAACCCTTTAAATTTCTAATTTCTTAATATAATTTCCTCTCATATAATTTTAGATGTATTATTAGCTCAATTTTATGAATGCTCAAACTTGCATGTATCTTGAGTTTCATTACATGTATCACACCGTGCATGTTATTTGTATACAATTCATATTGCTATGCAGACCTATACAACAGCCTATTTTAGAACTGTTATAACTTTTATATTTTAACTCCAATTAATCTCATTATTATGTCATTAGAAAGATGATTTATTATACTATAATTTTTTCAACTACAAGGAATCCTAATTTAGCCATCAACCTATCCAAAAATAACATGAAAGAATTATTGGATAGCTAATTGAATTATCTAAAATTTTTCAAAATTTTATATTCTAATTTAAATATAAGAAAATTGAATCAACTTTCCGATGAATCATAAATGAGTTTAATTTGAGATATAGAACAAAAATTATGATTTATTTATCATAGATTTCTTGCTATGGACCTAATACAAAATTAAGGGAACCACATGATTTTTGCTATGGATCTAAATCATAACTTTTGTTCTAAAATTATGTACCATTGATTTTGTTATATTTGACATATCTTGTTACTTGATTACATCATACTGCACGTACCAGGTACTGTATGATTTATGTTATATTATGCATAGCGTGTACTACATGATTCTTTTTAGATTTGGCATTCCTTGTTACTTGGTCACGTTATACTATATATACCATATATGTCGTGATTCATGTTATATTTAGCATACTTTAATCATGTTACATTTTGCAAACTATTTAATTCATAATGCAAGTTATATTTTTCATACTTTATGATTCATTCGTATACACTTTTTATATTGTTCCTAATAACATGCCTCAGTGATATGACTTCCATTGTATTGCATAAGGTTGAGTTTATATTCTTTTTTGGGTTCTAACATCTGGGGTTATCACACTCCACATCTACTAGTCGTAATTGCAGTACTCTAGAAGGGAAAACCATCCCCCCGAGGATCCACATTTTAAGGAATAGGCCAAGTACCAATAGCCAAATTCTCATATGATTCTTATCTTTTCATGTCTGTATTATTCTGGCCTTTATGCGTGCATGATTCTTACTTTCTATATCGATTCGTAGTATTCGGACACTCATGTATATGTTCAAATTTATGTTGCTTTATTCTGATACTGTACTTGACTCTACATGAGCAATCTTTTTATATACATATTACTTATCATTCCAGTATACTCATTTTTGGATATTGCTACAAGTGTGATGTTGTGCAGATTGATTCAGACCTATAGTTTAAACTCTGTATTCATACTTCTGTATCTCTTGTTTGTGTTTGTGTATAAAAAAAAGGGTCTCGTGCACTCTGATATTGATAGTGCCTGTCAGTGACACCCTACTCCCCTTTATTGGGACACACACTCGGGCCTACTTATGTGGCTTGGGAGCGTCACATAGTGGTATCAGAGCAGTCATTATTTATATTATTTGACCCGTGACCTTAGCATTCTGTCACATACATACAAACAATATCCATTAACATTTCCTTGTTTCCTTATCTTATTGTATATCATATCATTTATTTCCAATCCAGTTGTCATCCTTATCCATTATTTTCAGAGAAACTTCTCATAATCAACCTATATCCAAGATTATGAGACTAAATTTTGCTGAGATAAGATAAAGCAGAAAATTATCGATATGTAAACATTTTGAGAACTATTGTAGAAACTTACGTGATTTGGATAGAAAAGGCCTTAGTATAATTTGATTCAATAAAACTTCATTTGGTGCATTCAATTTGATGATAGAATGATTGAATAAATAAGATATGACCAGTATGGATAGAACCAACACTGAATAAGATAAGTACTATGTGCATGGATATTTATTTAGTTAATCTGAGAAATATATCAATTGAATTGTTAATTTGGGAGATCTATGATTTAGTTTTAGTATCTTTGAGATATATTTTATTGTAGTTAAAAAAAAATATTAGATGAATCTTTATTTATCAATCAAGGTCTGCTGTTGAAGATAAATGATCACAAGGATGGGAGAATGACTTTCTAATATTACTCAATTATTTATTTAATTAGTGAAAGAATATTTTGATTGTGATTAATTTGGTGGCCATCTTTATAGAGAATATCAATTTTGATTTTGGATTTCATATTACATTAAAATCTCTTTTGATGTTGCAATCTATTATGGATTCTAGACCCAAATCCACATGACCTTTTTTTTATGCAATATATGTTCAAGTGATTTGATTGATGGGATTTGGTATGACACTTATAAGATCGATAAGATTGATATTCAAAATTTATTTTGATATTTAACGGTGACTATGAATATCCCATTTCCAAAGTGAAGCTTCTATGTGGCCAAAAATTTGATGACTATTGGATATACCTAAAATTATCATTTGGTTGACCCATATATATATATGTATATATATATATATATATATATATATATATATATATATATATATATATATATATATATATATATATATATATATATATATACACACACACACATATATATGTATATATATATATATAGATATATACACATATATATGTGTATATATATAGATATATACACATATATATGTATATATATATATATATATATATATATATATATATATATATATATATATATATATATATATATATATATATATATATATATATATATATATATATATATATATATATATATATATATATATATATATATATATATATATATATATATATATATATATATATATATATATATATGGGATATGTGATAATTAAAGATGCTTTGAGAGTGCTAAATGGAAATTATAATTCTCATAGCTGACTCATAGAATCGGTATAGAGCCTTATGATTGTCTCCATTATTATAGGTGCTTATATCAGAATTTTTAAATTTAATTATGGAGATCAAAAGGTTTGACTGTGGACATGACATATTCTATTTTGAATTCTAGACAGGAAAGTTATTGAGATTAATGGGGAAAGATATCTATATCTATTTTGATGATATTCTGTTACCTATTTAAATCCATTATTAAATAGGTACTTCTCAATTTATCTTAATTGTTATCTTTTATTTTGATTTAAATTTTGTGAATGCATGTATTTTGTTAGGTAGGCAGACTGTAACGCTTCTAATCCTTACGCTCTTGTATCGGTTTATTCTGTATCATCCATATCAGTCCGAAAGCCCAAATACTTATATAGGTGGATACTGAGTTAATTGATTTATATATTTTAATCTAATCTTTAATTTTAAATTTTTCAGAGCGAGGACTTCTTATCTAATTATTTTACATTTTTTCATATTTTTCTTGAATTATTACTGATAGGCCGATTTTCGAACAAATGCCCGATTAAAATAATTAAATTAAATTAAGAATTCTAATTTACCCTTACAACAACTCCAAATTTGAGTTGAAATTAACCTAAGGCAATTTTCTAAATAAGGTGAAATTTTAGGGTTTTTAATATGGCTGCATATCTATTTTCCAGCAATAGTTTGACCAATCAATAAATTCAAAAAAATACGAAAAGAGTCAACTTTCTTTCTCTAGAGTTTCTCTTCATTTTCTCTTAAGACCACAAACCTAAATTCTTTCTCCATTTTCCTGAAATAAATCGCCAAATATTCAGCCTGCGAGTGGGCTGAAAATATATTAAATTGTCCTATAAGTCTTGTTCTTGAGTTTAACCTCTCCAAATTAACTCTAAAATTCTCTATGAAAATTGAAAAACCTTATAAAACTCCTATCCTTGTTCTCTTGAGTGATTCTTAGGGAATTTCTCTAATTTTGGAGAGCAATCATATCCATATCGGTTTATTTTTTATTCAGATTTAATAAGTGGCAAGAATATACTCTCAAACCCTTTAAATTTGCAATTTCTTGATGTAATCTCCTCTTATATGATTCCAAATATATTATTAGCATAATTTCATGATTATGAATGTTCAAACTTCCATGTATCTTGAGCTTCATTGCACGCATCACACCGTGGCATATTATTTGTGCACAATTCATATCACTATGCAGACCTACGCAGCAACCTATATTAGAACTGTCATAATTTTTGCATTTTAACTCTATTGGTCTTATTCTAATACCATTAGAAATATTATTCATTAATCCAACTACAAGGGATCTTAATTTAGTCATCTACCTATCTAAAAATAGCATGAAAGTCTATCATAGTTGCTATACGAGATTGGCAGCACTATAACAATAGATTTATGGTAAATTGGCCATAACTTTTATAAAAGAATTCTGATTGAGCTCATTCTTATTTCATTAGATAGCTAATGGAATTATCTATAATTCTACAGAATTATATGTTGTAATTTAACTCTTATCCTAGTCAAATAAAACTTGAATTTTTTTTTACTATTGTACCAGGTCCATAGAAATTGGTCTATGGTAAATAAATTATAATTTTTGTTCTAAAACTCAAATTAAACTCATTTAAGATTCATCAAAAAGGTGATTTACTTCTCTACAATTATACAAAATCTTATTTTTTAATTCTATTTTGCATTATTTAAACACGACCTGTAAATCTGACATGTCCACTTTGTTGCAGCAATATAGGCAGGTATGTTATATCTATGCATGTTTCTCTTGATTTATGATATGATACCTATATATATATATATATATATATATATATATATATATATTCAATCACTTTTATTATTACCTATACATGGTGAATTCAGATATGCCATAACTCATGTCTAGGCATAATGCCATGTTCGTGCATATACTACTTGATTCCAAATATGAAATACATGCATAAATATTTATTTATATATATTAATACTTGTACATATTAATCTTACTTGAAAATAATACATCACACACGTGAACATGTCCTGTATCTCTTGTAACTGTCAGTATCACTCTTATACTTACCAGTATTGGCGTGTGTGCTGTGTTATATTCACCTAGCGATTGATACATGTGCCCTTATTACATATGTCACTTGATACTTAGTATATAATATATTGTAGGTATGAAAAAATAAATAGTAGAATGAAATACGTATTGTAGAAATGCTTGTCTTGTTTGGATGCATCTGCCGATCTGTGTACTGGTACTATTAGTTTCTTACTTGTCATATTTCTTACTTGTGTCTTTAGCGTGACGTCATCCGACTCAAATAAAGACGAATACTTGAGGCCGTGATTCTTGGCATGCACGAGATATCAAGTGCGCCTAGTGGTGCAAAATCTGATTTATATGTTATCGGTCTTGGGTAGGGCTGACCGGAAACCCGAAAAATCCGAACCGAACCAAACTGAACCGATCGGTTCGGGTTATTCAATTTTCAGTTTGGTTTTAAAACTAAAATTAATTTTGAATTTCGGATCGGATTTTGGTGGCTTTAGCTCCAACTGAAACCGATCGAAAATACCGAATTTTTGCAATTTTAGTTTATTCATTTTCTTTGATTTATTTTTAATGTGTTTTTCTTTTAAATCTTTTGATGAAAACATGTGATTGTTATTTTAATTGGTAGAAAAAGAAAAAATATAAAAAATTATTAAATTTCCTACAAAATACATGCATTTATCACATATTTAGTTTCAAATATATTGTGAGCCGTAGGCCCAAATAATTGAAAAACTGATCGAACTGAACCGAAAATTTGGTTTCGGTTTTTATTTTTTTGGGGGTTCGGCCGGTTTTGATTTCAGTTCTACTATTTCGGTTTGGTTTTTGGTAGGATTTTTTCACCCAAACCTAAACCGAACCGACCGATGCTCACTCCTAGTCTTGGGACCGTGGAATCGGCATATATAGTACACTTCTAGAAAATGTAAATACTCTCAACATTCAGTTCCAAACTAATCGGATAAAATTTGTATCTATTTGTATGATCATATTATGCTGTATACACCAATTACTTCATGATTCAAGTTTTATTATGTATACCATATAACACATAATTGTTGTTATTTTGATATATCTTGTTACTTGATCACATCATACTACATGTACCATGTAATGTATGATTGATATTATATTATGCATATCATTTACCACATGATTCTTGTTAGGTTCAGCATTTCTTATTGCTTGATCACATTATAGTATATATACCATGTGCCTCATTCATATTATATTTAGTATGCTTTAATCATGTTACATTTTGTAAAACATTTACTTTGTTTACTTTGTACTTTTTGATTCATTTGTATACATCTTTTATATTATTCCTACTAGCATACCTCACTGATATGGTTTTCATAGTATTACACAAGTTTGAGTTTATATTTTTATTTGGCTTCTGACTCTTTGGACTATTACACCCTAGATCTGCTAGTTTTGATTGCAGTTTCTAGAAGGGAAAAACACCACTCGAGATCCACATTTTTAGGAGTAGACCGAGTGCTAGTAGTACATAGGATTCTTATCTTTTTATGTATGTATTATTCTGGCGTTTATGTGCACATGTATCTAACTTTCTAGTACGGTCCATGATATTCAGACACTCCAGCATATGTTCAATATTT
Source organism: Dracaena cambodiana (assembly GCA_036321105.1). NCBI lineage: Eukaryota > Viridiplantae > Streptophyta > Magnoliopsida > Asparagales > Asparagaceae > Dracaena > Dracaena cambodiana. Next base: position 36,338,286 of record JAYEPQ010000010.1, on the reverse strand, counting down.
ATATTACTCTTTTCTGATACTGTACTTGACTCTATATGAGTAACATTTTTTTATATATTTACTTATCATTCCAGTATGCTAGTTTTTGGATATGAGTATACTCTTGCTTGGGATGTTGTGGTAAATAGATTCAGACCTGTGGTTTATATTCTGCATTTATGTTTTCATATATCTTACTTGTATTTTCATATAAAAAAAGGGTCTCGTGCACTTCGGTATTGAGAGTGCCCGCTGGTGACACCCTACCTCTTTATTGAGACATACATTCAGACTCATCTCTGTGGCTTGGAGGAGTCACAGAGTTGTATATGTATGTGTGTGTGTGTGTGTCTAATCAAAATATCATAGTGAAACAAGAACATCATATTTCAATAATTTTACCATATGTATTGATGGCTTTGAATCTGAACCCAACTATACTTTTACCCTGCCACATTACAACATAACTATATTTAATGTTTTAACCTATAATATTAACTTTGCATATATTTCTAAAAATATACAAAATTCTACTTAGGTATAGGTAGGGAATATAATCTACATATATGGCTTTATTTTAATTAGATATTTAAATGAATTTACAGTCTTGTGCTACCCTATATCTACCTCGTGATCCCAAATATTATCGTATTGGGGTTCTTATATATAACTATTGTTAAGAATGCCATAAGTATTTGGGCAAATCTGATAATCTCAAAAAGCTATAAATAATAAAATAATAAGCATATGTTGCACATAAAGGACAATGGCAGAATCAAGATTAGAATAAAAAATTAGGATATAGAACAAGATAAGAAAACAAGGAAATATTAATGGATATTGTTTACATGAATGTGACAAATTCTCATGTGATGGGTCAAATAATAATAATAATAATAATGGCCGCCTGACCACTCTTTGACACCCCAAATCACACTGGGGGGTCCAAATGTATGTCCCAATAATAGATAGGGTGTCACTGGTGATTGCTCTCAATATCGAAGTTCACGAGAACTTTTTTCCTAACAATCACAGGTAAGAGATATTGAAGCACACAAATATGAGATATATATCACAGGTCTGAATTTATCTGTCATAACATCACATTCATGAATATAACAATATCCAATAAACATATAGACTATGTATGTTATGATTCATGTTATATTTAGCATACTTTAATCATGTTACATTTTGCAAACCATTTAATTCATGATCCAAGTTATATTTTGCATACTTTGTACTTTATGATTCATTCGTATGCACACTTTATATTGCTCCTACTAGTATGCCTCACTGATTTGGTTTTCATAATATTGCATGAGTTTGTATTTATATTCTTTTTTGGATAAGTTTACTAGTCTTGATTGCAGTATTCTAGAAGGGAAAACTACCACTCGAGATCCACATTTTCAGGAGTAGGCAAGCGCTAGTGGCCCTAATCTTTTTGTATATGTATTATTCTGGCCTTTATGTGCACATATACCTTACTTTTTAGTTCGGTCCGTGGTATCCGGACACTCTTATATATGTTCAGTATTTATATTGCTCTATTTTGATACTGTACTTAACTCTACATGAGCAACTTTTTGTAAACATATTGCTTATCATTCCAGTATACTCATTTTTGGATATTATTATACTCTTACTGTAACACTCCCGTTTTTTAGCTGCTTCCCAAAATGCAGGACGTTACTTATTACTTGCACTAGACAACCCAACAGTCACAGGATTTTGAAATAACCGTAACTACTGCTATAATCAGATGAATAAATAACATGTCTGAAACTGAAAAGATTTCATCTATACAAAAGTTCATTATATAAAATGGCACACTGCTTTAAATATGAATACAAAAAAATTGAAAGAGAAGGCAGTGCTCAGACAAAAGGAAATATAAACAAAATATACAAAGACTCTCCAGATGGTACTTCGCTTGCATATTATCACTCGATCTGTCCAATGAAGTACGGGTCTTCAACTGGGGCTGGATCCCCTTCTTCACGTTCCAAATCTGGGTTCAAAACCCAAGGGATTAAACCCAGCAAGTAACACATTTAAAAAGAGAAATTGTGTACTATCATAGTACAGGAATATTAGTGTGTATGAGCATATTTATGTCAGTGTTATTTGTGTGCATATAAATTAACATGAAGGCAACATATAATCTGACATGAAGGCAAGCATAAATAAATGCATAAATAAATAAACATGACAATAACTAAATAAACATGACAATAACTGCTTTTAATTCTATTTTCTATTGGTCTCAGTTATCGTCCAATTTAATTGTAGAAACTGTATTAATGGATAAGACAACGCTGTTCTCTATTGTCGTATAAGTGCCCGTGCATACCTGGGACCCGGCCACAATATTTATGGCGCTGAACCATGTCATGCTGCTAGGCATTACAATCAATTTTCATACTGTATTACAGTAACGGACATACCACTCTGGGTAAATATCAATTGGTGATTCAGTAATCACCCATGCCGCTATAGTAAAAGAATACCGACCCTAATAATACAATCAATCCTTATACGGTAAGGCTCTTATCCATCATATAGTTTCTCCCGTCCCCGTGTTCATAATGAATTATTCACATGAAAATTTTATAACCGTTCTTTAATTGTTTTTCAATTCATGATAATATGTTTGCAATTTTATGACTGTACATGACATGTAGTATCATAACACATGATCTGTAGTATTAAAACACATGACTTGTAATATCAAAGCACATGAAATTGTACGCCCGAAAATTGAACCTTTGATTCCATTGCAAAATTGATGAATTACAATAGGAATTTAGATTACAAAAATTCCGAAGAATTACAAGAACGGGAATATTGGTGGATTCCCTTTTTAAGTGTGGGTACGGGTGGCGGTGGAGTCTTGTTGCTGCCTCCGTTGACTATCCAACTTGAAAGGGGATCTGTGAAGAAAACCTGCTCCTTCTGATCTCTCAACCCTCTGTGAAGAATTGCTCTGCCGGCTCCAAAGAAAAATCCTCCCCCTTCTCTCAACTCCAATCCTGTATTTTATAGACTGAGAGAACCTCAAATCCGGATTGATTCGCTCCTGAAAAACCGGATCACGGAATATCAGTAAAGGAAACAAAATAAAAATACGGAAAATAACCCGCGGGTTGCCACCCTCCCGCGGGTTGCAACCCGCGGGAGGCTCCCGCGGTTGCATCCCGCGGGAGTTCCCGCGGGATGCAACCCGCGGGAGTCTCCCGCGGGTTGCCACCCGCGGGAGCTCCCGCGGGTGGCAACCCGCGGGATCCTCCCGCGGGTAGCAACCCGCGGGAGCTTTCCCGGATTGCCCTTTTGGGTTCTCCCTGGTTTCCATATAATAATTTATTTTTTATTTTATTTAATTATTTTTAGTGTCTACATAACCCCCTCCAAAGTTTTTGGAATTCTTTAATTTATTTGTAATGAATTTCAAAATACTTTGGATTTTTTCTTTTTAAGTGGGATTGTTTGTTATTTGGATCTTAGTTTGAGTAGGAATTAGCATTAGAATAGGAAAAGGGTTTTAAATAAATATCCAAGTCCTGTTTGGACTCTAATCAAACTCTGATTTTGGTCAGAACTTTGATTCCTTTCCCTATTTGAACTCCTGCTAATTCACTATAAATACCCATAGATCTCCAACTTTTTTCTCATAATCAGAAAATCTCTCGTTCTTTTATTTTGTACGATTACTTTCTCCTTTCTCATGGCTTCCGCAGGCACTTCGCAACCACATGATTTAAATGCTGAAGATCGATCAGTGGGCGTTATTGCCGATGAGGATCGACACGCAGGCGTCACCGCCGCTGTTGATCTCTCTTCCCTGATATCAGGTAAACAAACGGTCATCCGTTTACTTTAAAATCGCTTTTGCGGTGCACGACTACACAGTGATGACCACAGGATTGATCACAAATCTCACAAATCTACCCTACCACAGGATTGATCACAAATCTCACAAATCTACCCTGTTCATCATTTTTTTTTTTTTTTTTTTTTTTTTTTTTTACAGTTCAGTACTCGACGGATCCTTTGTCCAAGAATAATTATTTTGGATTTTCGAGCAGTCCGAATAATCAATCTCACTTTGGATTCGACGGTCACATCCCTTTGGTTGAGGAGCGAAGTAGTGCAGATCGACAACAGAAAATTATTAGCTGCAACCCACTCACAGCTCGTGAATTAATCACGGATTCCGTCTTCGAAGGCGCCCATAGACAGATTTTGAAGAAACCGCAATTTCTTTTTGGGGATGCTGTCAACCAACGAGACGAAGATTTATGGGACAACGCCAAGTGGTTGAGCAATGTTGGAGGTCGCCATATGTTTATCCCGGATCTGGAGCGCAGCTATTCTCTATCTTATCTGCAGCGGATTTCATATCCCCGCATGATGTCTTGGCCAATTACCCGTAGCAGTCATGGCGTTGCGACCGGGAGATTTAACAGAAACGGTCCATTTGTCGATGGCCCGGCAAAGTATGTTACAGGTCTGTTGCCCAGTAGATTCGGCAAAGACTTACCTGTTGGAGAGCACCCGAAACGAGCAGACACCTTTATGAATCAATTTTCGGATGCCCATGGTCAATTCCCAGCTCATGATTTCCGCACTCCTGGATGGATTCACTCCACTTTGCGATCATGGTGGTCTCGGATGACCCATTTCGTTCTGGAAAATTTCAAGACACGTTTAGAGAAGCTTGGCCTCTATCGTGCGGTGCGTAACGTGCAATTTGGAATTCCACATAGTTCTCCTCACTTTTTCTGCATACTGGAGATGTATAATCCGGAGACCAATACCTTCTTCACTCCTGTTGGAGAATTGGGATTTGCCCTTCACGAGATGCATGAGATTTCAGCGTTATCCATAGGCGAAACCCCTTACGAGGAGTATGTTCCAAATACGAAGGAACTGCTCCGCCTCAAGGCCGTTCCTAATGCATACTCAACTTACTGGGAGTTGATGTGTCATTACAACATTTGTGCTGATATCTCCAGGCCACGAAATCAAGGGGCGCGCCAGGCCCGAAATCAAGGGGTGCGCCATAAGGTATGGGCAGAATATCTGTTCCAGAATCTGGAAAGATATGAGCGCAGTATCCAAGTACGGGCTGCTTGCGATATGGATACTGTCAATAAGAGGATTGGCACCTGCTTCGCAACTACATACACTGCGGAATCTGATGAGGACGGGTTCAAAGCTCAGACTGTTTTCGAGAGTTACCACTACCAAGCAGCTTCCCCCATATCAGACAATGCTATTTTTGCCGGATATCTCATGTTGTGGTTGAAGCGCTGTGTAGTACCTACTTCGTGCCGCGAAACTGTTACTGTTGATGTTATTTATCCTGCAGTCCTGTTAGCGTTTGGCCAGCCTCTGGGGTTATTACCAGCTATGGTTTGCAGTTTGCAACGTGGCTTGAGGGACATAATTGCCCAATTTTGCAAAGTTCAACAGGCGGAAGATAAGGATGGTAACACTATCTTCAAAACGCCTAATCCCCGCATCGACCTGCCATTCACTTATCTAATGGCTTGGTTCGTATTGCACTGTCCAGAATTGATGACTTCTCCTTCAGGACTTATTGATCATGCCATTCCTCATGTACAGCGTTTCGAAAATTGCTCATGGAATGGGAGGTACATGGCTAAGATTCGGCAAATCCTTGGGCGACATCAAAATTACCATATTTACCGTTGTTTCCCAAAATTTCTCGGAGGAAGTTATAGTAGCCAATTTGAAGATAGCTCTGGAAATGATGGCTATACATCCTTGCCATCGGGTTGCTTCTGGTGGCTTATTAGCATCCGGCCAAGTCATCTGGTTTTTCGACAGGGTCGAATTTGCCTCATGGAGTCCTATACACCCAGTCGCTTCGCACGTCAGTTCGGATATGATCAGCTATATGTTGGCAATCCGAACTCTTATCTCCGTCGTGAGGGAAATCTTCTCGAGGGTGCGCGAGGATGGTACCATTTTGCGGCCGGAGGTACAAAGGCATCTTTTACCCTTCCAAGCCAGTCACCCTCCCTTTTTGCATCAATGGGATTCTGCAATTGGTATCATCTTGCAGATATTATCCCTGGCGACTACCAGATTAATCATTCCTTCTTAAGGCATATTGAGGCATCGCATAGATCCTCAAAAAAAGGCTTGGCGCGTGAATCCCAATCCATAGGCGCCTCTCTTAGTCCTGATAGCAATGATGGCGATGGACAAGATGATACTTCTACCCCAGCTTCTCCTCATGGAGGTAGATCCGCGTCGAAGCGCTCAAATCCCAGAGGAGTCAACGTTCCTCAAAAGAAGAAGAGATTTCAGGCTCGGGTTGACAATTCGGTTGTAGGACGAACCGTTAGTCGTTTCGGTCTGCCGACCACGACTCAACCGGATCGATCGACCACGAGTCATTCAGATCTACCAACCGCGACATCTGTAGTTCCGTCAATCGTTTCATCTAGGAATGATTTTCCTATTACCACTTCGATGTTTGCGTCAGGAGGACACTTGTCTACTACAACTTTTCCGGTCTTTTCTACTGTTACACCCACACCGACTTCTTCTAGCGAGACTGCCAGGATGTATGGTTTTGCCGCCTTCTCCACTCTTGAGACACCTGCTACCGTAAATCCAGTCCCTAAGGCTGCAAATCTTGGCAGGAGTGATCCAACTATCCCGGATAGAGGAGCTGCGGAGCCGACGGGTACTGCATTGGACAATAGTGCACTAGACGTCTTCTTGTCATCTCCCGGCGAAGCCGCTTTGCCTAGCTCAGCACCAAGACTTGTCTCTTCTGGTGAGCGTTTTTTTTTTTTTTTCTTTAAGGTTTGGACTTCATTCCATTTTTTTTTAACGCATATTTGCTTGTATCTCAGGTGGTGAAGGTTCAACGACCCATGCCTCCCCGACTGCCAGATCAGACTCTTTGGATCTTGTGGACTATTCTGGTGTAAGTGGGGACATTTGTGACCTTGATGGTCTAGGCTCTGATGGAGAGTTCGATAGTGACTACTTCTATCAACCCAGCATGGACAAAGCCTCTCACTTCCCTTTGGAGGTCTCAGAGGCGGATAGACCTGAGAGATCTGGTTCTATTTCCATAGCCGCCACCAATGTAACCTTTCCACCAGGTATTTGCATACTCTTTTTTTTTTATTTTGCACAAATCTTTTTGATTATGATACACGACCGCTCTATTTTTACCAGACGCAGGTGATGCTAGCGCACCTTCCATGTCTTCTGCAGAGGCTCTAGTAATATCTGTGAACACAGAAAGCCTTCTTTTGCCGACATGCATGGTTTCATCACATTCTGACGCCATGGAACCAACGTGCGGCGCATTAGCCATGCCGCTAACATTGGCGACCTCGACAGCAGAGGTGATGACCACTCCAGCGCGAGTTGCGACCAATTTATTAGATGCGGCGGCAACTCCATTGTTAGAATCTCACATATCATCAGTACTCCCTACGGTCGCTCCATCATCCATACATCCTCTACCTGTAATCTCAACAGATTTGAAGCAGAATTCGACCTCCGGCTTTAGTGAAAGAATCATCAGTCGCAATGTCGAATTCTTTCTTGAACTTTTTTATGGATGCATTGAGGAGATTCTCAACGGAGAGGATTCTCTGGAGAAGGTTCATCCTCTCATGGTGAGTCACCTAGACCATATCACGAGGATTGGAGGACCGCAGCGAGCAGCTCCTTATAGGGCTCGATGGGACGAGTTGGAGGTCCAATTGTCATTACTCAACAGTTTGCGCCAGGCCGATCTTGCCGAGATAGCAAACCAAGAAGTGGCTCGCTTACGAGCCCAAAACTTGGCTCTTCACGCCGAACTTCAGCAGAATATAGAATGTCAGGCCCAACTTGTAGCGGGACTCCGAGGTTCTTCAGAGAAGTTGACTTGGGACCTGACCCAGATGGAGGATGATATTGAACACCGCCGTAACTCCGTAGACCGCGAGCGGGAGATCATCACCAAGGCTCAAGCCTCAATTACTAATCTTGAACTTGAAATTCAAAATATTTCTGGCAGAGCATCTGAGATCTCACGGCAAAAGGAACAAACTGAACATGACATCGCTGTCGGCATCAGGGAGTTAGAAGAACTCCAAACTCAGGCTGTACAACAACCTCTCATGGATGAAATGGATTTGCAGAGGAGAGCTTTAGAGACAGCGAGAGAGAGTCTCCACCGACGGCTACAGGAAGTGGAAGATGCTTTGAAAGCTTTATCTCAAAAGTAATTGTTACTATTATTATTATTATTATATATATATACATATATATATATATATATATATTTTTTATTTGTAATAATACAGAAAGAAAGACTTCGCTATGTGCTGCTGTATCATCATTATTATTATCTTTATCTTTTCTTTTATCCTTTCTTTTATCTCTTCTTTTTATACACTTTCATGTATAATAACTCAGACTATTCAGAGGTTCAGGACTTGATAGTGAGGGTTTTCAGATAAATTTAATCCTAAATGTTCAGCGACATATAGTGCGACCAATTAGGATTTCCGAACATAGGCAGATGTATAATATTAACGTGCCTAAAGACAAAAAGTAAAGCAGAGGTTGGATGTTAACGTGCTTATAGGATGACAAGCGGAGGTGTAATGTTGACGTGCTTATAGGATGACAAGCAGAGGTACAATGTTGACGTGCTTATAGAATAACAAACAGAGGTATAGTTTTAACGTGCTTGTAGTATCCTAACCGTTCAGTGACATCTAGTATGACGGGTTAGAAAAAGACAGAGGTATTATTAAACATATCTTGGGGCTCAACCTATTCAGAGGATCTAGTCGTGATAGGAATGAAGGAGCTGACCAAACAGAGGTAATTGTTAACGTGTTCGGTCTCAAAATTCTGACTATCAGAGGTAACTGTTAACTTGATAGGAAAGATGATTGTCGTCAGAGAAAACTTTTAACCTAACGACCTAAAGAGATTATGTTCATCAGACGTTGTAACTTTAGACTTGATGAAGTATGATTTTTTTTTTGACAAAGGTAAAATCTTATCTTAATAAAGAATTGATCTAATGTAAGGTTTTTAGCAAACCCTCAGCTATCAACGGATTTGATTAGCCTTTACCAACTACCGTTTGAGTTGGGCTAGCCATGCTATTCCCCTCAGCATGGTGAGTTGTCAAGAATTTCGTTTGGGCTTAAATGCCAAACTTTTCCTCTTCCCTTTGCCTTAGCAGCTTAGGGCAGTGATGTATTCTTATATTCGGATAAGAATACTGTTGTGACAAATTTGTCGTGGGATTTTTAGCAAACCCCCAGCTATCAACGGGTTTGATTTTGCCTTTACCAACTACCGTTTGAGTTGGGCTAGCCATACTATTCCCCTCAGCATGGCGAGTTGTCGAGGATTTCATTTGGGCTTAAATGCCAAACTTTTCCTCTTCCCTTTGCCTTAGCGGCGTTGGGTGATTCATGCTTTTTACCCCCAGCATAGTGGGGTTGGCGAGAAATCCATTCTCTTCCCATAGCCTTGTCGGCGTTGGGCAGTTCATACTCATTACCCCCAGTATGATGGGGTTGGCGAGAAATTTATTCTCTTCCCGTAGCCTTGTCGGCGTTGGGCAGTTCATACTTATTACCCCCAGTATGATGGGGTTGGCGAGAAATTTATTCTCTTCCCGTAGCCTTGTCGGCGTTGGGTAAAATTTTTTCCTTTATTTTAAGAATAATATTTTTTGAGAAATTTTTCATTAATGGGCGCCATCATTCGATCTCCATGTTGATTAATCAACCGGTATGCTCCATTTGAGTAGACTGTCTCCACTACAAATGGGCCTTCCCATTTCGGCTGAAACTTGCCTTTGGTTTTATGCGTGAGAATCATAGGACGCCTGACTGCTAGGACCAAGTCACCCACTTTAAAAGTTCGTTCCTTCACCTTTTTGTTGAAGGCCCGAGATATTCGCGCCTGATAAAGCTCGATTTGCTGTTGAGCTTTTAAGCGTTTCTCATCCAATGCTTCTAATTCCCGAAGTCGTTGGCCATGTTTTTCCTCGGTGGTCATTCTTGTAGCTAATGCCACCCGAAGAGAAGGAATCTGAATTTCTAGAGGTAGTATAGCTTCGCAACCATATACTAAAGAAAATGGTGTACTCTTTGTGGGTGTCCTAACCGTCGTGCGATAAGCCCACAGACAAGCCCCCAATTTTTCGTCCCAATCACGCTGACTTGAAGTGACAAATTTCTGCAAAAGCTTCACAATGGTCTTGTTGAATGCTTCAGCTTGACCATTTGCGGCCGGATTATATGGAGACGAAAATATGTTTTGTATTCTGAACTTATCACAGAATTTAGTATAGGCTCTGCTAGTGAATTGAGGGTCGTTGTCGCTGATGATCCGTCTAGGAACACCAAAACGATAAATAACGTGGTGTTTGATGAAACTGACCACATCATTCGTTTTTACTTCTCGCAAAGGGACAGCTTCTGCCCATTTTGAGAAGTAATCGGTTATAGCCAGTATAAACCGATGTCCATGAGAAGATGGAGGAGCAATGGGACCAATGATATCCATTCCCCAAGTCTCGAATGGCCATGTAATTGTGGTTGGATGTAGGTACTCTGCGGCCTGGTGTATGTAGTTCGCATGTACCTGACATGCATGGCATTTCTTCGCATATGCCATGGCATCTGACATCATTGTCGGCCAGTAGTAACCCATTCTCTTTATCCGGTCTCCCAATTTAGGTCCCGGCTGATGAGCACCACAGGTCCCGTCATGCGCTTCTTTGAGTACTTCTTGTGTTTCTTGTTGTGATAAGCACCGAAGTAAAACTCCACCTGACATTTTCCGATATAAGGAACTAAGCTCAGGATTATAATAGAATTTTTTTGCTTCCTTTTTTACTTTTGCGGCTTCTTTAGGATCTTCGGGTAACATCCCGTAGAGCGCAAAATCGACGAATACGAACCGCCAATCTCTAGGTTCGAAGTTCATCCCTGACACATGGACCTCATTTGCCTCGAGTATTTCTTCAGGGCAAAGGAGCTCCCGGCTTCCAACCTCAACACTTTTAGTTGACTTAGCAGGGAGCGCTAATGTAGCAGCGAGGGACGCCAAGGCGTCAGCATATGCATTCTCGTGCCGTGGCACATAGTCAATATAAAATTCTTCGAAAGAGTCGGCAAGTTTTATTGTTGCCTTGTGGTAGGGTACGAGATGCTCATGTTTAACTTCGTATTCTCCTCTTACTTGATTTACTATGAGCTTGGAATCCCCATAGGCCTCTAAACGTCGGACCCCCAGCTGTTGGGCAATTCGCAATCCCGTTAATAATGCATTGTACTCGGACACATTATTAGAACATGGTTGAGTTAATGAATATCCTCGGGGGATCACATGGTTTTGCGGGGATATTAGAACCACCCCCACTCCAGCAGAGTTCTTTCTCGCTGCTCCATCAAAGAACAGCTGCCAAATCGGTTCTTTAGAGACCATATTGGCTTTCACTATCTCATCTGGAATATCCTCATAAAGTTTCGAGGATTGCGGGACAGGATGCTCTGCTAAGAAGTCAGCAATTGCTTGTCCCTTAATCGCCTTTTGTGGTATAAATCGCATGTCATATTGCGATAGGAGGATTGACCAATTTGCTAACCTGCAATTGAGTGACCCAGGCTTGGTCATGAGCACTCTCAGAGGATTTACCCGAGAAATCACATGGATTGTTTGGCCTACTAAGTAATGCCGCATTTTCTGAATTGCGAATACCAGGGCCAAACATTCCTTCTCTACTGGAGTATACCGATGTTCGGCACCTACCATAGTTCTACTAAGATAGTAAACAGCTTGCTCATGGCCGGAGTCATTGGTTTGGGCTAACAAGGCACCAAGTGAATGGTCCATTGCCCGAACGTATATTAAGAATGGTTTTCCCGATATAGGGGCTACCAATACCGGAGGCTTTGTGAGGTACTTCTTGAGATCTTCAAAGGCTTGTTGACAAGCTTCATCCCAAACGAACGACACCCCTTTCTTCGTTAGCCTGGTAAAAGGTTGGCACCGCCCTGAAAGGTTGGCGATAAATCTCCGGATATATGCTAGTCTCCCTTGTAGTCCACGAAGTTCTTTAAGGTTTCTTGGTGGCTGCATCTCTTGAATTGCTTTTACCTTTTCAGGGTCTAAATAAATACCCTTGGATGTAACAACGAAACCAAGGAATTTGCCACTAGAAACACCGAGAAAGGACTTAGTTGGATTCATTTTTAATTGGTGTTTTCTCATAATATCAAACACCGCTTTCAGATCCCGGAGATGATCGTTTTTATTACGACTCTTGACAGCCAAGTCATCCACATAACACTCTACCGTTTTACGGAGATGCTCGCGGAAAATTGTGCTCATAGCACGCTGGTAAGTTGCACCTGCATTCTTCAGACCGAATGGCATGACTGTATAACAGTACACGCCTAACGGTGTTCTGAATGCAGTATGTTTCTCGTCTTCCGGACACATTTTGATTTGATTATATCCGGAAAATCCATCCATGAAAGACATTCTTTCAAATCCGCAGGTGTTGTCAATCATGACATCCGCTATTGGAAGTGGAAATTCATCTTTAGGACATGCTGCATTGAGATCTCGAAAATCGATGCAGATTCGGATTTTTCCATTCTTCTTGGGAACCGGAACGATGTTCGCTACCCAATCAGGATGTTGTTCTTCTCGTACGAAGCCAGATTGTATAAGCTTCTTTACCTCATCTTCGATTGATTCCACCAGTTCTGGACGGAATCTTCTCTGTTGCTGTTTTACTGGTTTCGCATCTGGCTTAATATTGAGTCGATGCACAGCAACTTGAGGATCTAAACCCGGCATGTCTTCATAGTTCCAAGCAAAGACATCTATGTATTCTCGAACGAGAGTCACCAGGGCGTCTCTTTCATTAGGAGGTAAACTCTCGCTTATAAATATGGGTTTAGGATTGGTTTCATCTCCCATATTTATTTGGACCACCTTATCCTCCGTAGGAGGTTCACGTTGCTCAAAACGCATGTTCCACTGGGCATCAAGATGCTTTACCAATGCTTCATCTTCTATAAGGGTCAGTTCATCGTTTTCATCTGGGGTTGGACTGACAGATGTCATGTTTACCGTCATCTCTCTGAATAATATACCCAGGTTGATATCCGAATCCCAATCGGAATCTTCCACATTCTGGCAAATCATATCTTCGATATCTGAAGGATCGGGTGTTGTGATGTATCCCAACCCCCTGCCAGTTTTGTGATAATAGTCCGGTTCTTTTCCTTTGGGTACGAATGAGGGAAGCGGATCCCGACGTCCCTTACCAAAGTTTAATCCGGGTTTATTGATGAAATCATATCCCATTTTTGCCATCATCCGGAATGACTTTAGTCCATAATGATAGAATTGAGGGGCTTCCTGAGCCTCACTCTCACTATCACTGGATGAGGCTATATGTGATTTAATTCTTCCAAAAAGAATAGGTTTTTGACCTGGTCGATGGGCCGGTACTTCGAACATCGCCCCATCTGCGTTTTCGATGTTTGGTTGTACCATCATCGATGACCTAATAGGCATGTGCATGGTTGCTAAAGTCTCAAATTCTGAGAGACTATCTGCATCCGTGCTAGTAGCTGAAGTTAAAGAATCAGTAAGAACACCAGGCAAATAAGCAAAGTTCAGATTCTCATTTATTTCCCACTCGCCTTCATCACTGGCGGTGTCATTTACATCTAGCTCATCAAGATTAATTACAAGAGGTTCAAAGCCTTCATTGGCAAAAAACACTCCTGACTCAGTATCCGCTTCATTTCCACTATCACATTCATCGTGTAGTGGGGGGTCGACCTCAGCACTTTCAGCATACAGAAGGGCGTCTACGAAGTAGTTTTCAACACCCTTGAATGGCTGTTTGTCAGCAATCAAAGTATGCACTTCTCCGTCTTCATCCACGTACTTCATGCATTGGTGCAGGGTGGATGGGACGATCATATTAGCATGAATCCATGGTCGTCCTAAGAGAATGTTATAAGAAGTGTCTGCTTCGATCACGTAATAGGTCACCTCGCTTTTAAGATCTCCGATCTGACATCTGAGCCTGATCTTTCCCAGAGGGTGACTGCCATTGGCATTGAAGCCAAAAATGGCAGTATTAGTTGGAGTCAGTTTGTAGTGAGGGATCCCAAGAAACTGCATAAGCCTCCGTGGCACAATGCTCAAGGCAGAACCCGGATCAATCTGAATTCGACCAATTTCCGCTGAACCAATATACCCGGTATAGTACAGGGGCCTGTTGTGCTTAATATTCTTCAGCTGCATGTCCTCTGGTGTAAAAGTGATATAAGGGGCGTGCCTCGACACTGAGTTGCATTGCGGGCATGCCTCCTCAACCTCCTCCGGGAGATGGGCTAAGAAAGCTTCAGATTCTGCTAGGGCTTCTCTTAGCGCCTCTCTTGTAGACTTGGACAGGCGTAATAACTCGTACAGAGTTATTCTTGCAGGTATATTCGCCAACTGTGCCATGACATCAAACTGAAAAGAGGAATTTTGCTCTTCAGAGACATCTTTTCGTAGTGCTCGGTTGTATCTGAGCTCCTTTTGTTTTCCCTTGTCGGGAGTTTGCTTGGTAGTTCCTTCATTAGTCTCCTTGGTTGGCTTAGAGGGGCCAACTTCTGTGTTTGAGAGATCCTTCAAGTAGTGTTTTCCAGATCTGGTTCCGGAAGGTGGTGCAGGCTCATTCTCCACCGCCAGAGCTGTCGCCTCCGATTCAGAATCTGTCAACAGCGGAATATCATATGCATCCTTCTCAATGGTTGCTGAGACGGCATTGCACATGCGCTTCTTTCCTCTTGTTTCAGTTTTCTTTCTGGTCCTGACGGTTATCCATTGTTCATCTTCAAGAATATCTGGATGCACCCAAAAGACCTCCTGCTTCTCTGTCGTGAAGGGGACTAACCCTTTCTTCTGTTGATTATGGGGGTCCAAATTAACCACTCTGAGCTCACCCTTTGGAATAGGTGTGAGCCCATCTGGTACCTCCAGCTCACCCACTGTAAATGTGGCCGAGTTAGCCGTCACCCTTTTTTGTTCAGCTTTGAGCTGAACTGCTCCGGCATCAATTAGTGCCTGAATCTTATCTTTCAAGATGAAACAGTTTTTAGTTGGGTGACCCACGATCCGATGGTATAAGCAGTAATTCGGATCATTGGTCTTTCCAACCTCTTCAGGTCTTTTGCTCTCTGGCAACTTGAGCATGTTGCGCTTAGTGAGCAAATTAAACATGGTAACAGTATGTTCATCCTTGAATGAATACTGTTTTTGTATTCTGGGTGAACCCGCTGTGTTGTTTTTAGCCGGCCTTTGTTTCGGCTTGGACGTATTCTCCACCGCCAGTATGTCTTTCCCTCTGGAACGGGGGAAATGAGATGTTGGCTTGTTCGAGGTGCCTCTTCTTGTAGATTGTTGTTGCTCTTCAAGGCGTCGGAGTATGTCTTCGGCCTGCTCACCTTGCTTGAGCAACTCTCTCCAAGATCTGGATTCAACCGAACCCATCTTGACTAAGACATCAGTCAATAAGTTATGCCTGCAAGTCTCCACGAGGGTCTCCTGCGTCATGCCATGCGGGCATCGCACGGAAAGCTCTCGGAACCGCTCGACAAAAGCTTTTACTGTCTCACTCTCTCCCTGCTTTGCTGCTAGCAGGGATGGTACCGAGACCTCAGTATCGTCTTCGAAAAATCGGGCCAAGAACTCACGTTCTACGTCGGCCCACGATTTAATCGTTCCTTGGGGTAGTTGCATAAACCAGGTAAATGCGGGTCCTTGTAAGGTACTCGCAAATATCTTGGTCAATGTTGGATCATGCCCCATCAAATGTCCTGTCTGTGACAGGAAGTAGAAGATGTGTTGCTGTGGAGAGCCTTTCCCGTCAAACGATTGAAGGTTTAACGGTTTGTAATTTGCAGGGTAGGGCGTGGTCTCCCATTCAATAGGATAGGGACGCACTATTCCCACTTCCTGCAACTTCTTTCGGTGAAGAAGGGCCTGTAGCTGGTTTTCCATCTTTTCCATTTTTTCCACCTGAGGATTAATGAACACTTTTACTCTTTCTTTTTCTCCTAACTGAGAAGGTACTTCTTCGTAATCGTCTTCACTGTCTTCCTCTACGCGGACATGTTCCTCTTCATGTTGTTTAGCGGATGACGAAGATTGGCCTTTCTTCGTTTGGGCCAGCAACTGAGTCAAGAGTTGTTTCATCTCCTCCATAGTCTCTTCCTGCTGTTTGAGGCGTTGTTCTTGCCTTTCAAGTCTTCTAGAGACTTCTTCCGGAAGATCGGCCATATTTACTGTAGCTTCCAACCCTCTGTTTGAATCAGAATAGGGTGAAGATACAATAGCAGAATATCTGTCTTCCTCTTCGTCAGATCCTGCAGCTAACTTTTTATAGTTCAATGGTATGGCGACTCCCCTCCTAGCCCGAGTGTGTCGGAACACACCCTCTGGCTCAACAGACACCCCCCTTAATTTTGAAGTGAACTCTTTGTCTGAGGAGTCACTTTCGGCAATCTTCTTGCCTTTACCAACCATGTAGGATGAAACGGCAGGCAGATCATCCCCAGGGCACATCTTTTTTACTATCCGCCTTCTCTTTGGCTCTGTAATCCGCTCAAAAACGGATTGTCCTGACTTGCATTTGCAGTTTGACAAGACGGCTGAGATCAGCCGTTCACAATGGCAGTGAGAATCGGGTTGGGATGTGCTCCTCTTTCGAGTAAGATACTCTCTCAAATCTTCGGGCTTATCTCCATTTACATTCTGACGCCTCTTGCGCCGCAAGTTCTGTTCATAATATTGGTTGGTTTGTAATATTTCAGGGCTAAGGGCTTTCCCTGTATCAACACATTCTCTTCTATGGAGTCGTCTAGAGTGTGTGCTGGCTTGCGCAGTTGCGCGGGCCCCGCACACATTGGATTGTTCCTCCGCAGACATCTTCCCAGGTGAGTGCATGAGCACATCCTTATGTTTGTTTGAAGAGGAATGAGATGGTACACCTGAGAGAGTGACCATAAAGTTACGTGTGCGCTGTGTGTTCATTGCGCGTGTGCCCGAATAGACACCAGAACCAGATCCTTTTTGCGGAGTGCAACCCGCGGATTGCAACCTGAGGGTGCAACCCGCGGTTGGAACCGCGGGTTTGCACCCGCGGTTGCAACCGCGGGGTTGCACCCGCGGGGTGCAACCGCGGAGTTGCACCCGCGGGGTGCAACCCGCGGTTGGAACCGCGGGTTTGCACCCGCGGTTGCAACCGCGGGGTTGCACCCGCGGGGTGCAACCCGCGGTTGGAACCGCGGGTTTGCACCCGCGGTTGCAACTGCGGGGTTGCCCCCGCGCGGTGCAACCCGCGGTTGGAACCGCGGGTTTGCACCCGCGGTTGCAACTCCGTGGTTGCCTCCGTGCGGTGCAACCCGCAGTTCTTCCTGTGAATTTCCATTTTTGGATTCTTGGGCTGGATTTTCCGACTGTAATTTTCCAGAGGCGCTGTTCAGGCGGGCCCGTTGGATTTTGCGCCTCAAGTTTCTTTTCTGAGAGCGGGTGAGAGTTTGATTCAACTTAGGAGTGGGCGATGACGCCTCAAGTTTTCTGACAGAGTCAGTTTTAGCGGGCGATGACGCCTCATAAGTTCTAATAGGCGATGACGCCTTCTTCTTTTCGGTGGGCGATGACGCCTCACCTTTGCTCATCATAGCCCGGCGATGACGCCTGGGCTCCGAGTCAGAGGAAGAGATAAACTCTTCGTATTTTTGCTGATCAACCTCTACGATCAGCGTTTCGACAACAGATCCGATGGGTATCAAGTCGGACTGCGCCACGACGTTCTCCGTAGTGAACAGAGAGGCTCCCACTGTGGTCGCCAGTTCTTGTACGCCCGAAAATTGAACCTTTGATTCCATTGCAAAATTGATGAATTACAATAGGAATTTAGATTACAAAAATTCCGAAGAATTACAAGAACGGGAATATTGGTGGATTCCCTTTTTAAGTGTGGGTACGGGTGGCGGTGGAGTCTTGTTGCTGCCTCCGTTGACTATCCAACTTGAAAGGGGATCTGTGAAGAAAACCTGCTCCTTCTGATCTCTCAACCCTCTGTGAAGAATTGCTCTGCCGGCTCCAAAGAAAAATCCTCCCCCTTCTCTCAACTCCAATCCTGTATTTTATAGACTGAGAGAACCTCAAATCCGGATTGATTCGCTCCTGAAAAACCGGATCACGGAATATCAGTAAAGGAAACAAAATAAAAATACGGAAAATAACCCGCGGGTTGCCACCCTCCCGCGGGTTGCAACCCGCGGGAGGCTCCCGCGGTTGCATCCCGCGGGAGTTCCCGCGGGATGCAACCCGCGGGAGTCTCCCGCGGGTTGCCACCCGCGGGATGTCCCGCGGGTGGCAACCCGCGGGATGTCCCGCGGGTTGCATCCCGCGGGATGTCCCGCGGGTTGCAACCCGCGGGATCCTCCCGCGGGTTGCAACCCGCGGGATCCTCCCGCGGGTAGCAACCCGCGGGAGCTTTCCCGGATTGCCCTTTTGGGTTCTCCCTGGTTTCCATATAATAATTTATTTTTTATTTTATTTAATTATTTTTAGTGTCTACAGAAATGTAGCATGATAAATGTTAGTGCACACTTATACCACAATTCATATCATTAAAATTATTTCAATAATCTGGTTTCATTCTCAATGTCAATCAATGATCCAATTTGGAAACCAAGTGCATCATGTAATAATAATTTTTACCTATCAATTATTCCCAATTAATCTAAACTAAGCCCAATATCAATTTGTATATCAATGTGAAAATATTTTACTTGCACAAATTACACACAGTCCATTGAAATACTTGCATTCATTTCACATTAAAATCTGCACAAGCAAATAATATTGGCTAAATATTTCCACAATAATTTTGAAATTATTGGATCCTGTGTGCTCAAGATTCTATCTGTTTGTAGTGAGCCAATGCTAGTAGTATTCAAATCCCAATTCATTCAGGCCCATACAGTCAAGCCCGTGATTTTGTTTTTTGTACAGTGAAAATTAATTCAAGCCCACACAGCCAAGGCCATGAAAATATATAGTCAAGCCCGTGAAAATTATTTTTACAAAAATACTTGCATTCATTTATGAAGTGAAGGCACAAACAGTTTGCATGCAAAAATATGAAGTGAAGGCACAAACAGTTTGCATGCAAAAATTATTTTTGCATGCAACTGTATTATTTTGCATGGGTAATTTTAATTTTGCATATGTAAATTATTATTATTATTTAAAAAAAAAAAGCAAATATCACAATATTTATATGAATCAAATTTCACCCACTAATTTGGTTCAGTTCTCAATATTAGTTAATAGTGCAAAATATGAACCGAGCATTTTCAAAAATAAGTTACCTATACAAATATAAATTAATTAACGAAACGAACGGAAATAGATATAAATAAAATAACGAAATGAAGGAAAATAGCAGTATTACTTGTCTCGGCTTGATCTCGAATATTCGGTTCGAATTCTCGGTTCAGTTTGATTTTTCCTTTTCTTTCTATTTTTTTTTCTTCTCTCTCTTTTTTTTCTCTGCTGCTGGGTTTGGCCGAGAGGAGAAGAAAGGAGAAGTGAGGCAGAAAATGAGTGGAGGGTTAGAGAAGAAAATAATTTGAGGGCAAATTCGTAATTTTAATAACTTAATAATATCCCATGTTCACCTACTGTTCACCCATGTAGCCTCCTAACCCGCTACACTAATCCTCCATTCGACAGCACAACCAAAAATCATTTTGAAGGGTGTGCCCTTATAAATTTATTTTAGAAATAGGGTGTGTATAAAGTAATTTCTAATTTATTTAATATTTTATTATTTATGGTTCCGGCAAATATTTTTCAAATGCTACCAAATTTATGCAGGACGTAGTGCTCGATGAGGAGAACTCTACAAAATTATTCGTTTGTTGTTTCAATATCCAGAATAAATGAACTGAAATTCTGAAGTAATTAAAAGGATGATTTTAATATTATTAAATTAACAATTTTGGGAATATTTTTTCGCCTCGTAAGAAAAATCTCTAAAAATCATATATATTACAAAACTAACAATCACGAAGATCGAATTTCATTTGGATTTGTAAATTTAAAGTTAAGTTCACTGAAGGTTATTTCGATGTCCAAAATTGACTTCGGTGGACTTATTCGGTACGATTGGTCTCAAGAGAGCAATACTGATAGCTCGAATTTTGGGGTATTACATCCTACCCACCTAACAAAATAATTTTGTCCTCGAAATTCTAAATTAGAAGATGTGTTTGCATTCACGGGTATTGTAATATTTATAATTTTTAGAAATTTTTCATTCACGGGTACCTACTGATATATATAAAAAAAATTCAATTGACATACCTAATCATGAGAAAAAATATGGGTACTTTGTCCTGATATCTTTTTCAAACTTCCAACTTGAATCTCTTGGTGATTGTGTATCCTAAAAAATAAGGACTAATGGTATCACTTTGTTCTTAAGGACCTTCTCCCCTTGGCTGATAATTACTACGGGTTGTTTCTCATTCTTTAGATCTGATTTCAAATCTACCTTGGACAGATCTACTAATTTGTGCTCTTCTTTATTCTTCGAGTAGATTAATATATCATCAATAAACACTATCACAAATTTATCTAGATACTGAGCAAAAACATGATTCATCAGATTCATAAACACTGTTGGGACATTAGTCACTCCAAACAATATCACCAAATATTCATAATGACCATGTCTGATTCGAAATGCAGTTTTTAAAATATCTTTTATTCAGACCCTTACCTGATGGAATCCAGAACGAAGATCTATTCTCGAAAATACCCTTGCTCCTCCCAATTGATCAAACAGATCAGTTATTTTTTGTAATGGATATTTGTTTTTAATTGTTACTGCATTCAAACCTCTATAGTCCAGACACAGTTTTTGACTCGCATCCTTCTTTCCTATTAATAACACTAGAGCTCCCTAAGGTGAAACACTGGGTCTCACAAAACCCAACTTCAGTAGCTCATCTACTTGCCACTTAACTTTTCTTGTTCTGTAACTCTCATTCGATAAGGTGGTTTATATACTAGTTCAGCTCTAGAAATAATATCAATAGTAAATTCTACTGCTATTACTGGTGGTAGTCCATATATCTCTTCAGGAAATATATCTAAGAATTCAGATATTACGGGAATCATTCCTTCTCCTACTCTCATAACTTCCAAAACTCTTTCCTTTGGGGACATCTTAGATTTAGCTGGTTCTAGAGATTGACTTTCACCAATAAATTCAAACTCTGAACAGTTAGGAATTTGAAATATTACTCTTCTTCTTCTATAATCTATCACCGTATGGAAGCTATTCAACCAATCCATGTCTAAGACAATATCATATCCTGCACCTTTGATAAGCAATAAGTTGGCATTAAATTCTCTTCCATTAATCACTAAGGGACATTGCCTACATTCCTTATTAGCCATGATATTACTGTTCCCATTCTTAATGTCCCACCTTGTAGGTAAGATTACAAAATCAATAGAATAGCGGAAAACAAATATAATGGAGATAAAACAATGTGAAGTTTCAGAATCGAATAAAACAGTTGCTGGTGTATTACTAACTAAAATTGTACCTGCTACGACTTCTCTAGTAGCCTAAACTTCTTCAGTATTCATTAGTCTGACCTATCCTTGTCTTCGTCTTGCTCCACCTTGAGCTCTAGCATAGGATTGTTGTTGGGTCTGCAAAGGTCTTCTCTGATCCGGTCCTAAAACTCCCTGGCTTGATATTGCTGCTGGCCTGGCTGCTGGCTGGAATGGAACTTTGGGTACTGCTGGTTGTTGAACCCTTGGACAATCACTTAGTTGATGATTAGTGGATCAACATGCCAAACACAACCCTTGGGCTCTTCTACATTCTTTCAGGGTATATCCTAGTTTTTGGCAGAATTTACAGATTATCGAATCTTGATTTGGTATCCTTTGCTTCTTTACTGGTGGACCCTCAAACCTTCTAGCTGATGGGCTTGTCTTTTGTTCAAACGGTCTTTTAAATGCCACCGGTCTACTTTCCTTGAATACTTGTTCCAAATGACATGCCATTTCAAATACTTCTGAGTAAGTCTTATAATTATGACCTACTAGATGTTCTTTCAAATGAGGCCTTAGTCCCTGTTGAAACAAATGTGCCCTTTCCTCCTCTTATGCCACCAGAGTTGGAGCGAAACGACTAAGCCTTACAAATTCTGCAGCATAGGCATCAACTGTTCGATCTCCTTGTTGCAGTGCCAGAAATTTCTTCCTCATTTCCTGTCTGGCTGATGCATGGAAAAACTTGGCGAGAAATGGCTCTACAAACTTCTCCCAGGTTAGGGGTTCTTGATGTTTTACTTCTTCAGCAAGCCACCACGTTCTGGTTATATCAGTCAATTGTATACATACTACCTCTACTCGATTTTTCTTTGGAATTCTTGCAGCCCTTAAAAGATTCTCCATATCTACAATCCACTGTTCAGCCCTCAGTGGTCCTTCTATCTCAGAAAATACTGATGGCTGCAGTCTCGGAAAGTCCGACGCCATTCTAGTTCTTTCCGACTCTTTAGATAGCGACATTCTTTATAATATCATTGTCGTGGTCTCCTGCGTCTGTGCTACTCTTTGTACTAGGCTCCTAAAATCAGACGTATCATCTATCGGACTTGCACTCATACTCGAAGAAGATCGGGTCGACATTATTCTGCAACGGACCAGATAAGAATCAATAAAAGGAATTCATGATAGATACCTCAAATGAATAGAAAACAATATGATAGACACGATACTAGATCTGATAGGTATCAAAGAATAAGAAATAATTATTACGATTAAGTCATGGATATGTTCTTATGTGGCAGTAGTCCTATAGTCTTCCACCTAAACTTAGGCTCTGATACCACCCTGTAACGCCCCCGTTTTTCAGCTGCTTCCAAAAACGGAGGACACTACTTATAATTTGTATTAGATAACCCAACAGTCACAGGATCTTGGAATAACCGTAACTACCGCCACAATCAGATGAGTAAATAATATATCTGAAACTGAAAGGATTACATTATATAAAAGAGTTTATTACATACGATAACACACTGCTGTAAATATGAACACAAAAGAAGAAAAGGAGAAAAGTAGTGTCCAGACAAAGGAAATATGAACAATATATACAAAATTCTTCGGAAAGTACTTCACTACTTAATATTGCTCGGTCTGATCGATGAAGTACGAATCCTCAGTCAGGACTGGTTCTCTTTCTTGGTCCTCTAAACCTAGGTTCGAAACCCAGGGGATTAAACCCAGCAAGTAACATAAGGAAAATATATATGTACTATTACAGTACTAAAGATAAAAGTATGGAAATGAATAAAATGCTTTCATTGGGAATATCCCTTAATAAACAGATAAAATGCAATTAAATCATGATAGTGTTGAACAGTCACGTGAATAATGAAAAATATAACAGCAAGATTATATATGTTATTTGCAAATAATATGTAAGTATCATATAAAGATGTCAAGTCTAAATCAAATCTTCATTAGCATTTGAAACTAAATAATGGATATGATAGCACGCAGTTTCCATATTGTACAAGTGCCCGTGCATACCTGGGACCCGGCCTCAAACCCATGGCATTGAATCATGACACACCGCTAGATGTTCAAGTCAAACTCCGTACTGCGAAACAGTAACGGACATCACCCTTATAATGACTCATGTATCAGACGGTGGCCCAGTACCACCCAGTGCTGCTGCAGTAAAAGTTCTCAGTATCTCAATCAAGAAATTAGCCAACAAGATTCTTGTACAATACAATTCTTATCCATCATATAGTTTTCCCAATCCCCATGTCAATAATGCATGATATACATGAATTAATAGAAACACGTGGCTTATCAAGTCAAACTGTGTATATGACCTTATCACGAGAAACAAGAATTCAGGAATCAGGATTCAAAATCATGTACACGTATCACAAAGATATTTCATATCATGTAATCAGGGTACAAAAAACTTATTATTATGTTTACATTAATGATCATACTTATCGTGTATCTTGTATGTCAAAATTTTGTTCATGAATACAAATGTCACCATTTATAATATTAACGAATGATTATGTCATCATGTATATTTTAGTTAATAAAATAAAATGCCACAATTTATAAAGCCCATACTACAGTCCAAAATAACCCATATTATCTACATAGGACATTAAGAGTTAATATATTATTAGAGAATAAATATATGATATTGCAACTCCCCTTTAACAATAATGGATATACACTATAAATTATAGACAAGTCATTTATATTAACTCACCATATTATTATAATAACAGATGATATTAACTCATATTAACTTTGTATATAACTAAACAAATATTCTTGCACTCAACCCTTGTACTGTATAATAATGAAATTTGCAAATATAAATTGTTTAAGTAAAATCCATGTACTGAAATTTTTTTCCTTTTTTTTTCCCTTGTATGCAGGAAAGGCCCAAACAGTTTGGCCCATGATTTTTTTTTCCTTTTTTTTTAATCTTTTTCCTGTATGTATGCAGTAAAGGCCCAATAGTTTCCATGCAAAATTATTTTTTCATGCAACTTTTTATTTGCATGAGCATGAATTTAATTTCACGTATGTAATTTTTTTTTTTAAAACTAAAAATAAGCAAACGTAATAATATTTATATATATCAAAATTGACCCACTAATTTGCTTTAGTTCTCAATGTCAATAATAATCCAAAATATGAACCGAGCATTTTTAAAAAATAAGTTACGTATACAAATGTAAATTAAATAACGAAACGAACAAAAATAGATATAAATAAAATAACGAAATGAATGAAAATAACAGTATTACTTGCCTCGGCTTGATCTCGAATATTTGGTTCGAATCCTCAGTTTGGTTTGATTTTTCCTTTTCTTTCTTTTTTTTTCCTTCTCTCTCTCTTTTTTTTTCTCTGCTGCTAGGTTTGGCCGAGAGGAGAAGAGGAGGTGAGAGTCAAGTGGTGAAAGAGAGAGAGAGTGTTTTCTTTTCTTTTATCCTTAACACCTCACCACCAAATATTCCCTATGTGACACCTCATGAAATCCTATGCCACCCCTTCTCAATCACTACAACACAGCACATTCATTCACCGTCTCATTTATTTTAATTAATTAATTTATTTATTTATTAATAATTTAATAATTTTGATTCCTTGTAACGTTATCTAAATACTACCAAATTTATATAGGAGGTAGTACTTAACGAGTGGAATGTTACAAAATTATTCGTTTATCATTTCGATGTCCGAAATAAATGAACCGAAATTCCAAATTAATTAGAAGGATAATTTTAATATTATTAAATTAGCAATTTTGGGAGTATTTTTTGGCCTCGTAAGAAAAATCTTCAAAAAACCTAAATATTACAAAATTAATAATCGCGAAGACCAAATGTCAATTGGGTTTATGGATTTAAAATTACATTCACCAAAAATTATTTTGGTGTCCAAAATTGATTTCGGTGGACTTATTCAGTACGACTGGTCACCAGAGAGCAATACAAGTCTTCAAATGTTGGGGTATTATATCCTACCCACCTAACAAAATAATTTAATTTCACGTATGTAATTTTTTTATGCACATGAAAATTTTATAACCAAAAATAAAATTGGAAATTATACTAAGTCAAATATTTTGCATGCAAAAGATTTATACTCAAGCAACAGAGCAAGTGAAGGTTTATACTCAAAATTTTACAATACTCGTGAAATTTTATACTCAAGCAACAGAGCAAGAGAAGGTTTAATTATTGGATCTATTTGATATATATATATATAAATATTGTGATATTTGCTTATTTTTTTATCTTAAAAAAAACAAAGATTTATGTAGCAAAAATAAATTTATTTTCATGCAAAAATTTACGTAGTTAAATTTGCACCATGCAAAAAGAGAGAGGAGAAGAGTAAAAAAAAATTATGGCTCCAGCAAGCATTTTCTAAATGCTACCAAATTTATGTAGGATGTAGTGCTCGACGAGAAGAACTCTACAAAATTATTCGTTTGTTGTTTCGATGTCCGGAATAATGAACCGAAATTCTAAAGTAATTGAAGGATGATTTTAATATTATTAAATTAACAATTTTGGTAGTATTTTCGGCCTCGTAAGAAAAATCTCCAAAAATCCTAAATATTACAAAACTAATAATCGTGAAGACCAAATTTCATTTGGATTTGTGGATTTAAAATTACGTTCACTGAAAGTTATTTTGGTGTCTAAAATTGACTTCGGTGGACTTATTCAGCACGATTGGTCTCAAGAGAGCAATACAGATAGCTCGAATTTTGGGGTATTATACTTGCCTATGATGTTGTGACAGATAGATTCAGACCTATAGTTTATATTCTGTATTCATCCTTCCAAATCTCTTACTTATGTTTGTGTATAAAAAAAGGGCCTCGTGCACTTTGATATTGAGAGTGTCTATCGGTGATATCATACCCCTTTATTAGGACACATACTCGGGGCCACCTGTGTGGCTTGGGGGCATCATAGATGACTATAGGTAGGGAACACAACCTACATGTAAGACTTTAATTTAATTGGATATTTAAATAAATTTATAGGTCCTGTGCTACCTTATATCCATCCTGTGATTTGAAATATTATCATATTGGGGTTCTTATATATAACTATTTAATAAGAATGTCATCAATATTTAGTAAAATCTGATAATTTATGACAACCTCCAAACAATAAAATAATAAGCATATGTTGCACATAAAGGACAATGACATAATCAAGATCGGAATACTAAATTAGGATAGATAACAAGATAAGCAAATAAGAAAATGTTAATGGATGTTATTTGCATGAATGTGACAAAATTTTAAGGACATGGCTCAAATAATAGGTATAATGATTGCTCTGATACCACTCTATGATGCCTCAAATCACATTGGTGGATCCAATTATGGGTAGGTGTCACCGGTGGACATTCTCAATATCGAAGTGCATGAGACCATATTTTTCCTAACAAACACATGCAAGAGATATAGAAGTACAAATATGAGAGATATATCATAGGTCTGTAAATATTTGCCATAATATCACATGCATGAATATAGAAATATTCAAAATCAAATATATACAATTATAAGCAATATGTACATCAAAAGATTGCTCATGTAGAGTCAAGTACAATATTATAATATAGTAATATAAGTACTGGATATATATGCAAGATCATAAACAGAACTAGGGAGTAGGATATATATGTACATACAAACCAAAATAATAAATATACAAAAAATATGAAAATCCTGCAAGAAACTGGCTAATGGCACTCGGCCTACTCCTGTAAATGTGAATCCTCAAGGGATTGGTCCTCCTTCTGTACTACCACTGTATTGGCTAGTAGACCTGCAGTGTGATGATATAAAGGATCAGATCCCGAACAAAAATATAAATCCAAACTTGTGTCATATTATACTATATTAGTGTGGCATGCTAGTAGGAATAATGTAAAAAATATATGCATGAAAATCATAAATATATGATATGCATAATATAATATGAATCATGAAGTACATAGTATATACAACATAATATAATCATGCATATGGATCATGAAATACAAGATATGTATAATATAATATGAATAATTATGAAGCAAATGATATATATATATAGTATAATATGATCAAGTAAAGGGATGCAACTTCGATCCTAATAATTTGGAACTTAATAGTGCGAGTATTCGCATGTTCTAAAAGTGTACCGTGCATACTCGGTACTATGTCCCAAGACCTATCACATACGAATCAGATTTCGCTTTGCTGGTTGCAATAGATATAAGATTATAAACTCTCGCAATATGTGTTTTACTCTACTATTTATTCCTCAATACCCATAATGTAGTATATGTTAAGAATCACTATATCAATGTGATATATGTGATAGAATGCATGTATCAATAGTCATATAAATATGAAAGGACACACACAACAATACTGGCGAGTACAAGCGTTATATAATATATTTAGTGCATTCGATATTATTTCCAAGAAAGAAAACTATGTATACATAATAACATGCATAAATAAACATGTGTATATGAATATCATATAACAAATGTGTATACATAAATATGACATATATGCTTAAACATAATATATGATAGGTCTAAACTCACCATGTACAGATGATAACAAGGGTGATTTAAGAAATATACATATGTATAATATCATAAGTCAAGAGGCATATACACGGACATAACATGTGTGCTAAATTGCTATGATTTAGTGGATAGTCAGATTTTCAGGTCTTAGTTGATTAGGATAAAAATGAAATTTGAGATTAAGATTTGGAAAAATTGTATAAAACTGAATTATCTTTACAATGAAACTTAAATAAACTTAATTAGAGTTCTGGAACAAAAATTATGACTGTTTTACTATAACCTGCTATTACTGGATACAGCAGTAAGGGAAACCTCCGGATTTGATTTGACTAAGATAAAATTTAAATTAGAGCCTGATATTCAAAATTTTTTTATATAATTCAATTAGCTTCCCAATGAAACTTGAATTATATCATTCTGGAAAGCCCGAGAAAATCTAAGCCAGCCAGCCTTTGTCGATCCGTCGTCCGATATAGCAGCTGGATCCCCGCCTTTCCAATCTACTGATTGATGAGCTCAATTGGAGTTTTAAAGAAAAAATTATGGCCATTTTACCATGGTTTGCTGCTATTGAACTGCTAATAAGGACAATAATAAGTATTGATCTTCCAGGCTATTTTTGGTTAGAGAAATGACAAAATTTTGATCTATAGTAGTTGGATAATTTATCTATTAGTGAATCATATTTCTAATAATACTAGAATAAAATCAATCAGAGTTAAGATACAAAAGTTATAACAGTTCTAAGATAGACTATTATGTTGTATGGATAATGATACATTTTGTGCATATATATAACATGTACGGGGTGACACATGCAATAAAATTCAAGATAAATTTGAGTATCTATAATCCTAAAAATAGTTTGATAATACATCTGGTAATATGTTAGATGATTGCATCAAAAAATCACAAATTTAAGGGATTTGAGAGTGTATTTATGGCTCTTGCTGAACCATAATAAAAAAGAACCAATATTGATATGATTACCCTTCAAAAATTGAGAAATCTCATAAGATCACACGATAGAGAAAGCATAGATACTGGAGAAAATATTTCCTAATTGGAGGAGAAGTTTAGAACTTATTTGAATAAGGAAAACTCAAGAATAAAGCTCATATAGAAATATAGTGAATTTTCAACTCAATCTCAGACTGAATATTTGGCAATTTATTTAAGAGAATTGGAGAAGGAATTGGGTTGGATGTTTAAAGAGAAAGTGAAAGGAATATAAGAGGAAGAAGATTGATTTTCCTCATATTTTTCTATATTTATTTAATGGGTCAAACAACTACTGGTAAATAGTTATGCTGTCATATTAAAAAACCTTAAAAATCACCTTAATTGTAATTTTAATATTGGGTCAACTTCCATCCAAAATTGGTCAAATAAAGATGTTGGATTGCTGAAGATAGATATAAGATAGGGAAAGAATTACAATTGTAATTTTAGTTTTAATTTGATTATTTTAATTAGGTATTTTTCGAAAATCAGCTAATTCAGAATAATTCAAGAAAAGTATAGAAAAATACAAATAATAAGATAAGAAGTTTCCTCTCTATAGAATTTAAAATTGAAGATTATATTAAAAAATATAATTCAATTTACTCAATATCCACCTATATAAGTATCAAACCACCCAAGCTGATACAAAAGATATGTAATAAACCAATATAAGGTTTCAGGATTAGAATTTTTACAGGAGAGTAGTGTGTGAAAGAAGCAAGTGGAGGGCAGGAGTTGAATATAAAGTATGGTAGGAATGTTTAATCGGTAATATATCATATTCTCAAAGAAAGGCTCTAGGTAAACTCTAATATTGTTGATCAAATAATATAATTTTGATAATGTACAACCAAATTCTTAGAAGTATAAAAGGACCTTATCTTGAAAAATTATAGTTTTAAAGTTTTAATAATAATGCATTGTGCCTTACTCTTGGTCGTATGTATCATGGAGCTGCCATTTTGGACCGTGACAAGAGAGATTCTCTCTTTTCCAAAAATCTTTAGCCAGGATCAACACTAATTATAAGAGTTTAACACTAAATAGATGAATTACCCTCCTTACTCCTATTGTAATATCTCTATCTAGCCAACTATATGATTAGTACACCATATACTGATCGTATCAGTTCATATGCCTTAGATATTGATATTGCCAACTCGACTTTTGATTCATACGATTGAAATACAGCCTCATGCATGCATCTCTATTCCTTCGAGTGTGCTTGCCGGTAGCACTCTTTTTGAAAGTAGTTGAAAAATGTGGCGTTACACCTAGGGCTGAGCATAAAACCGGAAAAACCGAACCGAACCGCAAAACCGAACCGAACCGATCAGTTCGGTTTATTCGGTTTTCGGTTCGGTTTGGTTTAAAAACCGAAATTATTTACGGATTTCAGATCGGATTTCGGTGGCTTTAGCTCCAACCGAAACCGACCGAAAAACCCGAACTTTTGGAATTATAGCTTATTTTTTTCTTTGATTTATTTTCAATGTGTTTTTCTTTTAAATTTTTAATGAAAAACATGTGATTGTTATTTTAATAAGGAGAAAAAGAAAAAAATAGAAAGAAAATTATTATTTTTCCTATAAAAAACATGCGTTTATCACATAATTAATTTCAAACCCTAAAAATCGAAAACCGAACCGAACTGAACCGGACCGAAAATTCGGTTCGGTTTTCGGTTTTCACTTTTTTTCGGTCGGTTCGGTTTCGGTTTTATAACTTCGGTTCGGTTTTCGGTTGGGTTTTTTTTAAAAAACCGAACCGAACCGACCGATGCTCACCCCTAGTTACACCTGCCTCATAATTCATTTTCTCCCTCGTGTATCTTCCTCTATACCAGTCTCCTCACCACCTACTCCCTCAACTCCTACTACTCTTCTCTCCACCTATTTATCCAAATGAACTAACAAAAACCTAAAACATAGCAAAGTCATTCATTGGAAGACTAGAAACCCAAAATAGGCCTCATTATGGCATCTAGACCCCAGTATCGACCTCATTGTTACCATAATCTACTTTGTTACAATCAATGAAACCCCGATTTTATGGCCATCACCACCAACCATCATGTCTCCTTTGTCGGACTCTTTAGTCAGACTCAAGTACCATCCACACGCTATCTCTCCTTGCCCAATCTCTGCTCCTACCTGTTGTTAAATTTGGATTTGATGGGTTTAGAGGAGAGGGCCCTCAACCTCTAGGTGGTTGCGACGTAGAAGCTAGTAGAATAGAGAGGAAAGAGAAACCGGATTGGTGATGAGGAGATCCTCTTACCAATTTCTCTAGTATCTGTGTTCTCTTCCAAGTGAGAGGCAATAACTTCAAAAATCCTATGAAGGTGGCCAATTTGAACTAAGTACAGTTTGTTAACTATAAAAAGTAGCCAAATGAGCCTTTTACTTTTTTATTTTTGCAAATCAAATGAGTTTTTTTATTGAAATGTGAAATGTAGGTATGATTTTTTAAGTGCATATAGTTTACTCAATAGAAATTTTGTATTTACATCAAATGTTATGATTTTAATAGATTTTGCAAACTTAACTATTAAGAGATTCAATTAAAATACCTTCAAGCTTCACCTGAAATTATATGTTCTTGTAATTTAGTGGACATTGAAATACAATCTTGAATGTGTTAATTGCTAGTGAGCTTATTTTGTGATATATGAATTTTTTTTCCTGTGAAAGGTTGTGGCTTTTAAGGGCTAAAAACTCTCCTTATGTAATGAACTACAATATTTTCAAATTAAAATGTACAAAGCACATGATATCCAACTCATCACAAGGATTCAATTTATGCTGCAATTGCAATACTAAACTGTAAATTAATACAATATCGTAGAATTGTATTAATTTAATATTGTAAATTAATACAATACTAAACTGTAAATTAAATTAATACAATATCGTAGAATTGTGTAAGTTGTAGTGCATTTAAACTCTATTTATATCGATCTATGATATTTAAACAAAGAAATTAGACTCAAAATGACTACAATATTTTCTATGAAAAAAGTGATTCATCTTACTCTAAATATGTAACAAAAACTATTTATCCATCAAGGAGGTCTTGCATTCTTGTCTTCTAATAAGGCTTCGCTTCTCTTACTAAGTAAAATTTGATTTAAACCTTCAATCAAAAGAATGAGGAAAAAAATCTCTTTTTTAGAGTTTGTGAAAGGGATATTTCTATTTATTGGGTTGTCAAATGCACCTTAGGCATCATCGTGCAATGTTCTATTTTTCAACTGCTTTCAAAAAGAGAGTTCAAAGATGTTCAAACCTCACAAGCTTATGTTCTTGGAATAACCGTAAGTAATGTCATATCAAATAATAAAATAACCTGTTAGAAACCGAAATGGATTCATTTATATAATATGAAGTTTTTTGACCAAAACGGCGGGTGAAAAAGACCCTCCGTATTCCATTAACAAGTAGATAATAGAACTATAATAAGGTTTGGATCAGGTGGACCCTCATATAGAAGAAGTACATAAGTGAAACAACAAATAAAAACTAAAACAAAGAGTACATAAGGACAAAGTCCTCTTCACAAAAAATAACGAAAGCAACAATGATATCCCCATGAAGTTCATTACATAACATGCCACAATATTATGAATATATACAATAAAAGAATCAAAGGAGCAAAAGAAAAAAAGCAATGCCAAGACCAAAAAAAAAAAATTTAAGCAGATAAATACAAAGAATCTATGGAAAGAGGTCCTATCATTTACTTCCTTTTTGCTTCCTCAGTGAACTATGGATCTTTAAATGGGATTGGTTTATCTTCCAGACCTAGATTCAGCATATAGAGGATTAAACCTAGTTAGTAATACAAAAAAGAGAAAGAAACTATACCATAATAGTACTCAGAAATGTGATCATAAAATACCATATCAGCGTTAGTCATGATAGCATAAATTAAGGGTAACATAAATAAATAAATATATTGTTAGCAGCAATGTCATTGGCACAGTACACAAATATGTGTAGTTCAGATATGTACAATATGTATCAATGATAGATCATGTCAAGTGTCAAAACTATCTCGTTAAAATAAAAAATCAGAAACTTGATATATTATTAAAATGGTCAGATATTTGGAATTGGATAGGTGATGAGTCTATATCAGACTATTAAAATGAGAGTAATGGTAGATATTGTTTTTCTCTTTATTATATAAGTGCAGGTATGTATCTGAGACCTAACTTCAGATTCATGACGTTGAACTATGATGTACCAAAAGGCATTCCAAATAGAAATTTTATTCAGTGTAAGAATGAATGCTTCACTTTGGAAATTCATAATCAAATGGTGGTCTAGTACCACCGATTATGCTTGAAAAGTGTAATATTTTTAGTTTATTTTATACAAGCGAATCCAATTTTATTGATTTATACAAGAAATTAATGAAAATTTATTTTTATTAGTCACACTATAATGTTTTTCTAGTGTTTTCTAATATTTTTGCAAGATTTTATATGCAAGAAAATCAAAGTATCAAAGCATATATTAAATATCAGTTCAGAACTATGTATTTTCAGGAATGACTATCGACAGCCAAATGCCTGCTGTTGATAACCATCAATTGAAAGTCATGCCCAAGAGCAACTGTCGATAGGCCCATCGAAGAGAGCGACTGCAAGCTTGATTTTTAGGGATTTTTGTGAAGAATTAATAGTTTCCTTATAAATAGAATTCCTATTAGGGTTTTGAAGGTTATAAATAGCCAATAAATCTCAAACTTTGTAATGTTTAATAACATTTGAGAGAGAATAATATAGAGTTTTCTATTCAATATTTAGTTTTCGTACTCATTCATAAAAATTGATAAAAGAATTATTTTTCTTTTTATTCACGGCTATGATGAGTATGAGCGGCTAAATTCTATACTTGGATCAAATGTAATAACATAATATAAGTGATTTACTGCTATATATTCTTATATGCTAATGGATAATTGTCTTATGTGGAATTGATATTTTTTATTCTCTGCTATCTTTGAAAGTATTAAATATGATTTTGAGTTTTTGATGATTTATAATTTGACGATATATTCGTTTCTTAGTTTTTGATATACCGTAAACTATTTAAGCACGATGTATGCTTAGACTTTGAATATTTATTTTTGTTATTCATATTGCATATTTAGATAAACTCCAAATTCAAGTAGGATTAATTGGGAGAAATTAGTCAAATTATCATATTCATATTTTTATATAGTTTGTGCTTAATTCAATTATTTTCTACGTGATCTATGCAACTGAGATAAAAAATATGAATATATCCAATAAATTATCCTATGGGGGAGTTACATCTATCTGATCAATAATTTTAATATAAGTAAAATTTTCATCTTTAATTTTAGTTTAGTAAATAAAAATCCAATATTTTCTTTTATTTTTAGTACCATAATTTATTCTAGTGTTATACAATTAACAAACGATTCTCTAGATAATGATCTTGGATTACTTCCTTATACTACTTGTTGATCTTTTGCACTTGGGATTTAGATCACAATTAATTTTTTTTTGCGTCGTTGCCAGTGATCATACTATTGTATTATATTTTAGTATAGATTACGGTTCCTATGTCATTATTTTTTGTGATTCTAAATTTGCATGACTAGTTAGAGGAGAACTTTAAATGGTAGACTAATTTGATTGTACTAAGATCCACAACCACTTCTAATCTATCAAACACTTTACGACATGAGCACTAATAGTAATAACAACATGAATAATAATAACAGTAATAATGACGGATTTGGAGATACAAATGATAATTATAGTCATCATGGAGCAATGGGAGGACTTAACATAATTATTTACAAGCTGATAGGACAACCCAACCTTCATACATTGCATTTCAATTGAATATGGGATACTTAAGATTAAATCGAAAGTAGTCTAGTTTTTACCTAAATTCCGTGGGATAGATTCAGAGAGCTCATATTTGCACCTTTAAGAATTCGAAAAAATTTGCACTACCATTAATCTTTAAAATTCTACTGCTGAGCAACTTAATCTTAATCTCTTTCCATTCTACCTAAAGGAAAAAGTAAAGACATGGCTACATTATTTATGTCTCAATTCAATAGGTAGATGGGATGAGATGCAAAAAAAAATTCTTAAAGAAATTTTTTCCTTCACATCAAACAAATTTTATGCGAAAGCAAATTCAAAACTTTCGACAGAAAGAAAATGAACCATTATTCACGTGTTGGGATAGATTTAAATATTTGCTTCTCTCATGCTCACATCATGATTTTGAAATATGGAGTACTGTAAATACTTTCTATCATGAATTAAACACTATAATCAGGTAATTCGTAGAGACTATGTGCAATGGTTAATTTCAATAAGGATGCTGAGGAGGTATGGGACTATCTTGATTCATTTGCCCAAAATTCACATGTTTGAAAAACTGAGGATATTACAGATAGACACCAATTAAAGGATAAATTTTAGAATAGATGCGGACTTATAAGTTAGGAGAAACCGAATATATAGCTGCACGATTAATAACTATCACTAAGAAATTTAAAATTTTGCTTGCAAAGAAAATAAAAACAGTTAAGTCAATAGAACAAGTTGTGGAAGTTTATGACATTTGTGAGTTGCAAGGACACGTGACTTGTGAATATCCAACATTTCTGCTTTTAAGGAAGTATTAAATGAACAACTCTTATCTTTAACACTAATTATCAACCAGCAAATAACCCATATTAATGTGATAATTTAACTGCAAGTATATAGTGTCGATTGTAGCGCTATAGAGGTCGTCCCACAAAGATCTCAAGTGTTTTACGATTCTTACTAATTCTATAGTCTAACGAACTAACAAAAGATTCTAAGTCGGATTTGTGAGTTATTCTAATTAGCTTAAGATCTAGAATCCATTAGTTTCCAATCATGAATTACTTCTATTATCTTCTTCCTATAATAAAAATTCGATCTTCTAGTTTTAATCTTTATTTAAAGTATTTTAAGTATAAGATATCAAGTAGTGTGCAAGTATAACTCATCAAAAAAACTACTTTTCATAAAAGCAAACTAAATCATTAAATAATTCGATGAAAAAGATAAAAATCAACAACTCCAAACCCTAACTAAGTATAGACTATCAAAAAACTTAACTCAAGTATAACCTATCAAAGTATTAATCTATGAGTTCTTGTAGTTTAATCTTTTTATAGAATGTCTTTATTATCTTAATTAGGAAGAAAATATTAGAGAGCAACTATATGGTGGATTCTATTTTTATCTACATCTTAAACCTAAGATAAATTGGATACTCATAATTCTAGTAAGCAAAATCATATTTTTATTCATGAAAGCAATTAAATCTAATCTAGAAAGCAACTAAATCTAAACTAGAAGCAATTAGAAGAGAATTAGTTAAGAAAAATTGAAAAACAGTAAAGGTTACCTCTGGAGTCGGTATTTTGACCGTCACCCCTTCAGTAAACTCTAATCCTAATTTTATTAAATAAAATACGAGTACAAACTTCAAGGATAAAACCTAGTTACAAGTATATGGCCAGTAAATAGGCTTCGGAAAATCAAACCCTAATTTTGATACAATTGAAAAACTACAGAATTACGTTGAAGCTCTCGAAGAAAAATCACCATGTGAGTCCCTCTTTTTGCCGCCAATTACCGCCAATTCGCGGCATTATTATATAAAAATTTCTTGAGTTTTTTTCTACATGAAACTCTTATCTTGTTCTCTTAATTTTCCTTACTTTATTAGACTTTGACTCTCTGAAGTATCATTGTCTTATAGTTTGCACACTTTTATCTTTTTTTCGGACTTAATTTTCTAATTCGGCTCTAATTTTATATCATCTCTTTGTAGGAATCGGATTACCTGAAAAATAACTAAAATACCAAACTAGAATTTATTTATATACAAAAATAGATAAAATATGGGAGGAAAAATACAATATATGATACTCATCACACCCCCACACCTATCTTTTGCTAGTTCTCGAGCAAAAGATAAATCTAAAAAGAAAAAACTTAACTCACTTTCGCAGAAATCGCGATTGCACTTAGCACGTGCAACAAGCCTTTAAACCCCTAGGTTACCCTAGTGAATGAGTGTTGTCTCGTAAGGATTTGTAGTGAATATACCCACAAAATTCGTGAAAAAAATAGACTAAGAAATAAAAAAAATAAGGATAATCGAATGTAACGCCCCCGTTTTTCAGCTGCTTCCCAAAACGGAAGACGTTAATTATTACTTACACTAGACAACCCAACAGTCACAGAATTTTAGAATAACCGTAACTACTGCCACAATCAGATTAATAAATAACATGTCTGAAACTTGAAATGATTTCATTTATACAAAGAGTTCATTACATAATATGACACACTGCCTTAAATATGAACACAAAAGAGTCAAAGAGAAAAGCAGTGCCCAGACAAATGGAAATATAAACAAAATATACAAAAGTTCTCCAGGGGTACTTCGATTTCCTATTGTCACTCGATCTGTCCAACGAAGTACGGATCTTCAATTGGGGTTGGATCCCCATCTTCACGTTCCAAATCTGGGTTCAAAACTCAGGGGATTAAACCCGGTAAGTAATACATTTAAAAAGAGAAATTGTGTACTATCATAGTACAGGAATATCAGTGTGCATGAGCATGTTTATTTTAGTGTTGTTTGTGTGCATATAAATTAACATGAAGGCAACATATAAATTAACATGAAGGCAAGTATAAATAAATGCATATATAAATAAGCATGACAATAACTACTCTATCTGTTTAATCATATATTCTATTGGTCTCAGTCATCGTCCAATTTAATTTTGAAACTGTATTAATGGATAAGATAGCGCTATTCTCTATTGTCGTATAAGTGCCCGTGCATACCGGGGACCCGGTCACAATATTCATGGCGCTGAACCATGACATGCCGCTAGGCACTACACTCAAGTTCCGTATTGTATTACAGTAACGGACATACCACTCTGGGTAAATATCAATTGGTGATCCAGTAATCACCCAGGCCGCTGCAGTAAAAGAATCCCGGCCCTAACAATACAATCAATCCTTATACGGGAAGCCTCTTATCCATCATATAGTTTCTCCCATCCCCGTGTTCATAATGAATTATGCACATGAAAATTTTATTTTACATTTATTTGTTTACTTATTATTTTTCAATTCATGATAACATGCTTACATTTCCATGACTGTACATGACATGTAGTATCATAAAACATGATCTGTAATATTAAAACACATAACTTGTAATATCAAAGCACATGACATGTAAAACACATGACTTGTAATATCAAAACACATGACATGTAATATTAAAGCAAAGGACTTGTAGCATGATAAATTAACACATGATATATTAGTGCACAATTGGTTCAATTCTTAATACCAATTAATAACCCAATTTGGAAATCAAGTGAATCATGTAATAATAATTTCTATTTATCAATTATTTCTAATTAATCCAAACTAAACCCAAGTCTAATCTCACTAAATTCCCACTTATTTTTATTTTATTTTTTTCTTTTCTATCAGGCCCAAGCCTACTGTTATTATTGTTTTTATGTCTTTTTCTTTCCTGGTCCAAACTCATTTCTTCCTTCTATTTTATTTTTATTTTATTTTTATTTTATTTTCTTTTACAAGATAGGGCCGGCCCACTGTTATTATTATTATTATTATTTTCTTCTTTCCTAGCCCAAGTCCATCAAGCCCAGTTTTATTTCTTTTATTTTATTTTTTTTTTCTGCAGCCCAAGTCCATGATCTCTTTTTCTTTTTCTTTTTTATCTGTTATTTTCTTTGGGCCGGGCCAAGCCTAGTTCACTAGTTTCTTTTCTTTTCTTTTTCTTTTCTTTTTTCTTCCTTCTGGGCTGGGCCAGACTCATGATCTCTCTCTCTTTTTTTTCTTTTTTTCCCTACAGCCTAGGCCCACTCACTCTCTCTCTCTCACTCTCTCTCTCTCTCTCTTCCTTAACCGAGCCCATGCAGAATTATTTTTGCATGCAAGTTTTTTTTTATTTTGCATGAGTATAATTTCACGTATGCAATTTTTTTTAAAAAATCAAAAACAAGCAAACGTAATAATATTTATATATATCAAAATTGATCTACTAATACAGTTCTCAATATCAGTTAATGGTCCGAAATATGAACCAATTATTTTTTTTATAAGATAATTTACGTGCACAAATTTAAATTAAATAAAAAAACGAACGAAAATAGATATAAATAAAATAACGAAATGAACGAAAATAGCAGTATTACTTGTCTTGGCTCGATCTCGAATATTTGGTTTGAATCCTCGGTTCGGTTTAATTTTTCCTATCCTTTGTCTTTTATTTTTTTTCTGCTGTTGATTTTGGCCGAGAGGAGAAGAGGGAGTGAGAGTGCTGCTGGGTTCTATTGGGTTTGGTCGAGACGATTGAAATGGAGAGAGAGAGAGAGAGAGAGAGAGAGTTTTTATTTCCTCCCTCTCCCTTTAACACCTCACCACCTAAATTTCCCCCCATGTGACACCTCAAAATTTTTTTGCCACCCTCCTCTTGGTCACGACAGCACAACACTCATTCACCACAGTAGTTATTTTATTTTAATTTATTAATTTATTTATTTAATAATTTAATAATTTAGTTTTCGTGTAACCTTCTCCAAATACTACCAAATTTATGTAGAACGTAGTGCTCGACGAGGGGAACACTACAAAATTATCCGTTTGTTTCGTTGTCCGGAATAAATAAACCAAAATTCCGGAGTAATTAGAAAGATAATTTTAATATTATTGAATTAGTAATTTTGGAAGTATTTTTCGGTCTCGTAAGAAAAATCTCCAAAAATCCTAAATATTACAAAACTAATAATCGCGAAGACCGAATGTTATTTGGGTTTGTGGATTTAAAGTTACGTTAACCAAAAGTTATTTAGGTGTCCAAAATTGACTTCGGTTAACTTATTCGGCACCACTGGTCTAAAAAATACAATACAGATAGCTCAAATTTTTTGGGTATTACATCCTACCCACCTAACAAAAGAAATTTCGTTCTCAAAATTTCAAATTAGAAGACGTACTTGTATTCACGGGTACCTACTGATATAAAAATAAATTCAATTGACATACTTGATCATGAGAAAAGGTATGGGTACTTTGTCCTGATGTCCCTTTCAAGCTCCCAAATTGAATCTCTTGGCGATTGTGTGTTTCAGGAAATAAGAACCAACGGTATCACTTTATTCTTACGGACCTTCTCCCGTCAGCCAATAATTGCTATGGGATGCTTCTCATACTTTAGATCTGATTTCAAATTTATCTCAGACAGATCCACTACTTTGTGCTCTTCACCCAAACATTTCCTCAGTTGTGATACATGGAACACATTATGAACAGTTTCCATCTCTACTGGTAATGATAATCGGTAGGCAAGACATCTAATCCTCTCCACGATCTCAAATGGCCCGATGTATTTTGGACTGAACTTTCCTTTCTTCCCAAATCTAATCACACCCTTCATCGGAGATATCTTAATAAATACTTTATCTCCTACTTCAAACTCCAGTGGTTTTCTACGTTGATCTGCCCATTTGTTTTGTCTGTCTTGAACCGCCTTCATGTGTTCTCTGATAACCTTCACTTGCTCTGTTGCTTGAGTAATCAACTCTGACCCCAAAATACTTCGTTCTCCAACCTCGTCCTAACATAATCGAGATCTACATTTTCGCCCATACAAGGCTTCAAACGATGCCATTTTGATACTCTCCTGATAACTATTATTATAAGAAAATTCCACCATATACAAATA
This sequence comes from Dracaena cambodiana, assembly GCA_036321105.1. Classification (NCBI taxonomy): domain Eukaryota; kingdom Viridiplantae; phylum Streptophyta; class Magnoliopsida; order Asparagales; family Asparagaceae; genus Dracaena; species Dracaena cambodiana. The sequence goes on along the minus strand of JAYEPQ010000010.1, from coordinate 36,297,172 downwards.
GTCTTCCCAAGATCCACCAAAATCCAACACGCATGCTCTAAGTATATCTTCAAGTACTTGGATAGTCCGTTCTGATTGACCATCTGTTTGTGGATAGTAAGCTGAAAATAAATCCAAATGTATTCCAAGACTATCTATTAATTTCTCCCAATAGTGTGATCTGAACCTTGAATCACGATCTGACACAATCCTGGTTGGGACTCCATGCAATCTCACTATTTCTTGCATAAATCTTCTGGCTAATATTTCTGTTGCTTGACCAACTCTAAATAAAATGAAATGAGCCGATTTAGTCAGTCGGTCCACAATTACCCAAATTGCATTATTGCCCTTGGTGCCCTTAGGTAAGCCTGTAACAAAGTCCATCGATATTTGTTCCCACTTCCACTCCGGTATTGCTAATGGTTGGAGCAATCCAGCTATCTTTTGATACTCAGCCTTCACTTGCTGGCAAGTAGAACATCTAGATACATATCTGGCAATCTCTTTCTTTATGCTTGGCCACCAGAAATACCTTTTTATATCGTTGTACATCTTATTGCTCCCAGGATGAATAGAATACGTTGATCTATGAGCTTCCTGTAAAACTCTATCTCTTACTTTCCCCTTTGGCACCCATAATCTTTTCTTGAATCTAATAACTCCATCTGAGTATATTTTCATTTTTGGTCTCTTACCTGCTTCTATTTTGTTCTTTAGTTTCTGAAAATCTTCATCTCCAACTTGAGTTTGCTTAATCTACTCTATCAATGGTGACTGTAATTGTATCTCCATAAATTGTGTTGTCACTCCTGGTAAAATTACCTCCAATTCCATTCTTTGCATCTCCATTAAAAGTTCCTTTTGCTGAGTTAATCTCTCCACTGCAGGTTTCCTACTCAGTGCATCTGGCATAATATTAATCCTCCCTGAATGATATTTAATCTCTAAGTCATAATCTGCTACCAACTCCAACCATCGTCTCTGCCTCATATTCAGTTCCTTTTGAGTGAAAATATATTTCAAACTTTTATGATCGATATATACATCTACCTTCTGTCCCAGCAAGTAATGTCTCCAAATCTTCAAAGCATGAATCATCGCTGCTAATTCCAAGTCATGAGTTAGATAATTTCTCTCATGGGGTCTCAATTGTCTTGATGCAAACTCAATTACTCTTCCATTCTGTGTCAATACACATCCCAATCCATGTTTTGAAGCATCACTATAGACCTTCATTTCCCTAAAATTGTCTAGAATTGGTGCTGTTGTCAGTCTTCATTTTAATTCTTCAAATGCCTTATTACATTCCTCCGTCCAGACATATTCCACTCCTTTCCTAGTCAATTTAGTTAGAGAAGATGCTATTTTTGAAAAGTCTTGTACAAATCGCCTATAATATCCAGCCAACCCCAAAAAACTCCGAATCTCCGACACTGATTTCGGTACAGACCAATCCATTACAACTTCTATCTTCTTAGGATCAGCTGATACGCCATCTCCTGAAACTATGTGACCCAAGAAAGCAACCTTATCCAACGAAAATTCACATTTGCTCAGTTTCCCATATAACTTCTGCTCTTTTAAGAGTTTGCAAAACTGTTCTTAAATGCTCAGCATGCTCTTCTTTATTCTTAGAGTAGATTAATATATCATCAATAAATACTACCACAAATTTATCCAGATACTGAGTAAAAACATGGTTCATCAGATTCATAAACACTACTGGAGCATTAGTCACTCCAAATGGTATCACCAAATATTCATAATGACCATGTCTGATTCTAATGCAGTTTTTGGAATATCTTCTGTTCAGACCCTTACTTGATGGAATCCAGAACGAAGATCTATCCTTGAAAATACCCTTGCTCCACCCAATTGATCAAACAGATCAGTTATTCTTGGTAATGGATATTTATTTTTGATTGTTACTGCATTCAAACCCCTATAGTCCACACAGAGTCTTTGACTCCCATCCTTCTTTCTCACTAATAATACTGGAGCTTCCCAAGGTGAAACACTGGGCCTCACAAAATCCAACTTTAGTAGTTCATCTACTTGTCTCTTAACTTCTTCTAGCTCTACAACTCCCATTCGATAAGGTGGCCTACAAACTGGTTCAGCTCCAGGGATAATATCAATAGTAAATTCTACTGTCCTTCCTGGTGGTAGTCCAGGTATTTTATCAGGAAATATATCTAAGAATTCTGATACTACTAGGATCATTCCTTCTCCTACTTCCATAGCTTCCAAAACTCCTCCTTTTGGGAACACCTTAGATTTAGCTGGTTTTAGATATTGACTTCCACCAATAAATTCAAACTCCGAACAGCCAGGAATCTGAAATATTACCCTTCTTTTCCTACAATCTTTTACCGCATGGAAGCTACTCAAACAATCCATACCTAAGATAACATCATATTCTCCTCCGTTGATAACTAACAAGTTGGCATAAAATTCTCTTTCCTTAATCACTAAGGGACATAGCCTACATTCCTTATTAGTCATGATATTACCGTTCTCAGTCTTAATGTTCCACCCCGCAGTTAAGATTGCAAAATTAATAGAATTGTGGGAAACAAACATGATAGAGATAAAACAGTGTGAAGCTCTAGAATCAAATAGAGCAGTTGCTGGTGTATTGCCAACTAAAATCGTACCTGCCACGACTCTCCCAGTGGTCTGAGCCTGCTCAGCATTCATTAGTCTGACATGTGTCCTGCTCCTCTTTGGACTCTGGTATAGGCTTGTTGTTGTGTCTCCAAGGATCTCTTCTGGTTTGGTCCTTCAGTTCTCTGATTCTGTGGTCCCACAGCAGCTGGTCTCCATGCTGGCTGATAAGGAACTCCGCCTGCTGGTTGTTGCCTTAACTGTGCTCTTAGACAATTAGTTATCTGATGATCTGCTGATCTACATATTAGACATAGCCCCAAAGCTCTTCTACACTGCTTCTGAACATGCCCCGGCTTATTGCAGAAATTGCATACTAAAGGACCTTCTTTATTAACCACTGCTTATCGCTTTGCTAGAGGGCCTCCAAATCTCTGGGAAGAACTTGCTCCCTAATTAAATGACTTTTTAAATATCGTCGGTCTCCCTTCCTTAGCTACTTGCTCCAGGCAACACGCTGCTTCAAACATCTCCGAGTATGTCTTATAATTATGACCTGCTAGATGCTCCCTTAGATGATAACTCAATCCTTGTTGGAACATATGTGCTAGCTCCTCTTCATCAGCTACCAGGTTTGAAGCGAATCGGCTGAGCCTCACGAACTCTGCAGTATAGGCGTCTACAGTCCGATCTCCTTGCTGTAATGTCAGAAATTTCTTCCTCATTTTCTGCCTTGCTGATGCATGAAAGAATCTGGCAAGAAATGCTTCTACAAACTTCTCCCAGGTTAGAGGTTCCTTTTGCTTTACTTCTTCATCAAGCCACCATATTCTAGCTATATCAGTCAACTGAATACACACTACCTCTACTCGATTTTTTTTGGAATTCTTGCAGCCCTTAGAAGATTCTCCATATCTACAATCCACTGTTCAGCCTTTAGTGGTCCTTCTGTTCCCGAAAATACTGATGGCTGCAGTCTCCTGAAGTCCGATACCATTCCGGTCCTTTCTGGCTCTTTAGACTGCAACAGTCTTTCTAATATCATTGTCGTGGTCTTCTGTGTCTATGCTACTCTTCGTACTAGGCTCCTAAGATCAGACGTATCATCTATCGGACTTGCACTCATACTCACAGGAGATCGGGTCGACATTGTTCTGCAACGGACCAGATAAGAATCAATAAAAGGAATTCAAGATAGATACCTCAAACGAATAGAAAACAATAGGATAGGCACGATACTAGATCTGATAGATATCAAGGAATAAGAAATAATTATTACGAATAAGTCACAGACATGTTCTTATGTGGTAGTAGTCGTATGGTCTTCCACCTAAATCTAGGCTCTGATACCACCCTGTAACGCCCCTGTTTTTCAGCTTCTTCCCAAAATGGAGGATGTTACTTATTACTTACACTAGACAACCCAACAGTCACAGGAGGTTGGAATAATCGTAACTACTGCCACAATCAGATTAATAAATAACATGTCTGAAACTTGAAATGATTTCATTTATACAAAAATTTCATTACATAACATAACACACTGCTTTAAATATGAACACAAAAGAGTCAAAGAGAAAAACAGTGCCCAGACAAAAAGAAATATAAACAAAATATACAAAAGTTCTCCAGGGGTACTTCGATTTCCTATTGTCACTCGATCTGTCCAACGAAGTACGGATCTTCAATTGGGGCTGGATCTCCTTCTTCACGTTCCAAATCTGGGTTCAAAACTCAGGGGATTAAACCCGACAAGTAAAACATTTAAAAAGAGAAATTGTGTACTATTATAGTACAGGAATATCAGTGTACATGAGCATGTTTATGTTTGTGTTGTTTGTGTGCATATAAATTAACATGAAGGCAACATATAAATTAACATGAAGGCAAGCATAAATAAATACATATATAAATAAGCATGACAATAACTACTCTATCTATTTAATCATATATTCTATTGGTCTCAGTCATTGTCCAATTTAAATTTGAAACTGTATTAAAAGATAAGATAGCGCTATTCTCCATTGTCGTATAAATGCCCGTGCATACCCGGGACCCGGCCACAATATTCATGGCGCTGAACCATGACATGCCGCTAGGCACTACAATCAAGTTCCGTACTGTATTATAGTAACGGACATACCACTTTGGGTAAATATCAATTGGTGATCCAGTAATCACCCAGGCCGCTGCAGTAAAAGAATCCCGGCCCTAACAATACAATCAATCCTTATACGGCAAGGCTCTTATCCATCATATAGTTTCTCCCATCCCCGTGTTCATAATGAATTATGCACATGAAAATTTTATTTTACATTTATTTGTTTACTTATTGTTTTTCAATTCATGAAAACATGCTTGCATTTCCATGACTGTACATGATATGTAGTATCATAATACATGATCTGTAATATTAAAACAAATGACTTGTAATATCAAAGCACATGATATATAAAACACATGACTTGTAATATCAAAACACATGACATGTAATATTAAAGACAGGACTTGTAGCATGATAAATTAACACATGATATATTAGTGCACAATTGGTTCAATTCTTAATACCAATTAATAATCCAATTTGGAAATCAAGTGAATCATGTAATAATAATTTCTATTTATCAATTATTTATAATTAATCCAAACCATGCTCAAGCCCAATCTCACTAAATTCCCACTTATTTTTATTTTATTTTATTTTTTTTTCTGTCAGGCCCAAGCCTACTGTTATTATTGTTTTTATGTCTTTTTCTTTCCTGGTCCAAACTCATTTCTTCCTTCTATTTTATTTTTATTTTATTTTTATTTTCTTTTACAAGATAGGACCGGCCCATTGTTATTATTATTATTATTATTATTTTCTTCTTTCCTAGCCTAAGTCCATCAAGCCCAGTTTTATTTATTTTATTTTTTTTTTTTTCTGCAGCCCAAGCCCATGATCTCTTTTTCTTTTTTTTTTCCGTTATTTTCTTTGGGTCAGGCCAGACCCAGTTCACTTGTTTCTTTACTTTTCTTTTTCTTTTCTTTTTTTTTCCTTCTGGGCTGGGCCAAGCCCATGATCTCTCTCTCTTTTTTTTTCTTTTTTCCCTACAGCCTAGGCCCATACTCTCTCTCTCTCTCTCTCTCTCTTCCTTAACCGAGCCCATGCAGAATTATTTTTGCATGCAAGTTTTATTTTTTATTTTGCATGAGTATAATTTCACGTATGCAAATTTTTTTAAAAAATAAAAAACAAGCAAACGTAATAATATTTATATATATCAAAATTGATCCACTAATATAGTTCTCAATATTAGTTAATGGTCTGAAATATGAACCAAGTATTTTTTTATAAGATAATTTACGTGCACAAATTTAAATTAAATAAAAAAACGAATGAAAATAGATATAAATAAAATAATGAAATGAACGAAAATAGCAGTATTATTTGCCTTGGCTCTATCTCGAATATTTGGTTCGAATTCTCGGTTCGGTTTGATTTTTCCTATCCTTTCTCTTTTATTTTTTTTTCTGCTGTTGATTTTGGCCGAGATAATTTCACGTATGCAAAAAATTTTTTAAAATTCAAAAACAAGCAAACGTAATAATATTTATATATATCAAAATTGATCCACTAATACAGTTCTCAATATCAGTTAATGGTCTGAAATATGAACCGAGTATTTTTTTTATAAGATAATTTACGTGCACAAATTTAAATTAAATAAAAAAATAACGAAAATAGATATAAATAAAATAACGAAATGAACGAAAATAGCAGTATTACTTGCCTTGGCTCGATCTCGAATATTTGGTTCGAATTCTCGGTTCGGTTTGATTTTTTCTATCCTTTCTCTTTTATTTTTTTTTCTGCTGTTGATTTTGGTCGAGAGAAGAAGAGGGGGTGAGAGTGCTGCTGGGTTCTGTTGGGTTTTGCCAAGAGGATTGAAATGAAGAGAGAGAGAGAGAGAGTTTTTATTTCCTCCCTCTCCCTTTAACACCTCACCACCTAAATTTCCCCCCATGAGACACCTCAAATTTTTTTTTTCCACGCTCCTCTTGGTCACGACAGCACAACTCATTCACCACAGTAGTTATTTTATTTTAATTTATTTATTTATTTATTTATTTAATAATTTAATAATTTTGGTTTCGTATAACATTATCCAAATACTACCAAATTTATGTAGAACGTAGTGCTCGACGAGGGAAACACTACACAATTATCCGTTTGTTGTTTCGATTTTCGAAATAAATGAACCGGAATTCCGAAGTAATTAGAAAGATAATTTTAATATTATTAAATTAGCAATTTTGGAAATATTTTTTGGTCTCATAAGAAAAATCTACAAAAATCCTAAATATTACAAAACTAATAATCGAGAAGACCGAATGTTATTTGGGTTTGTAGATTTAAAATTACGTTAACCGAAAGTTATTTAGGTGTCCAAAATTGACTTCGGTTAACTTATTCGGCACCACTGGTCTAAAAAAAGTAATACAGATAGCTCGAATTTTTGGGGATTACATCGAGAATCAAGAAAAATAAAACATTTATACAAAAGAAAGAAAAAAAATCTTTTTTTTGTTATATTTTCTTCAATTAATCTCACTAATTTACAAACTCAAGAACGCATTTAGATTATCAATTTTCAAATCAAGCATCATATCAGATACACTTATCATTTTAATCAAAAACTCAAATCCTATCTTTCAATACCCACTAATAAATAATCCATTGGTTTCTATACATATACGTGCACGTGTGATAGTCTACTTAGGCCTTAGACTCCAACTCTAACTCATGATTCATCTTCTCTCTCATAATAATTTTTTTTCTTTTTTTAAAGAATATTTCACATTTCATGTGAATATTCATGCTTACTTAGGTGCAAAGTACCCGATTACTCGGATCATACTCTTTTTTTTCACTCTTGAGACTATTGCCTTTATACCAGATGCACCTCCTTTTTTTATCATTCTCGAGACTATTGCCTTAATACCTGGCGCACTCCATTTTTTTTTATTCTCACTTTTTTTCTTTTTTTTATTTAGAGAGAGAAAACTTACTCAATCGTTATCATTTTTATCCTTAACCTAATAGACTATTGTAAAGTGAAAAATAGATGTATACCTGCCCCAAAACTACTGTTAGTAGTATTTATTTTTTGAATTTTAATCTTTTCATAAAATTCTGAGTGTATCATCCAATCTACTCTCCTATCAAATTTTAAATTTAAATTTGTTCATTTATTTGTAATTAGGTTGATCTATTGATAATTTTTTTCAGTTTTTATTTTTTTTTAAATTAGTTAGTTATCCTAAAAACTACCCTAAGTGTAACATAACGAAATCCCAAAAAAATAAAATCCTAAAAATAAAATAAAAATCCTAGAAAAAATATAAAGAAAAATCTTCCAACCCACTCCCCCACACATAAACTTGTGTATGTCCTCATATACGAACCCAGGATGGTAAAATAAATATGAAAACTATTATATAAGTATTATACACTTACTAGAAAATTTAAACTAGTTACGGCCTCTTGATCGCTTCCCACTCTCAAAGTATCTTTTTATATTTTGATATGGATGAATTTAGCATTTTTGTCAGTTTTGTATTTAATCTCTCTATCTTATTTTTTATTTTTCTTAATTTATTCTTACCCTTCTTTCTTTTATTAAATAGTAAAATTTTGAAGTTGGAAAGCGTATCTTTATCATCGTCTATATTCCATCCACGAGCATCTTTCATATTAGTAAGTATTTTGGTCTTATCAGTATATGAACTAACATACTCACTTTGATGTTGTGAAATTATGAGCTCGATTTTGGATCGATATTTCAAATCATTAGGTACCATGACCTCTTCTTTTTGTGGTTCCTTCCATTCTTTCAGTATTATGGTCTTGTCATGCAAATTTTCTTCAAATCTATCATCAAAATTCTCAAAAGAAAATATCATGCTAGTAGACTTATCATTAGTCAGATCATTGTGAAGGAATAAAAATTCTTCTTTACAAATTTCTTCACAATTTTCATCAAAAGAATCAAATGATAATATGTCACTAGCAAGCTCATCATGAGACAAATCACCAAGTAAATTTTTTTCTTTATCACCAATTTCTTCATGATTATTTCACAATGGTCTAAAATAGGTTGATCACAATGTTAAGTATAGACTCATCATGCATAAAATTATTTAACTTATTTTGAATTATATCTACTTCAAAATATGACTGAAGTGGTTGCTCGTTGGAGTAAGATATGTTCAAACAATTAGATGGTTGATCTCCAAAAAATTTAGTATGAGAAATTATTTTGAGAGGATCTTCCGTACAAGATGCACTTTGAGAGCATGATTTTAATTGAGATGATGATTTTAGCAAAATTTTTATACCTTCCTCTATTGTACATGCTCGCTTCTCAATTTTATGATTATAATTTTTCTTATTTTTCTCAAATGATTGCATATCAAGATCATGAGTGAAATTTGAAGAATGATATGATGGATCTATGTACATATTTGATGACAGATATGAAGTGGTTGAAAGCAGATTTTCATGACATGCATATCTCGCTTCTAATCTTTTTAATCTTTTATCTAACATGTTCAATTTAATATCTTGCTCATGATTGAGTTTAGAATATAAAAATGAATAATCCATAAAGAAAGGATCAGATGGAGGACTCTCTCGGTACGGCTATTGATTATATGCAAAATTAGATTGATTTATACATTCACAATTATAATTTTGTATATAGGAAGCGCTCGTAGGTTCATGATATGTGGTGTGAATTTGATTATGATCTAATCCTAGCAAACTTCCTATTCATGGACACTGATTATAATTATGATATAAATCACGATAATGATAGTAATCAGTTGGATTGTGAAACATTTGTTTTTTAATTTTCCTTTTGTATTTTTTTATAGAACCAGGGACTCTAATCACAGAAACAGAGAAACTTTGGGGGAGAAATACACCAAAATTGCTGCAATTTAGCGGCAAAACCAGGGACTTTGGCTCCCTTATTTTTGTAGTGCACTTTCGAGACTCTTTTCTTCCTTTTTTTATTCTTGTATCTGAAGTTCCAGATCTCTGCATACTTAACACACACTCTTAACCCGTAAAACGTTAGAAAAAGTAAGAAAAATACCGTCGATCTCCGGTAATGGCGCCAAAAACTTGGTGTGATAATTTAACTGCAAGCGTACAGTATCGGTTGTAGCACTATACAGGTTGTCCCATGATGATCTCATGTATTTTGTGATTTTTACTAATTCTATAGTCTAACGGACTAACAAAGAATTATAAGTCGGATTTGAGAGTTATTCTAATTAGCTTAGGATTTAGAATCACTAGTTTCCAACCATGAATTACTTCTATTATCTTCCTATCATAAAAATTTGATTTTTTAGTTTTAATCTTTATGTAAAGTATTCTAAGTATGAGATATCAAGTAGTTTGAAAGTATAACTCATCAAAGAAACTACTTTTCATGAAAGCAAACTAAATTATTAGATAATTTGATGAAGAAGATAAAAATCAACAACTCCAAACCCTAACTAAGTATAGGCTATCAATAAACTTAACTCAAGTATAACCTATCAAAGTATTAATCTACGAGTTCTTGTATTTTAATCTTTATATAGAAAAATCATGTCTTTATTATTTTAATTAGGAAAAAAATATTAAAGAACAATTACATGGTGAATTTTAATTTCATCTACATCCTGGAACTAAGCTAAATTAGATACTCATAATTCTAGTAAGTAGAATCCTATTTTTACTCATGAAAGCAATTAAATCTAATTTAGAAAGAAAATAAATCTAAACTAGAAAGTAATTAGAAGAGAATTAGGTAAGAAAAATTGAAGAACAGCAAAGGTTACCTCTGGAGTCGATATTGTGGCCATCATCTCTTCAGCAAACCCTAATCCTAATTTTATTAAATAAAATACGAATACAAAATTCCAAGATTAAACCTAGTTACAAGTATACAGCCAATAAATAGGCTTCAGAAAATCAAACCCTAATTTTGATACAACTGAAAAACTACAAAATTACGTTGAAACCCTCAAATAAAAATCACTATGCAGGTCTCTCTTTTTGCCAACAATTGCCGCCAATTAGCGGCGTTATTATATGCAATTTTTTTGAGTTTTTTTCCACATGAAACACTTGTCTTTTTCAATTAATTTTACTTACTATATTGGACTTTGACTCTCTAAAGCATCACTGTGTTGTAGTTTGCTCACTTTTATCTTTTTTTGGGGCTTGGTTTCCTAATCCGACTCTGATTTTATATCATCTCCTTGTAGGAATCGGATTACTTGAAAAACAACTAAAAATATTCGAATAGCATTTATTTATATACAAAAAATAGATAAAATATGGGAGGAAAATACAATATATGATACTCATCATATATTTATAAACATATAATTTTAGTTGGAGGAATCATTCAAATCTTCAATGGAAGCAGAATTTTCAGCAACAATTCAATAATAAAAAAACCATTCACTAATCCACCTCAATAATAAAAAAATACTCACTAATCACTACTAATCAACCTTTGGTGTACTAACCACCACTGAAGGGAAATTTTGAGGATAATTTCTTACAGATATAACAAAAAATAGATCAGATGATCCAAGCAATATAACAGTTTATTCAGTCACAGCAAATGATCAATAGTTAGAATGCAATGGCATTAAATGATATTCACTAACAGATAAACCACCTCAATTCTGCATTGCAAATGAAGGAAAAAAAAATGTAATTTACCATCTCAACCGGAGGCCAGTTATTCTAAGAAAGTTGAAGGTACAAATATTATTACTTCTTCCATTAATAATAACATACCCGAGATAACTGTTGCGATAAATCTGAGAAGTGATAAAGTGATTGATGAGCCCATTTCAAAAGAAAATACTAAAGAGAAATAGGGCAATGATTTAACACAACAATCTAAAGAAGATAAATCTAAGGAACCAATTCTAATGATTATAAACTACATGTACCATTTCCTCAAAGGTTAAAATCTAAGAATATTTATGCATCTTATGCTAATATTTTGGAAATTTTCAAATAAGTATAGATCAATATACCTCTACTGGAAGCAATTAAGCAAGTCCCATCATATGCAAAATACTTGAAGGATTTGTGCACAAAAAAAGACGTCTTAATGTACAGAAGAAGACATTTCTCATAGAACAGGTAAGTGCATTATTTCATTCTAAAATGCCTTTCAAATATAAAGATCCTGAATGTCCCATTATTTTTTGTGTGATAGGATAACTCAATAGAGAGAAAGCTCTGTTAGATTTGGGGGCTAGTGTAGATCTTTAACTATTTTCTGTTTACAAGCACCTAGATCTAGGAGAACTTACACCTACACTCGTTACACTACAACTAACTAACATGTCAGAAAAGCTTCCTAAGGGCATTGTGAAAGATGTTCTACTGTGAATCAAAAGCTTTTTATTTTTCCATGGATTTTATAGTTATTGATACTACACCTGTTACGAATTTACGTCTTTATATTCTAGTTATTCTCAAACGTCCATTTTTAGCTACGGCTAATGCAATTATAAATTGTAGGAATAGTATGGTGAAATTTTCTTTTGGAAATATGACTCTTGAACTTAATATTTTTAATGTTTGCAAATAACCAAACATAGATAATAATGAATGCAAGACATTAATTACATTGAACAAATCTGTGATAAAGAAAATATCATATAATTGTACATGGTTAATCCTTTGGAGATGGCATAACAATGAATGATGACTTCCTTGAAAATTTCAAATTTGACAATATCAATGAAATCATTAAATATCTAACTATGTTCAATGTCCAAATATCACGGGATGGATTCCAACAAAGAAAATGCATGAAAAGCTATCTCAAATCATGAAAAAATTACTATCTAACATTCAAACACTAATACTTGAGCTAAAACTGCTACCTTAAGATCTCAAGTATGTATTTTTGGGACATAAGAAAACCTTTTCGGTTGTCATCTTAGTACGTCTTAACGAGAATTAGGAAGAGCGATTACTATCAACGCTGCGAAAATATAAAGGAGCTCTTGGATGGAATATAGCGGACATCAAATGTATGGATCTCCTTATTTGTACACACCGTATTATTTTGGAAGATGGAGCCAAACCTATTAGACAAATATAATAAAGGCTTAACCCTGCCATGAAGGAATGGTTAAAACCGAACTGTTAAAATTACTTGATACTGACATCATCTATCCAATTGTTGATGTAAGTAGACAAGTCTTACCCATGTTGTTTCAAAAAGAGTGGGGTAACAATAATGAAAAACAAGGATGGTGAGATGATACCCACTCATACTGCTACGAGTTGGTGTATGCGCATCGATTATTGAAAGTAAACCAAGTAATATGGAAAGATCACTTTCCATTAACATTTCTTGACCAAGTACTTGAAAGAGTTACTGGACATGAATTTTATTATTTTCTTGATAGTTATTCTAGTTATTATCAAATTAAAATTGCTTTAAAGGACCAAGAAAAGACAACTTTTACTTGTCCCTTAAACACTTTTGCTTTTAGAAAAATGCCATTTGGATTTTGTAATACACCCACAACATTTAAAAGATGTATGATAAGTATTTTCAGCGATATGATGGAAGATTATCTTAAGGTATTTACGAATGATTTCTCTGTATTTTCAAATAATTTTGAATCTTGTTTAACTAATTTAGAATCTGTGTTTGAAAGATATCAACAGGAAAATCTACTCCTGAATAGGGAAAAATGCCACTTTATAGCTACAAAAGGTATTTTGTTTGGCTGCATAGTTTTATCTAAAGGGATGGAAGTAGATAAGGTTAAGATTGACTCTATTTCCAAAATATCAATATCTAAAACTGTGAAAGGCATACATTCATTTCTAGGACACGCAGATTTCAATAGAAGATTTATAAATGATTTTAGTACTATTACTAAATCTCTTTCTTACCTTCTTGCGCAAGATGTGTAGTTTAAATGGATGCACACATACTAGAAAGCTTTCGAAATCCTCAAGGAAATACTCATCACTATGCCAATAATATAACCTTCGGATTGGACACTAATATGAATTATCCTAACTACAAGTGCACAATGTCGGTTATAATGCAAACAGGTCGTTCCTATGGGATCCCTAGTGTTTTATGTTCTTATTATTCATAATATCTTAGCGAGCTAACTATGAGTTCTAAGTTGAATTTAGTCGATTCTAATTAGTCTAAGATATAGATTCCACTAGTTCACAACCAAATATTATTTATTTTATCTTCTTTATTTTATAAAAATTTAATTTTTTAGTTTAATTTCTACTTAAAATATCCTAGGCATGGCTATCAAGTTGTGTGCAAGCATAACCCATAAAAGAAATTACTTTTTATAAAAAAAACAAATTAAATCATTAGACAAATCGATAAAATAAATAAAAATCGACAACCCTAAACCTTAACTAAGCATAGGCTATCAAAATACTTAAATTAAGCATAACCTATCAAAGTATTAATCTACAAGTTCTTGTATTTTTATTGTTTCTTAGAAAAATCATATCTTTTTTATTTTTATTTTAGAAAGAATACAAATAAATTAATATAAGGTTGATTCCTAGTTTCATTTATATCCTACGACTAAACTAATTAGTTACACATACTCCTAATTATCAAAATCATATTTTTATTTATGAAAGCCATAAAATTCTATTTTTCTAGAAAGCAAGAAAAATCTATACTAGAAAGCAATAAAATCTATATTAGGAAGCGATTAAACTATCCTAGAAAGCAAATAAACTAAACTAAAAAAAATAAAATAGAATTACCTAAGAAAAGTCAATGAACAACAAAAGATCACCTTTGCAGCTTAGTATTGTAGTTGTGTCCCCTTCGGCAAAATCCTAATTTTATTAAATTAAAAAGAGCAGCTAAAAAGTCATCTCAATTTACATGGATTCATAGGGTATTTTTTTAGAGAATATCAGTGGGTTAATTACCTTCGTGTTTTATTATTAAGCTACGAGATTTATGGGGTATTTATAACCCAAACACAATCGTACTTCTACTCGAACTCAGTATAAAAGATTTAATCCTAATCCAACACAAATTAATCTTAAAATATATAATTCTAATCTAATCCATTATTATTAGAAACCAATGGTTGAGATTAGATGACTCAAAATACTCTATTTCACAGCCAAAACCTGAAATTACTATTAGCACACCCATAACCTACTAGATTGGATCTTTAATTCTACAGCACATCAGTAAAACGGTCATAACTTTTACAATTTGGATTGAGCTGTTCTTAGTGGCATTTCAAAAATAAATCCGAGATCTACAAATTTCTTCTACATAAATATTTCCAGTTCAAACTTTATTTTTGCCGAAAATACTTTTGAAGTTGCTGCTATTGCACATGAGTTCCTGTCTTCACCATGATAACTTTTTTGCTCGTATTTCATCATAAATTTAAACTTTTTTGTTCTCTTCCTTGCAAATCTTTGGTCATCTATGAAAACACATTAAATATACCCAAGTAACAATTAGTTATATAGAAAAACTAGATAAAATATGGGAGTATGTAAAATATAACACTCATCACACTCCCACACCTATCTTTTGTTAGTCCTCCAGTAAAAACCTAGACTTAAAAATAAAAAGAAAAATTCTCACTCATTTTTATAAGAATTGTAGTTGCACTTAGCACGTCCAATAAACTATTATACCCATAAGTTACCCTAATAGATGAGTTGTGTCTCGTGAGGGTTTGTAGTGAATATACCCACAAAATTCGTAAAGAAGGAAGATTAAGAAATAAAGAAAATAAAAATAAGGATAACCAAAAATCAAGAAAAACAAAAAATTTTACATAAACCAAGAAAATTTCTTTTCGTATTTTCTACAATTAATCTTACTAATATATAAAATCAAGAATGCATTTAGATTATCAATTTTCTAATCAAACACCATATCAAATACACTTATTATTTTAATAAAAAATTTAAATTCTATCTTTCAATACCCACTAATAAATAATTCATTGGCTCCTATACATCTACGTGCATATGTGATAATTTATTTTGGTTTTGATCTCAAATTCTACCTCATGATTCATCTTTTCTCTCTAAATATTTTTTTACTTTTCTTTTTTATGAATATTTTACTTTTAATGCAAATATTTATGCTTTCTTATGCGCAAATATCCAATTACTCGGATCATAATTTATTTCATAAACATACCGTTCATGTGAATATTCATGCTTACTTAGGCACAAATACCTAACTACTTAGTAATTTTTAAGAAAACATTTATTTATAAAGGATCATTGCATTAAGTAACAGGCTCACATCTTTATTCTTCTTTTTTTATTTTTTTAGAGAGAAAAAACTACTCAATTATTACTTCAACTTAATAAACTATTGTAAAGTGAATAATAGATGTATATTTACCTCAAAATTACTATTAACAGTATTTATTTTTATATTTTTATTTTTTATAAAATTTGAAGTGTATTATCCAATCTACTTTTCTTTCAAATTTTAAATCCAAATTTATTCTTTTATTTATAATTAGCTTGATTTTTTTGCAGAAAATAAAATTTTTAAATTTTTTTTGGATTTTCAATTTTTTTTATATACGTTAAAAACTACCCAAAGTGTAAAATAAAGAAATCCAAAAATTCTAAAAACTAAAAATAAAAAAATCCTAGAAAAAATAAAAAGTAAAAATCCTTAAAATTATCAAAATCCTAATCTACTCCCTCACAGCTAAACTCGTGTATGCCCTTATACACAAAGCAAATATGGCAAAATAAAGATAAAAAATATTTTAAAAACAATATACAATTAATGAGAGTTGTGAAAGATCACAATTTTGATACGATCACCCTATTAATTCATGGGGTATGGTTATGACCTCTCGATCGCTTCCCACTTTCATAATGTGTGCATTTTAAATGTGATGGTGTGCATTATTATATTTCAACATCTTCCAACAAGTCACGAAATTACCTATATATTTCTTATATCGTCCTTACTTTTTCTTTTTCCTCATGTAAGCATTATTAATTGGAGTAAATAAATTTTCAACGTAAACCTGACAATCATCATTAGTAATAAGCACACATATAGGAATATCATAAGATGTGAAGAGTGCACCATGATCAAGTGATTTATGAACTATAAAGTGTAGTGGCCTTTCTAACTCACAAAGTAATGCAAACTCCTTTGCAAATAAATCTTCAAAGATTTGCTCATAAACGAATTGCACACTCGCAAAAGTGTCATCATACATAAAATCGGTGTGTACCAATTTGTATAATAACATGAGCTCTTCTTTAAAAATTTGTTCAAATGTGGGTTCACCATTAATATAAGAGATAGAATGAGAGTGCAAATTGTGAACCATGTTTACCTTAATGAAGAAGCTCGTCGTGTGCTCATCCATATTGAAATGTTCAATGATACAGTCATATTCTCAAATGATAGTTTCATGAGACTACTGCTACAATCAGTTAATGCATTTGAAGTTATAAGAAATGGTCAGCCTAAGATAACGGAATTTAATTCTGTGGATTAGAAATCGGCTCAGTTTCTATGACAATGAAGTCTATAGAAAAAATGAACTCGCTGACTTTGATGAGCACATTTTTAACCATACTAAGTGGTATTTTGATTCAACGATCCGCTAGCTGTAATATGACCATAGTAGGTTGAAACTTTTTTAACCCCAGTTACTGATAAATAGTGTAAGGAATCAAATTAATACTTATCCCTAGATCAAGCAATTTCCTATCAAATATAGTGTTTCCAATGGTACATGAGATTGTGGGGAACCTATTTGACAGGTAAGGAGTTAGAGAGAATTTGCGATATATTTGCTATAAGAAAAACTTTATCAGGAATATTTCTTGCTTGTTTCATAGTGCACAAATTCTTGAGAAACTTCGCATAAGTGGGAACATATTGTATAATATGTAGAAGTGAAATGTTAACCTTCAGTTACTGAAATATTTCAAGAATCTTTTATACTTGCAATGAAAACTTTTTAAACCGATTGGGATATGTTGTGCTCAGTTTAGGGCCAATTTCTTCCAAATGAGCATGTGATGACAATGGAGATAATGAAGATGGATGTGGAGAAAGAGATGGAAAATATGGTGTAACCTGCGGAATAATAGGTGTGGAATCGGGGACATTGCTACATTATTGTCCACTTACCTGCCAGATCTGAGCATGTGAATGGCATTGCATTTGTGAACATGTGATGGAACAAACTGAGATGAATTGGAGTTAGGATTCATTATTGGTTGTCTCAAAGCGGTATCCAGCCCCCACTCACTCAGTTATGTGCTAACTGTCCAACCTGCTGCTTAATATTCTTGATTGACTGAGAATTTGTAAGAAATTATTGGTCGGTCTGTTATATAAAGTTAGTATACACTTTCATAAAATTTTGCATTTGCATGTCTAAATTGAATATTGTCTTGAAAAGTTCTTTACATTCCTTTCAAGTGTCATTAACCGTCTATCATAATCATTATTGAACCCATGCTGTGGATATGATTGATTATGTGCAAGTGGGCTATTCTAGTTGTTTCTTTGATTTATAGCATTTGGGTGTTGATGTACATCCACATTAGGTCTTGAAAATTGATAATTGGGTAGAGGCTGCATGTTAAAGCTGGGCCCCCCCGATATTGCTCTTGATCCCATAAAACATTTGCATGGTTTCTCCAACCCAGATTGTATATAAGAGCATAAGGATTGTTCATAGGTCATTGGTATAAGACATTAGCCTACTCAAGTATCGGGCCCATGGGATTCATTAACAGTGGACACTCCTCCATAATGTAATTTGACATTCCACAATTAAATCATGTGGAAACTTGTAATTGACTTACCCACCTATGGAGCACTAGGAGTCTCCAGTGTCTCGATTCTCCTAACAAAGTCCGCATTTTTAGCTTTGGCAGGTATAGAGCTATCAACTCTATAGATCCCGCCCTTGTTCGCAGAAATTGATATGTTGGGCTTCTCAGTAGGACTCTCCTGCATAGTTTTTCACGATAGATCCTTTATACTTCATTCTCATTCTTTCTCATGAACTCCCATTGACACATGGACTCAAGAAGAGTTTTGAATGTGTAATCGAGTCCTTCATACAATATTTGACACAACTGCCACTTTTTTATTGCATGGTGGGGGCACTAAGCTAGCAAGTCTTTGAATCGCTCCAAGTACTTCCAGAATGATTTTCCCGGTACTTGACAGAATTGACTAATAGCATTTTGTATTTTGGTCATTTTATGTGTGCGATAGTACTTCTTTAGAAATACCGTAACGAATTCATCTGACATAGTAATTGAATCAGTAGGCATACTATACAACTACTTTTTGGCATTACCCTTGAGAGCAAATTAGATGCAATGGAGCTTAATTGCATCCTCTGATAAGTGTTGCAGTTTGATCATTACACATACTTTCGAAAATTCACTGATAAAATAATAGGCAATCTCAGAATCAGATCCAGTGAATTTCAGAAGTATGCTAATGTAATACGGTTTTAATTCGTAGTTGTTACCCACTGCTTGCAGGAGATTATGCACGAAGGTAGTGAGTGCGTAGCGGATAATATCAATCCTGAAGGATCGGAATCAGTTGGTCCATTTTGTCTCACATAACTAAATCTGATCTCACAAGTCGGTCAAATTGATCGTAAATCCAATGTGTTATGAACCAGCGGACATGAGTATATGTGTGAGTTTTCTAGATTAATATAAAAGTGAGGTGTGGTAAGATGAAGCGGTGGAAGAAATATGATCAAATAAATATGTGATCTTCCTACTATTCCTACTGCTTTTATTTTTTAATTTGTTTACCAAAAATACAAAATAGGAGAAAACAAAGGGAGAAATTTAGCTGAAGTGCTGCCAATGGCAGCTATTTCCACTGTTTGGCATCAAAATCAGAGAATTTGGTCCTGATTTTTGCATTGCCTTGCAAAATGCTCTTCTCGTCCTTTTTTACTTTCTGTATCTGTACTTCCAGATCTCTGCATACTTAACACACACTGTTAACCCATAAAACATTGGAAAAATAAGAAAACACCGTCAATCTCCGGCAACGGCGTCAAAAACTTAATGTGAATTATCCTAACTGCAAGCACATAGTGTCGGCTGTAGCACAAATATGTTGTTCCCACAGAAATATCTAGTGTTTTGCGTTCTTACTATTCCTAATAACTTAGTGAGCTAACTATGAGTTCTAAGTTAAATGTAGTTGATTTTAATTAGCCTAAGATATAGATTCCACCAGTTCACAGCTAAATATTATCTATTTTATCTTATTCTTTTATAAAAATTTGATTTTTTATTTTAATTTCTACTTGAAATATCTTAAGCATTGGCTATAAAGTTCTATGCAAGTATAACCCATCAAAAAAAAATTACTTTTCATAAAAACAAACTAAATCATTAGATAAATCGATAAAACAAATAAAAATCAACCACCCCAAACCGTAACTACGTATAGGCTATCAAAATACTTAAATTAAGCATAATCTATCAAAATCTTAATCCATCAGTTCTCGTATTTTTATTGTTTCATAGAAAAATCATATATTTTTCTTTTTATTTTAGTAAAAACATAAATAAATTAATATAAGGTTGACCCTAGTTTCATCTATATTTTAAAACTAAATTAATTAGTTATTCATACTCCTAATTATCAAATTTCTATTTTATTTATGTAAACCATTAAAAATCTATTTTCCTAGAAAGCAAGAGAAATATATACTAGAAAGCAATAAAATCTACACTTTGGAGCGATTAAACTATCCTACAAAGCAAATAAACTAAACTATAAGGCAAATAAAATAGAATTACGTAAGAAAAATCGATGAACAACAAAGGATCACCTCTGAAGGTCGGTATTGTGACCGTCGCCCCTTCAGCAAAATTCTAATTTTTATTAAATTTAAAGATTCATCTAAAAGCTCATCTCAATTTATTAGGATTTATTGAGTATTTATAATCCAAACACAATTCTACTCGAACTCGATACAAAAAATATAATTCTAATACAATACAAACTAATCTCAAAATATATCATCTTAATCTAACATATAGTTATTAGAAACCAATGATTAAGATTAGATGGCTCACAATACTCTTTTCTCATGGCCAAAATCCGAAATTACTTTCAGCACACCCATAGCCCACTGGATCGGATCTTTCATTCTGTAGCATTTCATTAAAATGACCATAATTTTGGCATGTGAACTCAGATTGTGCTATTCTAGTGGCATTTTGAAGATAATTCCGAGCTCTACAAATGTTTCCTATATAAATTTCCAGTTCAAACTTTTTCTCTACCAAAAATACTCTTGAAGTTGCTGCTATTGCACATGAGTTCGTATCTTCACCATGATTGACTTTCTTTTCTCGTATTTTGTCATAAATTTGCTCCTTTTTGTTCTCTTTCTTTCAAATCCTTTATTACCTATAAAAATACACTAAACATACCCAACTAGCAATTATTTATATGCAAAAACTAGATAAAATATAGGAGGAAATATGTGAAATATAATACTCATCTAACACTTCCATCTGGAATTATGTGCGATGTAAGCGATTATGCAATTGGAGCTGTACTATGGCAATAAAGAGATAAAAAACCCTACGTGGTCTACTACGTTAGTAAGATTCTCAATGATACTCAGACAAATTATACTACAACAGAGAAGGAGTTTTTAGTTGTAGTTTTTACTCTTGATAAATTTCGTTCATATATTTTGGGCTCATATGTAGTTGTTTTTACAGATCATTCGACACTCAAATATCTTTTATCAAAGAAACATGGAAAGCCACGACTGATTCGATGGATCTTATTGCTTCAAGAATCTGATCTTGAAACTAAATATAAAAAGGGAGTAGAGAACGTGGTTGCAGACCACCTCTTTAGACTAACTTTTTAAAATGATAAGCTGCTAATTAGGGACTCGTTCCCTAACGAGCATCTATTTTCAATTACAATAACTCCCTTGATATGCTCACATCATTAATTTTCTTTTTGTAGGAGAAATGCAGAATCATTGGAGTGTGCAAGATAAATGAAGATTCTTATCGAGATACGCCGTTTCTTCTTTGATGACCCCTTACTTATTTAAATATTGCTTAGATCAAATTATTAGGCGATGTGCTTGATGACGAGATTCAAAGTATTATTACTT